>CM031240.1:147488450-148088450 GCA_018340775.1 Taxus wallichiana var. yunnanensis
CCAACTACAAGAAACACACACGGGATAGGCATCCTCCACAACATGACATTTTTATGGTTTACATATTTATTATATTTAGTTTTCCATTATATAACCTTATAGGTTTCCATTGAATTAAACTAGTAAGGGTGTAAAATTTAATTTTTCTAAAACTTCAAATACTTTATTTTCATATAGCATTAACCTTTAAAAGAGAATGCACTATTGGTTCCTTTCTCAATTTCCATTAATTATCCACAGCTCATTTTTTAATTAAATTCATTTAAAACACCTACGGTCCTCTTAATATTCATTCTTACATTAAAGGTTTGTTTCTTAAAATATGTTTAATTGATGTTAAATTTTATCCTTGTTACAAAAAGGAACTAACAAGATGTTAAGGTTCTACTTTTCAAGATGTATATTCGATGTTTAAATTTTACCTTTGCTAGACAAGGGGAACTATTGTGAGGTCAAGGAAGGAATTCTTAGGATTTAAGGGTTATTTAGATTCAAGATACCTCTTCCCATAAACATTCTTCCATCATGGTATCTTTATTTTCATGTTATAGTTGCTATAGTTCAATAACTTGTTTGAATCCATTCAACATTTTCACATCAAGAAATTTTATTTAGATTTATATATATCTTTTGTTTGCTCAAAAGTTTGATCTCACCAAGAGCAATTCATATTTATTTTTAACAACATGAAAATGTCTAGTTGAGTTAAAGGACTTTGGGTATAACATTATTTCTAAATGAGAATATCATTTACTCTTATACTCTTTTACCTTACATTGTACTTTGGTTTCGCTTTGGTCCCACTATTAGCATGTTTTTTTTTTAACAATTGTAAACAAAATAACACACAATTTACACTAATGGATTTGCTACTACAAGGAGTGTAACCTAACATGAGACAACTCATTTGATTTCTCTTATACACTCAAGTATTAAATGCATGCTACGAAAGACATCTAATACCACTTTCATGAATTTTGAAAAACCTTCCAAGGAACTATTTCAATCATTGGGTCAAAATGCATAACAATTTCTTTAAATGATAACCTTAATGGAGGTCCCACAAGCTATTAACTTCAAAAGCATTCTAGGGTGGACACTACACCCTACTACAGGTAATAAAAGAGAGTTCTAATATCTTTAACTCACAAAACATTGAGAAACACAAGGTAATCCGCTATCGCACACTAAGCGGATACTTTTATACTTTTATCCAAGAAGGACATAAGGGGTTCAAAATGAGATTTTATTTCGTAGGTAATTGGACACATATACTCATCTTGTGTCATTTAAATTTCACCATGACATCAATCGTATGAAAAATCACCAACTACCCTTGCTTGGTTTGGCCACTCACTAGGGTTCTAAGGGAAATTACTATCATGGGTTTTACAAGACCAAGTTTTCAGTTTCCCCAATTCTCTTAAGTTAACATCTTCCAAAAACAATTTTGTTTGCTAAGATTTAGTTACAATTTCCACGCACAAGTTAACCTCTTATTCGGCCCAGGTTTAGTTTGATTTCAATTAAATTGAGGTATTTATGATTAGTTTAAGGTGAGATAACACATTTATCCTATAATACCGTCATAAAATACCAAGGTGTTGTGTTGTTACTAGCCAAGGTAGCACATTTATCTATGAGGAACTAAAGAGATCTTTAACAAGAATTTAATGCCTCTTACAACTAGTTCAATCACTCCACTTTTATCATCCAGATTCAACAAAGAGTTCATCCGATGATGAAGTTAATCCTAGATCTAACTTCATGAGGATTTAGTGGTCCACTAGAATATCAAGGAGGTGTTAGTTCTACTTACCCTATATATGGTAAGATTACACCGCATAGTTGTTACTTCGAATAAGAACTGCCGAGTTATAGATATGAACTTTTGAAGACTTTTCTTAGGTGTAGTATAGTCATTCTAGTTGTTAGGATTAATTATCTCTTAGGATGATAGAATTTTCGCAAACTAATGTGGCTAGAATGAGAGGGAGGGTACAAAAATTGTTAAATACTAACTTCAATTATATGTTTTAATAATAATTAAGTTACTATCATATATATTTGAGTTTATGTTTACACCAAAAGAACTATCAGAAAAGTGATTTATTTTATTATCTAAACCGTACAAAGTACATTTAAATCCCAATGAACTTAACACTCGTGAAGTAAATAGTAAGGATTTTGTAAACCCATTTACATTGTACATTAGCTTCCTTGTTTATCTAGCGAACATAGTTGGTCCTACATTCATGATGTGACATTCCTACTAGTATTCAAATGTTAGCTTTAAGGCAAAGCAGTATACAAGAAATTTTCTTGAATATAGTGTGAGTCTTACAATTTCACTTTTTAAAATTGATACATATAACTAGGCTAATTGGCCCTCATTAATCAAAACAATAAAATGTTACTTCATTTATTGATGAATACAACAAGTAATACAATTCAAATTTCTTCATTTAATAAAACAAATCAAATCTTTTTAACTTTATCCATATTTCACCTTTTAAGTAATCCATCTCTAAAATTTGTTATTAACTGTCAGTTCATATGAATTGGTATGATAAGTTCTATACCTCTTATAATAACTTATGCTATCTAATATTTTCATAAAAGAAATATGCGCATTAAGTTAGAATCAATTTATTGATCAAAAGGGCACCTAACAATTTACACATTTCCTTCTTCTTCTGGCCTCAGTGGTTGAAGCTAAAGCTATCAAGGCTCTTCTGCAGCTTTATGAATCTGCTTCCGGGCAAGAGATCAATTACGACAAAAGCATCCTTTTTTTCTTTAACACCCCTGGGGAAAGACAACTCAAGATTGCTAAAATTCTGGGCTGTAAAATTGGTACTCTTCCAGCAACGTACTTAGGCCTCCCTCTTGGCACGAAGAAAGTCTCTCACACGGTGTGGGATGATTTATTGACGAGATTTCAGAAAAAAATGGCCGGTTGGAAAGGGACCACTCTCTCTAGTGCTGGTAAGTGCCTTCTCATTAAAAGCACACTCCAAAGTTTGCCCATATATATCATGTCACTGTTCAAAATTCCTTCCTCCTTCAGAGAGAAAATTGAAAGGATTCAGAAAATTTTTTTATGGCAAGGCATGGAAGAAAAGTTCAGATTTCACCTTGTGGCCTGGGATAAAGTCTGCACCCCTAAATCTAGGGGAGGGCTGGGAATAAAAAATATTGAGAAAATGAATGAGGCACTCATTGCTAAGATGGGCTGGAGATTGCTTTCTGAGAAACAACCCTGGATTGATGTCATTAAAACAAAATACTTGAATCAGCAAGCTGTTTACTCCTATCTGCATGATGAGCAACTCCCCAATGGTTCCATTTTTTGGAATAATCTGGTTAAGAGTAGAAACTTCATTAAGAAGGGAAGCAAATGGAAAATTGGGGATGGCAGCGACATTAACTTCTGGGAGGATAACTGGTCCAATGATAATCTCTTGGAGAGATTTGGGACTGCTAAGGACAGTCTTATAAGAAAATATGGAACTAAAGTCAAGGACTACATTGATGGAAATGGCACCAACAAGAATTGGAAAAGACTTACTATGGAGAGTATTGAACTGAAACAGACTATTTCCTCCCTCCAAGACCTTTTGGATCTCTTCCCTTTGTGTCAGCTGGATTCCAAGGATGAGCTGATCTGGAGCAATTCACACGAGGGTAAATACTCAGTCAAATCTGGCTATACCAGTCTTTTCCACAGTAACCAATCAGACTTTAACTGGAACTTGATCTGGATGCCTGAGTTAACCCCCAAAATAAATTTTTTTCTTTGGCTGGCCATCAGAGGTAAAATTCTCACCACTGACAATTTGATGAAAAGAGGATTTATCATTCCCAATTGGTGCCACCTTTGTAGGAATAGCTATGAAGACATTAGACATCTGTTCATACACTGTGATTATGCCTTTAGAGTTTGGAACTTTGTCCTTTCCAAATTTGAAGCTCTCTGGGTGATGCCGGAGGATCTTACTCAGCTGTGGAACCAATGGAACCCACCATTCAGACATTGTGCTATCAAAAGAATCTGGAAATTAGCCATCCCGCATTTAATTTGGAGGATCTGGAAGGATAGAAATAATATAGTTTTTAGAAATAAGAAGCAGAATTTTAAACTCACTACTGGCAAGATCTCCCAAGGCATCAAAGAGGACATGGCCAGATTTAAACCTCCTAAGAACAATTGTTACCCTGAAAATGAAAAGCACATCTTATCAAATTGGCAGATCGGATATTGGAGCAACCCCGGGAATAGTGTGGATAGATCTTTGGTCAAATGGCATCCCCCTGAATCCAATTGGTTCAAGCTGAACTTTGATGGTGCCTCTAAGGGGAACCCTGGAACAGCAGCTGGAGGAGGAGCAATACGGGACCATAAAGGTAATTTGATTGTTGCATATGCTGGAAAAATGGGAATCCAAACCAATCATTTTGCAGAAGCTTTATCTGTTCTTTGGGGTTTGAGAGTTGCTCGGGCCCAAAATATCCAGAACCTCATTGTTGAAGGGGACTCCCTTAATATTATTAATCTGCTTAATCAGTCCTCTTCTCCTAGCTGGAATATCAAAGATTTTATCTCTGAGTCCATAAGCATCAGTCATACCTTCAACAGCATCAGAATCATACATACTTACAGGGAAGGAAACAAGCTGGCCGATGCAATGGCCAATTATGGCATTAATTTAAATTTCACTATTTGGGATAATGATAGTATCCCTAATCAGCTTCACAACAGCATACATGCGGACCTTCACACGCAAACAATCTCTAAAGATATGCTTTAATCTTTGGAGGAAATCCATAAATTCTTCCATAGTGTCTTTGTTTTAGTTTATTTGGCGTGGCATATGATATCTACTCCAAATGATAGCAAGATTTTGTTTAGGAACTTCAAGTGGAGTTGTCTTAATTTAAAAACAGCGCACGCGGGAAGTACAATAGCTGTTGATATTCGGTTGCCAAGCTCCGCGAAAACCGAAGATAACTACAAGGTGAAAGCTGACAGGATAAGGGTTTTCACGCGCGACTTCACGCAGACTCAGATCGGCAATCCTACAGCCGTTCGTGGGAGGACCAACGGCTACAGTCCCCATTTCTATGCGACCCGCAACGGTGAGAAACGAACCACTCCCAACGCCCAAAGGTATTTGGAAAATTGCTGTAACCAGCACATCCTTGTGAAGATGGGAGGGCCTCCCTGCCAGATTGAGCCGTGTGCAGACCCTGACTGGAAAGATAACACTGAGCTCTGGAACATTCTTAGTATTGGCGGATTCACCAACTTTGTGGAGAGAGTGCAAGGGCATGATCAAAGCATCTCTGTTCGCTTTGCCAAGGAGTGGAATGAGAGGATGGTCGACTATGGAGGGCAGAAGATTCTTATTAATGACGAACTCATAGCCGAAGCGACTGGCCTCAGCTTGGAAGGATACCGCTTCTTCAACAAGAGGGTTATCAAAGAGGCTGAAGAGAGAAGATTTGTGGAGGAGGAGGAGAAGCTTATATTCAACACCGCGGGTTTGCTTGTTAATTCAATTCCTTCTCCGTATGATGAAGTCACCCGCATGATGATTCGCTACATATCCTTGGAAGGCAGGTTTGTTACTGTCCCTGCCAAGCACCTTGTCTTTTTGAATCACTTTCGTAGGAGTAGGTTGGTTTGCTTCCCCCACTATCTGTTAAACTCTCTTGAGCGCTCCATTTTGGAGTTCCAGAAGCATACCCGGGCGGTTCCCCTTCACCAAGGGCTTATTCTGCTTATTCACAAGCACTGCCTTATCAAATTCCCCGGTCTCCCTTCCTCTCCCGGCCTGGCTTGGTGGGCTCCGTTGCTGCCAGTCCTGTCTCCCCTGCTGTCCCTGCTGCTGCCCCCGCCTCCGGTGCTGATGCCCCCATGCAGGCTGCTCATGCTTCTCCTTCTTTTCCTCCTGCTGCTGCCCCTGCCACCCACACTGTCTCTACTTCTAAACGTGTCACCAGGGCTTCTAGGAGACTCAATCTTGAGTCTACTGCTGAGGGGGATGAACCTTTGGATGACATTGCTCGTGATCTGCTGAACATTAGTAGTGCCAGTCCCCAGGCGGCACCAACGGATAACCCTTCTAGAAGATTGGAGGCCTTAGAGGCTGAGCTTAAATTGCTGAAGGATGAGGTAAAAAATCTTGCTAAGCAAAAAGGCAAAAAAAGCATTGAGGGAGAAGGGAGCATTGGCAATAGCCAGCTTGATGAAATATACAAAAAACTGACCTCCCTAGACTCCCGCCTTGGGAAAACGAAGACTAGGCATGAGTATAATATTGCAGCATTCAGGGCCATAGAGGAATTCATCGAAGGTCATGCAAGAAGTGTTTCGCAGCTCAGCGGTGTCCCGATTACTCTTTGGGGCAATGAGAAAGAGAGTAAAAGAACCAGAGAGGAGCTCGATAAGACGGATGCTGCTCATATGACCACGCTGGGTATGTATCATGCTTGGAAAAAAGTAAAGATGAGTATTGATCAAGCGGCCAAGAAGTAGTCCAGTTTTACTACTGCTTCTTGGCTGTAGGCTTGCTGTTTTGTTGCCGTTGTTTTTTGTTAAGTCTCGTTTGTGTTCTTTGTTTCTAGGCTCCGGTGTTCTTTGTTTGTAACTTTTGTGCTTTGATACTGACTTTCTCTGCTCCTCTCTCTTATTCAAAGCTTTTAGGCCTCCTTTTTGTACACAAGGGTATAGTCCCTTTCAAAAACTATTTACCAATATTAAAAAAATTTACACATTTCCCGTAAGCACTACACACATACATTCATGTTTAATTCATTTGATAAAGTAACTTAAGGATACCACTTAAGTATAATCAACTTGGTCATCAAGGTCAACCAAATCATTCGTATACAAGATACAAAATATACTTGTATTATTACCGCCCTTATAACTTTATTACTAAGTTATTAATACATTGTATAATAACCTAACTCATAAGATCGGTCAATCAATTTATCATTCAAGGTTAACCAAACGAGTATATTAGAAATATCAATGTTTTTATACTTAGTGATGATAGGTTACTGTCATATTGTGTTCTCTCACATATCTTGATTTAACAGTCCCTATTCATTCGATTGGATACTATTACTTCTTAGTACACAATCAAATCATTAAATCCATATAATTTATATATTTATATATATCGTTGGTACCATCTTGTAGCTACTTGATTATTATCAAACTCGGAAGGTCAATAAATTCCCGAGCAAAATAGATATATCTAGCATAGAATAATACTTTGAGTATTATAAGATATTTAAGTATCCCAATTAAATACTTATCATTCCGGCTAGAAAACTTTACACCCGTTATCCAATCAAGGGTTTTGACAATAGGGTTTACTTATGTAACAACCCTTCATAAATACCAATTAAACAATAAAAATTCATAGATAGGATTAACTTAGAGGTTCCCCGCTATTAAAAACTTAGGTATTGTAATTACCTTAGATTCTACGAAAGGTTGATATGACAAATTCATTGATGAACTAGTAAATACTAGAAAACCGGTCGGACATACAATGCACGAGACTTGCACCGCAATTGTCAAATTAGATATTATAATTTTTAAAAACCAAGTAAAGATTCCATGACTCGAGTAAGAGAGTATTCTTCTTATGCAGAACATTCACAGTCAACCAGTGAATAAATAAGACATTAAGATACGGAAGATAAAATATAAACCTACGAAATTGATTTTATTTCATTGTTAAACCTTTAAAGGTTTCAATAATAATTTATAATTATTTCACATCCATCGAACCCAGCCCATCCGGGTATTACTGGATATCTAAAAAAATAATGAATGAATATAATAAACGAACACATGTCGGTTAAAACAGATATCACCAAAAAGTAACAACGAGGAGGAACCATCTTCAACCATTAGGTTGAATACATTATTACACACATTTCGAGTTCACTTTCACCTATGACCCCGAATCATTATAACTACATAATGATACACCCATAAATGCATATTAAATAAGGATTCGAAAATTCAAGAAGACAACACAAGTAAACTAAAACCAGGACGTATAGATTGACTTAGTATAAAAAAATTATATTTCATTTCTTGTATGCTTATAACAAGGACACACATTGCATGGGTCTACATAATGGTTATGTCGTTATACATTCTAGGTAATAATTTTACATACCCATACAAATGTAGTAGACATAAGCATCACAATTTTAATCCATTAAACAAGACCCATAACCATGAAACACCATTAAAACTTAGAGCAGGATTTATTTTACGTAAATATCAGAAAAAAATTAAGTTATCTCGAGAAGGGATAGATCTTATCATGCCTGGTAGATCTCCCTTCTTCTTTCGATTATTTTTCTATGAAAACTCGACTGAAATCTTTCTTCCTTTATGGCAAAAACATAACAAAGAGTGATGGCAAAGTAGATCTGTTTCCTCTCGGATACAATTTAACTTACTTTCACAACTCAAGAAAGCTTAAAAATGTTGAGTGAGTTGATGAATGGTGATATGAGCCGTGTTTCTATGGCAAGCTCACGATTCAATGACCTGATCACAAGAAAAAATAATAAGATCTTGATTAGCTAATGATGGGAACCCCCAACTCGATCTAAAACCCCATAGCTCTATATTGATATGCAAACCATGGGAGATCTAGTACAATGAGGTAAGGTAGAAGCATGACTAGCTCAAGGAAACCCCACCGAGTTGAGATGAGCTAGAAAAGAGCAAGAGTAAGTTGTAGATAAGGAATGATGAGCTCCACACACCACGACCAAGTGAGATGGGTCGAAAGGTAAACTCAAACAATGGAAATGGGCAAGCTAAGAGATTGAAAGAGTACGTCCCTCTAATAACCATGACCCACTTGTGATGCAAGGTTCTATCTTAAAAATGAAATGGAGGCCATGTTTTTCAACCATAAGAATAAATAGAACATCCAAGGAAGAATATAAAATAGGGGAGAAGCTTCGTGAAGAAAAAATATATACTGCCATGATTAAACATTGTAGGGTGAAACTCCAACAACAAGATATAGATCCAAAATAATAAGTATCTCGGACTCCGAGTGACCACACAACCATGAGTCCTCCGAATTAAGAGCTCATTAATACAAGGCCGAGTGGGTGAAATTACACGAAAAGATTTCTAGCAAATCATAGAAATTTTGAAAATTGGGTATTTTCACAACTAACACCTATCTACAAATCCGTAAAACACCAAGCTGATCCCACTTCAATGCAGATACAGATCCAAATCAATCATTGTGCATAAAGAAAATGAGGAGATATTTTAGTTACATGCCTATCTCCATGCGTAAAGTTGATTCAAATCATAATGGACTAATTTAAAAATGGCTATTGGATGGAGATCCCGTATCACAGTCCCCCGCCACTACCACATCCTATCCTAGATACAACTATCCAATTTCTTCAAAAATTTCAAGATTAACCTAGGCTTCATGTGATTAACACCTTGGATTCTCAAATAAAGTGCTTGTATTATTCTGTAAGGAAAGTGACAGTTAGCAGTGCCCTTACACCTATTACCCCCGGTAAATATGGCTCAATGAATGTAATTTAGGATCATTACACATACAAAGGGGACTGAAACTATGAGACTATTTTTCAAACAGCTCCATATTTTTTATCAACACTTGTAAATAAAATTACGATAATCACACTCCATGGAACCACTACCCAATAGCTTGATGTATCCATTAATGTTTTACATATTTTTATCAATAGCTTAACATGCCCTATTATCAAAATGGAAAGGTTCCCTTAGGAAAAATTGGACTTGCACAAATAAAATAGAGGGATTGTTTCACCTTAGGATCTTACATTTCGAGGATCAAGCCAAGCGAGTTGAAGTGATGAGATGTTAAGAATCATAAGGATACAAATTTTAAGAGACATTTTAGAGTCTAAACGAATTTAGATTTTAGACATGGAATTATTTGGATTCAGTGAGAAAAAAAATTTAATCGGCAGCACAAAAGGTTCATTGGACATCAAAGTCCAAAGTCCAAATTCAGACTTTGGACATTCAAGAGTTCAAAGATGGCAACAGGATTGACCAAGTGAATAGTGGCATACATAAAGAAGAAAAGGTCCGAAAACCTGAAGTCTAAAATTCAAACTTCAAGATTTTAGGATTTTGGAGGTTTCATGTTGCAGACACATAATGAAAACCGAAAACCCCGAAAGTCATGAATCCTCGAAACCCCGAAAGTCCGAAACCTCGAAACCTTGAAAGTTCCGAGCCTGAAACCTTGAAAGTCCCGAATCCTCAAAACCCTAAAGACCACGAAACCCCGAAAGTCCCAAAACCTAGAAAACCTAAAAGTCTCAAAACCTCGATAGTCCGAATCCCTAAAACCCCGCATTCGAATCCGAAATCTTGAAAACCCGAACCACAAAAACCCAAAAATGAAAAGGTCCGAAACTAGAAGTTTGAATTTTGGACTTTCGAGTTTTGTAATTTCAAAACTTTTAGCTTAGATGATGAACAGTGTGTCATGCAACATGGTTTCGAATCGAACTTTGAAGTTCAAATTTCTGAATTCAAAGATTGAGAATTTTGAAACCTTCAAGCCATCTCGTCGGATGAATAGTTTAACGACCTCCAAAGTGGAAATGCTCAAGCCCTAAATCCCAAAATTCTGAAATTTTTGAATTTGAAGGGTGTGATGCAGGTTCGAGAGTCCAAAAGGGAGATCAATCTATCACATTTATTGTAGTATGGCATAGTCATTTTCATATGGCCATAACTTTTGACTAGGAGCTCGTATTTACATAAAATTGGACTTTTGGGAAAGATCTCTATGTCCTCTACACAACTACAACTAGTTTTATTAATTTTAGTAAAGATAAGTATTTCAAAATGAGGAAATATAGTCTGCCATTTTAGAGGAATGTTCCATATTTCTCACCTACCCAAATGATGAAGGCATGGGCTTCCTTTCTTCCCCAAAAAGTTAAGGTACATGGAGGTATGGGTTTTGCAGTGGCACCCATCATTGTTGCAGGTGATATTAATACATTTTAGGGTGGTTGAAGCAATATTCTCAAATTATTATCTCTCCCTTCTCTCATTCTTCCTATATATTTTAAGGAGGGGATCATTTCAAAAGGTTGGATAATCTTGCTTTGCACCCTCCCTTCTTCTCTTGTCTATAAGTGATCTTGTGGAGTTCAAACCTCTCATTGAAACTGTAAATGTAATTTTTACCTCTTGGCCATTGTAGTGCACTCTATCGAATCATTGGAGCAATAATATAAGTCTATGGATGAATTTCAACCCTCTCTTGTGTTCATTACATCTTTTTTATCTCTCATTACAACTTTTATGAATTGTGCATTTTAGGTTGTGTTACATGTTTTGATGTTTTGTGTTTGATGGTGAATAAATTCGATAGAAGAAATTGATTTGTGTTGATGCTCATCCTATTCAATATTTTTCAATTTTATCACTATGCAAAGAAAGTTATTAAGGATTCATCTTGGTTTTGTCACCTTCATTAGCTTAGGTTTAATTTCTTGCAATATTTTCAACCTTGTCTCCTTCGCAAGTTAATGCATATTTTAGGATATATCCTCTACAATTTGAATGTGTGTATCAGAATAGAGGAATAGGAACTAGCCTTCATCCAAAGAGCTTTCTCGATTGCAAAGTCCCACACTTTGGGAAAAGCTCCATGTTATGCAATCACATTGAAAGTTTCAATCTATCAAGTTGTAAATAATCAGGGGTGTTGTGATTACGCATCAACAAATTTTGTCATCAAGAATTTATGAAAAGAAAGATGTTTTTTATTTTCTTTAATTAAAACAACTTTAGTTAGGTGAGTACAAGACAAAGTAGGATTTTCTACATGAAGGTGGAAAATTAGGGACATTACGCTATTTGAGTTATAAGTTAAAGATTTTGTATAGTTAATATTGTTTGTGTCAATTTATTTTAATGTATGGATAATCAAGAGGAATATATTATATTATTCTCCAACACATCTATTGTTTAAAAGAATGGAAATAAGAATGAAAGATTGCATCGCATTATTTTACTATACAACAAATATTTTCTAGAGACTCAAAATAGTCATTTGATATTTTGTGAGCTTTTTTAAATTTCTAAATATTAATGGTATTATTCACATATAAATATGAATTTAGTCTCGACGGCCCTCCTACAAAAGTCATGGAAATTAATCACTTATGATCTTTATTAAGGATAACACACTAACACCTTTGAAAAAAATAGGATGTAATATAGAATTTTAGAATAAATAAGCTACATATAAATAAAGATGTAGTTCTTTAAAAGTACAACTTATAAGTTGGTAGAAACTGAAGGAATGAAACCTTATCTCCCTTTGTCAATAGAATGGGAGACATAGAAAAACAAAAAAGGAATGAAAAACAAATATTTATAGAAAAAAGTAGAGAATCTAAATAGTACTCAATCACATAAGTTTCACACCACCTTCGCATGCTTGCATCCGAATGTGGTAGTAGAAAAACAACAAGACCATGTAAACAGATGAACAAAACTTCTAAATGAATCCATCAACCCTTTACCTTATTCTTACTATGAAAACATATTTCCCTCCTCTAGCTTAGCTCTATTTTTTCTTTATAACAATCCCTAAAACATTATGGAAGCAACTCTCCATGGAACCACTTCCTAATAACTTGGCATATCCATGAAATTTATAATATATTTTCATTAATAGCTTAAATTCCCTTGTAATTAAAAGGAAATGTGCCCTTAAGAATTTCCATTTCATTGTATTTATTATACCATTTCCATCAAGAATATATGATGAGTTGGGAATTTTCGGTTTGGTGTAATAAAGGCAACTTTGGTTGTTTGGTGAAAAAAACAAAATATTATTTATATAGAGGAGGATGTAACATGAGAACCATTATGTTATCTTAGTTAAATATGTTCTATTTTTAAGTTTTTTAATATTCATTTATATTAATATGTGAACACTTGAGGAAAAAATCTATTGTTTAAGTAAATACAAATAAAAAAGGATACTATCATATTATTTCTCTATACAACAAGTATTTAGTAGAGACTAAAATATTTAATTCATATTTTGATCTTTTTGGTTGATTTCTAAATACTAATTATATATTATTCACATATAAACTGAAATTTAATCTCAACGGACTGCTACATAAGTCACAACGGTTGAGAAATCATGAAATTTACTAAGGATAACACATTCAAACCTTTTAAAAATGAGATAAAATATATCAATTTAAGATAAATAAACTATGATAAATTAAGATCGAAGTATTATATATATATATATATATATATATATATATATATATATATATGCCTCGCTATAGATATAGAATAGATAGCCTTTGGTTCTTGTATTATCTAGTTCTAATTCCAAATTAATGCCCTCGAGCCCCCCGTAGTAGGCCATCACCATATATGTCTAGATAGGGGTTCGAGTTCCCATATAGAGAGTTTCGGGACCAACTAGACTATATATGAGTCACCCACCTTATAAGTTGCTAAAAACTAAACAAAGAGAATGAGACGTTATCAACCTCAAATATCAAGTTTATCATCAAACATTGAAAATGAAACGAGATCCATAGATAAACCAAAAAGAGGAAATAAAATTAGAGAACCACTAAAAACATGCTCACAAAGAAAGAAGAGAATCTAAATAGTACTCAATCACAATAGTTCTCAATAACATGACTTTTCAACAAGTCCATCAACCCTTTACGTTCTTATCACCGTAGAAACATATTTCCCTCCTCCATCTTCCATATTATGCATCTCATACATGCATATTTGGAACCATATACGATAGGTGAAGATAGAGTAAAATCAACCATGGCTACTATACCACTTCACTCTCAATCTCTTATGATATATCTCAAATATTCACTTGGGGGATTAAGTATTTGATAGCACACACTCTCCATAAAATTTTAATATTTAAGTTTAATATATATTTAATCGGCCTCTTATATCATACATGCAATTCCCTTGCGTACACTTGATTTAATATTTTCATATGTAAAGTTATGAAATGAAGAAAAATAATTTACAAATTTAGATTAACAATGTAATAGCATGAACATAATAAATATTAATTGTTAATGTATTATGTATATTGAGATTAATTTATTTATAATTGATAAGATAATTGAAGGTTAACATGCTTATTTAATGTTAAATTATGGTTTATGGAAATTAGGGGATATCACAAGATTTGAAATTTATTAATAATGCTTCATCAATGGCTATTATGAAAAACAAGGGGAATAAAAAGACTAGGTTCTTCTTGAAAATTCATACCCTCTCAATAGATTTTACCAATCGGGTTAGCCGCTAGTGTCCTTGAGGCTATAAAAATATAAAATTCATGGAATTCATTCACTTGTATTTGCAATTTGGTTTTTTATGTGTGCAAAATGTTCAATCCTATGGAATAATGCATATTTTCTCTTTCTATTTCTAAACCCTAATTGTGCAAGTTTTTCCACCAAATACCCTAAAAATGGGTTTTAGAATTTTCCATTAGACCAACCTCTTCACACCACAATTATGAGTGATTGTTTCTTATGTTTCGAGTAATTAGAATAAGGATCGAACCAAATGTATTTATCCCACCTCTATGAGTGTTGAATTTGTAAAATTATGTACTATTTTTATATGACCCTTCCTTTAGAATTTGAAAATGGGCATCATGCAACTTTCACCTCTTTGTATTAAGATTTTCTCAATGGAATGCTTTACGGCTACTTTTTAAAAATATGTTAGATATGCTTAATCCTTTGTTTACTTATATACAATGCATGTTAGAGTTCTCAAATCATGTGAAAAGTGATAAATTACCTTAGGGGTCATTTTTTATATATTGGTGATTTTCCATTCATATTTTTACTATAGCCAACATGTGAAATTTGTCTAAGAAAAGATAATTAAATTTTCCAAATTCAAAAATAATAGTACGAGGCTCTTGAATACTACCAAAATACTTGAAAAATACCAACGAGATAAAAATATTAGAAGTTATTTCTAATGTCAAAGGATTCTAAATCTCTTATTATTGTTTAAACCATAATTAATTTATAGGTGTTATTAATTCACATCAATAATTTGAAGGATTTAAGGGTTAATAATACCTATACTATTATTATTTGATTAACTTCCAACATCAATTATACATATTAAAATTAAGTATTCAAGCTTGAAATGATTGATAAAAATAAGTACTTACTTAAAATATGAGACTGACAAATAAAATTATCCATTCATGAATGATCTAGTTGTGTAGGATAATGGAATAGGAAGATCTATAGATTTATATTCTACACTAGAGATTATGGGATTGCAAATAGACCAGGTGATAGCTTGTACAAACTCTATACGGCCTAGGATGGAACTTGTATGCTCTAGAGCTAGAGTTTTACATTTCAAACCCTTAGATAATATGGATCATATATAACTTCACATGTACTTAAATTTCTTGGAAATGAGTAGTTCCATATGTTTCTCTAATTCGTATAACTTCAGGATGAATTATAAGAAACAAAAACAAAGTATAAACCCTAACAACCTATAGAAAATTTCATCAAATCATTATCACACCAAATGAGAAAATATGTATGTGTGTTTGAGGCTACAACACCATTAAAAGACAAATTCCATCTCGCTTAATTAACCCAAGTGTTTCATTTCATATCCTCATTATGGAAATGAATCTTCATGTATTCATCATGTGTGATTGTACAAGTGTGTATAGATAACCAACCTCGAGGGGTTCCCTCATTTCGCTTAAAACCAAGATAAAAAGATAATTTCGTATTATAGAATATTCCTATCGTGTTAGCAAAGTGATATGTGGTATGCCACATCTATGTGACCTAACCCTTTTGGTGATTTAAACCTTTGTACAATTCTTGGAGTTAATTTTCTTTTGTTGATACATAGCTACATGATCTTTACATAGTTGCAGAGGGGATGAGTTGACTCTTTGAAATAGGGTGAGTGATTTAGAAATGTATTAGGGATTTCTCTAGGTGATGTGGAACTTATTTAGGAATATTTAATAACCCTTTGAGTGCTCTTGGAATGATACCGACAAATAGTAGCTTTAAAAATTCCATGAGTTATAAATTGATAGTGAATTATTTATATATACTTTTGTATGCGAGATATCATAATAAGTTTGACCCTAAAAAGATGAAATGACCCAAAGAATGATTTGAAATTGAAAAAGAGTGATATAATTGATTAACAAAAATAGTTCCTAATGTAGCCTAAAGAGGACAAACTATGGTATTAATGTTAATCTAGTCGAGTCGACTAAAATGTTTTAAATGAAAACAAAATATTATAAGTAAACAAAAACCCTAATATGCAAGAGGAGAGAGATAAGTGACTTAGCTGATAACATCGATTGACATACAATGTTGTGGGTCTAGGAGTGGAACTCAACAGTGCAAACGAACACTCATGAACCCTACGAAGCACTCCGAGAGCATACTAGGGTGCCCTAGGGTGCCATGGTCTACAATCTAGGCACTTTGGACACTGTGGATGCTCAAAACTCAATCTGATATGGTCATTAGATGTCTCTGAATACTTCTTGTTTTTCATGATGGATTATTCGAATGAACTGCAGAATGACACGTAATGCAAGGAGTAAACCCTAGAAAAATGAAATATGCATATGAATGGGTTGGATTGACCTCATCCACTAATCTAGTGAACTTATAATCGAGTGTTACACTACATAATAGACCCCGGTGTAGTTCTAGTGTGTGTGTGTGTGTGTGCGCGCATGCGCAAGGCGTGTGCATGTTGTGCCCTAGGTGCTCATGTTCCAGTAAAACTTTGTGAAGCAAATGAACAATATTAGCTATAGAAACGTAAGTAGCATGTGTGCATGGAATAGAATGTATCCCACCCCCTATGAAGTGTGTGTGATGTAGATATCTTGGATTGAATGCATGGGACTATGTGGATGCAAAGTGATGCAATGGATGCAGACCCTAGATGGAGGGATAGTAGTGATAGGATGCAATGACCTAGGACCCTCATTATAGTCTTATAAGCTTTATATTTATTGGGATCTCAAATTTAATTTCATAATTAATTGTGAAAAGGAAGAGTTAAAAGAATATAAGGATAACCAATAGCTATAAGTGACCCAAAAATGAGCGAAAAAGGTTGTGCATAGATCAAGGCACCCTAGGTGGGAACAGGGAACCTCGGGGCACCCCAGTACAACTTGGGGCACCCTGATTTAGGGTTAGAAACTCAAGATGTTAGAAAATGGATTGATAAGTATTGGAAATGATGCGAGAAAGTGGAAATAAAACATAAGAAGAATATGGCTAGAAGGTGGGATTAATAAGTAATTTGTACACTTGAAAACATTATAAATAATAGTATAAGACCAGGCAAAATATTTTTCTAATGTACAATATTTGTGTCTAAATTTTCCCCACTTTATGTAGGTGAACAGAAATCTTAGTAACATAAAGTAGATAGAGATGTGTAATCGATAACCATATAGAGTGTAGAATATGATGCACCGATGGACCTGAATCAAGCATGGAATGACAAAAAGAAAAATGTGGAGGACCATGGATTCTAAAGATCAAAAATGTGTATAAAAACTGATGAGAGTGAACCTATGGGGAAATGCATATGTATTTGTTGTTGTGTGTAATGTACGAAGGGTTATTATGATAAGTACATGTTACGGTGTGTTTTCATTTTCATTTTCGATGTTGTTGTTGTTATTTTTGTTGTTGTTTCCCCAATTTGACCACTTGTTTCTCATACGGTGGACCTCCAAGGAGAAAATGACCAAGTAATCAAATATGTATGTATATAACAATGCTCTAAAAAATAGGTAAATGTAAAGTACACTAAAATAGAAAATTTAAATGGAAAAATAGAACATGGGAACCTTACCCATGTCGAGAAAAAAAGGTGTCGAAGGAAATATTGTATTGTCATGATTTTTTTGGGCAATATCATGTCACTTTGGATGAAGAACTGCAAGGAGGAAATACTCTGTGTCCTCCAACTCTAACTGCTTCTACTACAATTTGTTGAAGAGATCTCTATAATGTCCTAGTTTTTCGGTGATCCAATGCCACTTGATGTAGAAGTGTAAAGTGGCCACCCAATGTAACCCCTAAACATATAACCACGCTGCACAAATGTTGAAGGACACCATGTCCTATTAAGGCCATTGTGTATGGAGTTCGTACTTTTCTCGAACTCACTTGTTGTATATGAACCGGTGTAAATACCTTGTGTTTTTAGAAACCCTCAATGATTCCCCCCCTCTTTGGGGGCACATGCGATTACCCTCGAAGGAGAATGCAGCCAAAAAAGAGGACCAACCACAATCGACCTATAGAAATATACCAAAGTAGGGGGAAAGAGAAAACTCTTGGTATATACCAAGGAATGCACAAAATGAGATGGATAGCCAAAACAAGTGTTAGTCTACAAGAACATGCATGTAATCATTGAGAAAAATGTAAAAAGTGTAGAAAACCTACCAAACACAATAGTGTAAACATGTAAGAAACAACAAGAAGACCACACAAAATAGGTTACAAAAATGGGACATCACTCACAATTTCACAATACACGCAAGGCCATCATGACCGTAGTAAACAGTAGACAAGTCCACAAACAAGAAAAGGAAAATCCCGCAAACAATGGAAAATGACATGCATAAATAGAAACAAACAAATAGTCATGGAAACATGTAATCGTGAAAGAAAAGTGCTAAACATGGAACACACGTTAGCATGTTAGAGTGATAACCGATACGTCAAAGTGTGGACAAGAAATTAATAAGATACTAAGTATGTAATGAAACAATAACACCTAGATATGATGAAATTGGATTCCCCAACGATTTGTATAGGAAGGGGTAGAAGGCAAGCATCCATGTCACATGTAAATTTCTTGTATCTATGATCACACTAAACAAAGAGGTGAGCACACATGTGTGTATGGTAATGACATTTAAGAAATAAATCTATCATGTGTAGTAAACTAAGCATGCAAAACACTAGTAAGAAAAATTAAATGCTACCCGAGAAAATGTGGTATGTTGTGGATGGATGGGATGAAATGAAATGTAAGATGGAATGATATGGGAAACATTCCCCACAAGTGTATGGAAGTGTATGCAATGAGGTTCATTTTTTCCCCTAATCAGTCAAGAATGAACCATAAATGAGAGTGTGTCATTGGGAAATGGTCGAGTAGGGTTGGTTGTAGCTAGCGTGTGATGATTATGTGTATGTGATAGTGAAGGAATGCAACATGAGGAGAAAATATGCATGGAAACTATAGCATAAGTGTAAAACAACTTTGTTTAATAGATGAGTGATGATCAATCCCTACATGTATATCAATATAAGAGAAGTGCATGGTGAGAAGACATAAGGAAAGATAAGCGTGGACCCTATAGCCTAAGCATATACCACGACGTGTTGAATGGATGAGTGATGATTTAGCCCTAAGCGTATATCACTACATGATGAAAGAAGAAGGTGACAATTTATCCTATAGCGTATGTCACTACAAGATGGGTGATGAGGGTGTATGATAATAGAAGGTGGTGATTTAGCACTAAGCATAGACCACTACATGATGAAGAAGGAAAGGGTGGTGATTTAGCCTAAAGCGTATACCACTAAGTGATGAGGAAGGCAAGGGTGGTGATTTATCCTAAATTTTATACCACTAAGTGATGAGTGAGAGTAAGGTGGTGATTTATCCTAAAGTTTATACCATTAAGTGATGAGTGAGAGTAAGGTGGTGATTTAGCCTAAAGCGTATACCACTAAGTGATGAGCAGGATAAATGATGATAGAATGTCATAGAAGAGGATAATAGAATAGGTGATGATAGGATGTTGATGAAGGGAGTGGTGATTTAACCTAAGGTGTATACCACTACGTGATGATCGAAGGTGTGATGATGAAAGGTATGATAGTGTAACAGAATGATTTGGAATGGAGAAAATGTGATAGAAGGAGATAGTAGCATGTAATAGGATGATGAAAACGAGTGGTGATTTAACCTAAGTCGTATACCACTATAGTATGTAATGATGCATATGGGTGACGATATAGCCTATAGAATAAGCCACTAGTCTTAGGAGTATGGTATGATGACATGCTACATTTAGGTGAGGTTTATTTGATTAGTAAACCCTCGGTAGTCAATGATGAACCGAGGAACAAGAGTGCATCATAGGGTGCTAAGTGCAACACGTAGAAAATGACACAATGTAAAGGACCATGTTATGTGAGTGTGTGGTGTAAGTAATGTAAGGTAGAATGCATACAATGGAGTGATTTTGTGGATAGTGATATAATGTGTGAAGATAAGGAAGATTAGACCCAAGTATAAGGAAATATAGTGTAGCATGTAGAAAAGGAAAGATGTATTGATTGTAATAATAGTAATGTATGAAAATGGAATAATGGAATGATGATAAATAGAACTAGACTCATGTGTTAGGGAATCTAGTGTAGCGTGTAGAATAGGTAAGGTGTATGGATGCAATATGGGTGTGAAGGGTATGCAAGATATGTGAAATTTAGTGATAGTTGTAGATAGAAATAGAATATGTAGGAGAAAAATGTAAAGATAAAATGTAACCTAATGTAAATGTAGAATATGAGGCTAGACCTGGAAAACTAGGCTCACATATGATGACGAAGTGTAGGGTATGCTATAGAGATATGATGTAACATGATAGAATGGGAATGTATATGACCTATAGTGCACTATGTGGGGTTCAATGTAATGGTAATCCCTCAATAGTAAAATGTGAACCGAATCATTAGGGTGCATCATCGGGTGACGAGGGTGAAATGATGTGTGGGATAGACATGATGATGATCGAATAGTAATATGTAATGGCAAACAATCTAAATATGTGAGTCTATAAGAGGGTGGGTTGGGAGATAAGGTGATGTCCCCCAAGCATGCGGAAAGAAATAAAAATTATCCAAGAAGGTTTAAGGGATGAAGTCCTTTGATGGGGTATTGAGATGAAACGAGTGGAGGGCCATGATCTACCAATGTAGATAAAGTAGAGCTAGATGGTGTGGGCGAACAGAATTGATATGTGCATGAAGGACAACCTAGCGATGAAGACTCTTATGCGAAACCCATATGGGGAGATAGGGGATGTGATGGTAGAGGTTGATGTTGGGTTAATATGTGGGGAGGGCATGTTGGTCACCGACAAACTAGGTGCGGCGAAGGGGTCACATGTAAAATAGGAGGAGGTAGGGTACTAAATGAGAGGAGGAATAATTGTTGGATATCATAGATAAAACAAGCTAATGTGCGACAAGAATCTAATATAAAATGTTTTCTTCAACACCACCTATGTATGAAATTGATTATTTATTTCTTAAATATCTTTCCTATGTGAATTCACCATTTTTAGAGAGTGTATCAACTTGTTTTGTGAGAGTATTTGTGAGCTTTGTGTGGTGATTATGATCTTATTTTTTTGTTTGGTATTATGCATAAAGTTGACTTGTTTTGGAGGTTTTTTTTTTACAAATTATTGGTATTTGAAATTTGGAAATATCATTTTTTAGGGCTGGAAAGTGAAGGTAAAAAAATGGAAATTCATTTATTTATTGTTCTAACCCTAGGTGACTTGTTTCCATAGTTTGTGAGAATTTTTGAGGTGTTTCGGGGCTTAGAAAATGGTTTTTGATAGATGGTGGAAAGGCTAGAATTTTAGATTTCCACTGCAATTTATTTCAATGAAAAATATTAAGTATTGATTGAGTTATAGAATTTTAAAGTTTCGGTTGATTTTCATTGTTTTAAATTAATTTACTACTACCGCAATTAATATTTTTAAAGAAATGTAGACACAAATATTGCACATTAGACAAATATTTAGCCCAATCTTATAGTACTATTTAGAAGGTTCTTAAGTGTACAAAGTACTAATTAATCCCACCTTTTCGCCATCTTCTTATTATGTTTTATTTCATCTTTCTCGTGTCATTTCCAATAATTATCACCCCATTTTCTAACATCCATGATTTTCCAGCCCTAAATTAGGGAATCGCATGCTAATCGGGTGCCACGAGGCACCCGGTCCAACCAGGCACCTTAATCTATGCACAACCTCCTTCACTCCTTTTTGGGTCACTTCTAGTTGTTAATCATCCTTATCTTATTCTCAATCGATCTTGTTGGGATTAATTACAAAATTAAACTTGATAGCCCTATAAATATAAAGATCATAAGACCATAATAAGGGTTCTAGATCATTGCATCCTATCACTATTATCATTCCATCTAGGACTACATCCATTACATCACTTTATATCCACACAATGACATGCATTCAAGATAGGATATCTCGCATCACACACACTTCATAAAAGGCAGGATTCATTCTATTTCATGCACACATCCTACTTACAATGTTATAGCTATTATTTCTTACTACTTCACAAAATGCAATCGACATGAGAGCACCTAGGGCACCACACTCACACACACACATGCACACACCAAAACAACATTAGGTCTCAGTAATGTGGTGTAATAATTTGTTATAAGTCCACTAGTTTAGTGGATGAGATCAGTCGACCCATTCATATGAATTTTTCATTTTTCTAGGGTCTATTAGTACAGCTTGCATTCGGGTCATTCTCCAATTAATGAATGATCTAGCTCGATTGATGGGAAGTATTTAGAGACATCTAGCGACCATACCAGATTGAGGTTCTGAACATCCACAATGTCCGAGTGCCTAGATTGCATACCAAGGCACACCGGGGCACCCTAGTACCCTCCCAGTTTCCTCTGTCATCTTAGACAGGTTGTATCCACCTTCTACTGGGGTTCTTGAGTGTTGTTATGCCTTTGTTGAGTTCCACTTCCAAATCTACAACACTGCACAACACCAGTCTCCAACTATCAATTAAGTTATTTTCTTACCTTTCTCTTTCATATTAGGGTTTGTTTCCATTAGATTTAATTGTAAAATCACTTTACATTATTTTAGAATACTTGTTTACAACTTTCTAGTCCTCCTAAATAGATTAACATTAGTACCCTACTTTGTCCTCTTTAGGCTACATTAGGAGTTATTTTTGTTAATCATTTTAGTGAACCTGGTTTCTCTTCCTATCACTCCTCTCGATCTAAACTCCACACTTTCCGTCATGGGTAAGCATCACAGAAAAGGCTTCTTCTTCTAACCCTCCAGTTACTTTGCAATTTCATAATCGTGGCGATGCTTTTACCTACACTTCCATTACCTCTTCTAGTTATATCCCTTTTCCTTCCTTTATCGAACTCCCATCTTCGGGATGGATCCTCGTGTGATTGTAGATGGCGTTACTTCCTACTTGTGCACTATTAATCTTGTTTATTTAGTTCAACTTGTCACCAAAGTCCAAGATCTCCCTCCTGATCCTATAGTTCTCTCTCCCACCATGGATATCACTAAATCTACCCTTACACCTTCTTCTTCTCCATCCCCACTCATGTCTTCCCCTCAACTGAATTCACCTACCCTAGTCCCTATTGTCTACATGGCTGATCTAGTCCCTACTAATTCTGTTATTTCTTCAACACCATCCACTAAACCCACACCACAATCTATGGTTACTTTTCCCATTCCTCCCTTATCTCCCTTTCTTTATGAGATGTTATTCAAATCTATTATCTGTTAGCTCAAGATAATATCTTCCCCACCATTTGATACTACCACCTCCATTGTTTCATACCCAAGGCCTTCATCATCCATTGATCTCCTCCCAACCTCTTTGCCAACATACTCCTCCTTTTGTACGTGCCCACCTTCAACTTTCACTCTCTTCATAAATAATTCTTGTTGGGAACACATACCACTTTACACATCCTGCAGACACCTATTGATGCTCCCACAAGGGTCTCCTCCAACTTGGGTTTGGATTCGATGACCTTCATAAACCTCTATCTAATCCCTACCGTATCATGGTTCAATCATTCTTGATACTACATACGGTTCCCATGTTTTCCACCTTGTCGTTCATCTTTCACGTCTTCCTACTATTTCTCTACTCACTCTTGGCCAATCTTAGCTAGATTATATTAGACGGACACTCGATCCCAATCATGTTGTTGTCACTTTTTTCATCCCATTTTGTGATGTGCATAGTTGTGAAATAATAAATTATGGGTTTGGATGTTAAGGTTAATTTGTGAAATATATTTGAACCCACTCAAGAAAACAATTTAATTATGAACTCTAGAAGAATTTGAATGGGTAAATAAATTTGATTAAAAAGTCATGTTTTAAATAAAAATTAATGGGAAACCTTTGAAGAGGGTTGGTTCTGAAATGTATTTAGAGATTAAATTAATAACATTTAATTATTAGTTTAATTATGATTAACTTACGAATGTGTGGAAGTTAACAAACGTACATTTATTTTGACCACAATTAATATTTATCACCTTTGAGACCTTGTTTTTTTAAAAAATTTAATAATAATTTTATTGTAATTGTTCCTAAGTGATGAATGACTTCGCATTGGTTTTGTGCATCGATTTTGTGTCATAGTGAAGGTATAAGACAATCGAACCATTGGGATTAAAATAATAATAAGACAAGTAAAAGTTGTTCATATTTTTGTACTCGCTTATGGGGTGTCATCTCAGTTCAGATTACTTAGGAGATGTGAATTTATTTTGACATTCTCATGAACTTCTTGAGTGTTAGAGATTTTCACCTCGCGTACGATGTTGGTTTTTATGGGTTCCTAGCTTGTGGTTATGGTCGTGTGTTAGTGTTGGTTCCGTAGAGTCTCTAAGTAGAATGTGGGAGGCCACAAATTTTGAGGGAGATGGAGTGATTTGACCCCATGAACCTCCTATTCGAATTTCACAAAAATAATTCTCAATTTTAGAAAGTACTATATTTAGACAACACTTCAAAAATTGCATTTTGGAGCCTTTCGGTGAGGATTTTGGTGGTGAAACCTTTTTAAAAAGAGTTCTACACCATTCAAAACATTACAAGAATCATAAGATTTCTGAGGCCTTTTGAATGGGGTCAATCGAAGCTATGGTGCAAAATTTATGACTCCCGTAAGTTACCTCGCTTTGAAGTGGAACCGCTACCCAAATTTGGTTTATCGGTGGTTTGCAGATTTGGGTAATGTTCATCATCTTGAGGAAATAATTACCTTTAGTGAGAGTAGATATCATGACATGATGTCATATTAGATCTAGTTTTGTATGTATATTCTTATATAGGAGCACGATACATGACTACCCCTACCAAAGTGGCCACGAAGGGTTGCAAAGTGATTGTGATGTGGATATTTCATGTGTTTATATTTGTGAACTTAAATCTTTTATCAAGGACCAAAATTTTATTTTGATTATTTTTTTAGAATCTTTGAGGTTCTTCTTATTATTTTTGTTTTATTGCGAGATTTTTATTTGAGGATTGAAATGTAGCTACTTAGCCATTTTCTTTGATTTTCGAGATTTCTTGAATTTTACCTTTGATTGATAAGTCAAAGATTGTTTGTCTCGAGAGACATTTGGATAAATGTTTTCAAGCATGTTATATGGATTTCTTCTTGTCTATTGACGATCTAGTCCTATTATGTTATGTTATGTTCTCTCATAGTATGGGGGTACACCTTAGGTGCCTTGGTTGTCATCCTAGGTGCTTCAAATCATGCCTTTATTTTTGGAGTGATGGATCTTTGTGTGCCTACGACCTTAGAGTAACCCTTTCATTACTTGGATTTCCTATGGAGAAGGATCTTTGTGTCATGCATGATAGTTGGTAGATTTGATGGTGATTATGTTCCTTCTTACACCCCAGTATGAGTTTTATTCATTGTTAGCGCTGGCGTAACTCTTGGATAATTCTAGGTTTTATGAGTCCTACTCAATTTCTTTATATTAATTAAGCAAGACCGATGTGTTGGACTGTAATCATCTTGGGTAAATATGGTTATACTTGAGTTCCTTTGAATTTTTTGCTTAAATATGAAATCTTGTTTGATCTCAAGGACCCATAGATCGGTATAGGTGGTGTTAAATTTATGGGATTGAACACAATAAAAATTAGTAAATAAACAACCTTGTCTACATAAATTTATATTACATGCCTAAAAATTCATAAAGGATATAATCTAAATGATAGAGCTAATTAAAAAGTTTCCTTCAGATTATTGTATGAGTGTCTCATCTCAAATGTGCCCTAAAATGTTAAGATGTTGCCAATAATGTTGAAACATTAGAAAAATTTCTTGAATATACATATAGCCTTAATATAACATGTATTATGTTATTAATGAAAATTTATCATGATCTTTTACGATAATTGGTAGGTGATATAAGGTACCAGAACCATAAATCATGAAAGAATAAGTCGTTTCAATGCTAGACTAGTACAAAAAGAATAGTACAAACCTCGTAACGAGCTCCAAAGTGGAAACCATGAAAACAAAATGATGATACCCACCCTTGTTATATGAAAAAACCAACACATGTTAATGATTATAAATTAAGTTGCATGCTAGATTATTTTAGACCTCTCTCTGGTAGTATGAAATTTTTAGAATTATGCATAGGGATATTATCACCTTGTTAGAATGGTGTGCTTTATTGATAGTGATGTGTTCTATCCATGTTTTACTCCCTTGAACATAATGTGTATAATCCTCCTTGATGGATTCTTTCAGGCCATCATACCCTTTGCATGTGACTCGATAAGTGTATAATTTTTGATCTTTTAGGAGTAAGTCTATATCTTTGTTTTAAGAGGGGTGCCTTCCTTGTGTTGGAATGGGCCATTGGTGACCTAGGCCTATTAAAAAGCTTAGAAACATACATTAAGGATATGGAGCAAGTTAGAATCCTATTTATTTTTGGGGAACCATGATGTTGTCCCCCTTGTCCTTGGGAAGAGAACAAGTATAGGATGTTTTCATAATTTTCAACAAGAATGTTTGGTGTGTTGCTCTAGTAAATTGTTAGTTGGACCTCACTTGTTGCTTATTCTCTCCTAGCTCACTTGAGTGTTCCTATGTGTTATAATATTAATTTTTGATCATTTTAAGATTCTTTTGAGATAGGGTGGGATTAAAATTAATAAATTTCATTTGATTATACACAGAGAATGGTATCTCTTGTGTCGATATGATAGTATGGGAAAATATTGTCTATAAAAATATGGAAATGTTGTCTAATTGATTGGGTTTTTAAATCAAGATGTTTGGTTGTGTGTTGCGATATTTGGGTACAAATTCAAGTTATGGATAACTTGTGGTAAAAATTATGATTGGGGTTAACATGAAAATTTAAGTGAGTTCTTCCAAATTATATAAAGTACTTCTAATTATTAGTCTTCTTCCTTGTAGATGTTTTCCTTGTTAAGCCTCATTTTTTGTTACCCCAAATGTGTTCGATTTCTATAAGAAGGTGTGGTTTCTCATTCAAAATATAAGGTAATGCTTAGTAATTGTTAATCTTGTCTAAAATAACAAACCTTGTAGTATAAATTAAACCCAAGTGGAATTATTATCTTTTTTTTATTGTGTGTTGTATATGTGTGTGGCTATGTGGATACCTTACGTATGTGAATTTTATTTCCTACTCTTATTATACCTTAGCTATCATTCATGGAGATTCCATCAACATTTTCCTATTTAAGTGTTCGTGTTGTAACTTGCTTAACCTCGTAGATATTATTCCAAATGTTTGTATGATTTTTTTCCCTACCTCTTTCTCGTGACTTCCGTGAGGGAGTAAAGTATAAGGGCGGGGGATGTAATGCCCATTCCTCTTTAGAAATTATTTTACTATGATCTTGATTATCGTTGATTAGAGACATTTACATTATGATTATTATATTTCGATAAGAAGGTGATAGACTATAGACATTTGGATTATCCATATGTTGTGATTCATATTTTGGATTATGATATGCTAGCTGTTACTAGTGAACAATTTTATACATGTTGATTTGCATTGTTCTGATTTTACACTGACACATTATATTCATGACACATTTCCTATGTTTGAATGTTTGGACTAGACTTGTGATCTCATTAATGTTAGTAAAATGGAAGAATCAAATTTATTAGAAATTGTAGACAGTTGATAGAATTTCTTCATTTTGATGATGATTATTGATCGATATGTATGTGGTATTTCTCGATGTTATTGATGTGGTCTTGAGGATGAAGACGTATTATTATTTATTGCTACAGGAAAATCATATCACTATACCCCAGAAGTAGCTAGGAGACCAACCCTAGAGGAATTCAGGTGTTTGCAATAAGGCCAATTTGACAATTTGTGTTCTCTGTATGTTGTTTAATTGTTATGCTTGGTTAAGAGGTTTCTGACGAGGGGTGACCTAATGTGTGTGGCCTTGGGTTGTGATGCTTCCCTCTTTTAAATTCCGTTAAATATTTTGTGGTGCAAGTATCTAATTATTTGTAAAATCTAGTCACTTTATTAAGACATGTTAACATGCTTTTAATTGGTTGATTTAAATTAATTCTAAAAAAAGATTTGACAATTGGGCATTAAGTAACGTAGATGATCCCTGATATTTTTTTATGTTGAATGGAATTAATTTCATTTTGAAGTGTGTACTCTTCCTCCTTTCCCAACCTCGAATTTCTCCTTAGAGGGCACTTGTTGAGACTTGTGGGACAAGTTTACCTTGTCCCTTGCTTCTCAAAGTCATCCACCAACGATACTTATCAAGTATGCAATTAATTTTAGCATTTTTAATTCATTTGTTGAGTGAAAAGAGTAAATAAAGTCACTTTTCTACTTAGCTTGTTTAATATGTTCTTAGAGCATATGGAGTGCATGTTTGAGTGTACACTTGTGCATGTTATATCCTTATTCATTTATTAGCTCTGGTCTTTGTGTGTTGACTTGTTGAGTTGGAATTGAGGAATGATGAAGTGACATCCTACATGGAGCCACCTCATCATCCTCACCTCCTTTTCTATTTATTGAAGTGAATTTGGAGTAATTGGGGTTACTTGTTCTCATTTTTCTACACTTAAGATTTTGGAATTTCAGCACTGGATTTCTTGCTTGGAGCTTAGGAGTTTGCATTTTGGAATTTTGCTTGGATTAAAGGTGATTAAAGCTTGTTGTGTGAATATTTTGGAAGCTAAATGGAAAGGTAGGGTCTTACCCTTTTGATTTATTATTGCATATGTTTTGATTGAGAAATATGGGATTGTTTGAGTGTATGTTTTGTGTGATGTGAATGGATGTATGTGTTCTTGCATGGGATTGGGTAGATTTGTGACCCTAAGAATGGTGTGGGAGATGGAAAATGGGACCATTGGGGAGGGAAAAGGGAGTTGTGAGGCATGCATTTTGGAGGGAGTGTGATTAGGGTGTTCCACCTATGGGGAGAGAAAAGGAAAACATTGCCACATTTTGCATATTTGCAAGGGGAGAGATAAGGATGTATTTGAGTGTTTTGTGATGTCTACATGAAGGTTCTTGGGTGGAACTCCTATTTAACTTGGGAGGTCAAATGAGGTGGTTCCCATATTTCCTTTCTCCTTTGGATTTTTTTTCAAGGCTGTGTGTTTATTGGAAAATTGTAAATCTTTTTTGTGTGTGTTTACTTGAATTTGTTGCATTTTTTGGATTGTATGTTTTGTGGAAGCCATTATAATTGTGAAGTTGTCAAAGTTGTAAACTCTCTGTATTATTCTTTGGTTGGGGCTTGGAGGCCAATAAGGAGGATGAATTATCCTCCTTATTGGAATAAAGCTTAGGAGGAGAGCATCGCCTAACCCCCTTTCCTTGTATGGTGATTTGAGATTGAGAAGATGCAAGAATGGAAATTTGAAGCTATGAAGTTGGAAGATGATCTTGATATGGAGACCTTTGTATTTGAGCCTATGAAATAATCCTAATTTTTAAATTTGACTATGTGGATTCCACTTAGAGTGGGAGGCTTCTATATATTTGTATTTTAAAATGAGCTCTTGTCAATTTATTCTCAAGTTTTGTGTATCGTGAAGGTTAAATGAAACATTTGTAATTTGTATTTCAATAGAAATGGAAATTATTTTTACTTGAAATGGATGGATAAAGGAGTATAAGTTTTTGTGTTTATTTTGAAACAGCTTTTTTGTATTATAATTACTGTTAAAGAAAAGAAGGTTGTATTTGGATGAGTTTCCATTCTTTTTTTCCCTTGTAAATATTTTGTTATTCTTGTAAAAATAAAGAATGTCATTGTTAAAATCATTCTTGTTTTCCTCTTTCAATTAAGAATTTTTTTGTATTTTGGGTTATGAATATCAAACATCACTAATTAGACTATGGGAGCATATAAATATTTTGAATCAAAAAAATAGCCCTCCTTTAATTGTGTACCTTTACATTATATCCAACATATTTTCCATATAAAAATATATATGTGGTCAATCAAAAGTTTACATTAGATGTTCCTTTATCGAACATCATTCAATTTCAGTTTGAAAGAACATTAGGGACTAAATATAAATATAACCCACCTATAAATGTGTAAATCTATACTCATATTAGTATAAGTATATATATGTTTATATTAAGTAAATTATTTTATATTATAAATAAATTCCTTTATTTAGATCAGAAAAAAATCTATTAAATTATATATAAGATACTTATTATAATAATAATAATAATAATAGATTCAACCCAAATCAGTCTGTCCGATTTCATTTGGGAGTAAATTGTATTGGTTATTGGGGGTCGTGATAGGACATATGGCTGTGACCATTTAATATTTTAAAAATAATAGTGCCCCCAACCTAATCCAAATTAAAATATGAATAGGGGTGGGGGTGCTGCCCCCCACCCAGATATATTATATTAACTCCAACCTTATAATGCAACGAGCCAACTTATATAAAACCACATATTTTTTTACATAGCGTTAGGTTTCGTAAAGCTGATGTATTGCCCAATATGGGTATTTCATCCTGTAGAATGGGAAAGTAAAAGGGAAAGTAAAAGTATAAGTTATATATATATATATATATATATATATATATATCTGTGTGTGTACACATAAGCCTGAAAATACCCAATCTTGGATAAATAAAACAAGGAAAATAAATAACCACAATCGGATACTAAAATGGGGAAAGAGTTCCTTCCATTTGCAAACCCAGAATAAAATTCCTCCATGGTCTCCCCTCAAGCTTTCATGGCTTCCAACCTCCTTCCCAAACCTACAAAACAACAAGCAACAAATGAAAAGAAATTACGACGAAAGGGAATAAGAAGATATCATAAGGATTTTAGAGAAATCTTGATCCAAGGGCTCTAAGAGATTTGATCTAAGGGTGGTGGATTGTCCCTACAATTTTAAGTTGGTGGCATTTTCATGGGAATGAGATTTAAGTAAAATGTATGGGTAATTGGTTAATTAGGTCACCCAAAGTGCTTAGTAAGTTAGGCTAAATTGTGACCCTTTTGATTATGAAGTAATAGTTTATTTAGTTGGGTTTTATTTTAGGAATTGAATAAATATTATTAAGCATGGATATTAAAGATAATGATAAATGGGATTAATTTAATTAAAAAAATAAAATTTATAGTTGATATGGTAAACGATGGGTGTGGATGTTAAGGATAATTTGTGAAATAGATTTGAATCCACTTAGGAAATTTATTAAATTATGAACTCTAGAAGAATTTGAATGGGTAAAGCAATTTGATTAAAATAGTTGTGTTTTAAAGAAAAATTAACGGAAACCTTTCAAGAGGGTTGGTTCTAGAAATGCATTTAGAGATTAAATTAATTATATTTAGTTATTAATTTAATTATGATTAACTTACAAATAGGTTGAAATTAACAAACGTGCATTTACTTTGACCAAAATTAATAGTTATCACCTTTGAGACCTTGTTTTATAAAAATATTTAAAAATTACTTGTAACTTTTCTTAAGTAATTAATGAGTTTTGTCTTTGGTTTTGTGTGTCAATTTTGTGGATGTTACACTATGAGTCGAGTTTAAATGAGTCGTTTTTCTCACCACCCTCACGTAATATTATACGTATCTGTCATCGATATACAAAAGACAGGAACCGATTGTTTTTTACGTTGGTCATCTCTAGCTAATGTGAATAATAAATGTACTAAAACTTAGATCCTTGGTGCAAAAGTTTGACACATTAATAATATATATCATGATGTAAACTAGCTCCCATGTTATTAACACTGGATTAACTTGACATTTTTACATATCTCATGTCTAATCTGCAAATGGATAATATGGAAAAAATTAGTTTTAAGACGTGCTTATGCATAAAGGAAATGTTGAAAAATAAAACATTTCAATCAAAATTCCCATCGTCGGATATGCAGAGAAGGGTTCTTGGCATGGGAATTTCAGGGGGACCTCTACTACCATGCCTTTGCATTATAACTACCTGGTGATCTCTCCAAGCATTGGAACTAAGGTCATTTTATTCCAGTAAGAAAGCTTTTAGAAAATGGAGCCCTGTCTTGGCGCCTAAGGCATAGCAAGCAAGTAACTCTACAAGGAAATCACATAATCGACGGAATATTATCATCTTCTTCTACGATTTCGAGCATGGAAAAAAACTACTATCTTAATTCACTCCTTCAAACTCTTTGGGAAACCTATAATACATGTAATATTGGAGCCTAAGGCCTTCGGGACAGTCTCTTATTAGTAGATCCAATCACGGAGAAAATATTGTAGAGTTATTATTGTAGGTCAAAAGAATATTAGAAAATCGCATCTATACCATAAAGTTGAGAAAGAACAATGCCCACAAATCACATATCAATGGAAAAGTTGTATTAGGATGATTTGAAGTAACTCAAAAAATCGGTAGGGGAGGGAAACAAAGTAGGGATGCAAGGGCTCTCACCTTGCCTTACCTTCCCGCATGTTCACCGCATGACAAAAGTTTGCAATTTTGACAAAAAAATTAAAGGAGCTAATTTGAAGGCTTGAGATAACATCGACAATACTCTCTTCCATGCAAGTGTGAGAGGCCTTTGAGAACTCGATGACACACATTCCTCACTTGAGTTTCCTATAATGCTTTCATTATTTTGTCAATCATGTTGAACACCTTAGGTTTCTCTCGAACTACAACACCATATACAGATCCTTGCATTGATCAATGTAATTATCGCAAAGTTTCACGATGTTTATATGTTTTAGTGATCATAAACACTCTACTTCTTTTCGAAACAAATAATTTTTCCAATCATCACGCATTACATCACGCAATTTATTTATTGACACCACTTGTTATTGATCACTATGAGTTGCACCCTTCTTAACACCCTTCCACATACATCCAAATGTTCCTTCTCCTAACGTACTTTCCCGTCAACATGATCGAGGCTATCCTCCACACAAAATGCACCACTTTTACACTAAGTATAAAAATACCCCTTTGTAAAAGTGGTGCATTTTGCGTGGAGGATAGCCCTTGCCTTGACAATTGCTATCTGATTTTTTTAATTTTATTTCACTATACCAAACATTATTCAACACACAATTAAGGTAAACTTGTGAAATAATTCACAACTTTGACCGCTCCACGTATATATCGAATCCTTACACCTACCAACATTCGAACAATGCTTTCCAACTTTTTGTGTTTCTCTAAATGTAACCACCACACCTCCTATGAGATCTTTTCAATTTTAACCTTTAGCATGATACATGATCATTTCAGCTATGACAATACTTTGCAACATTGTTGATCTTGTTTGAAATACCTTAGGGACCCGTTTTGGGAACCGTGATGGTACAAAACATGGAGAACATTTAGTGTGACATTTTTCAACAAATAGTCACATTCATAATGTTCCTCTCATATTCAAAGCTGGCACGATCATTGTTACATTTGTTAGGAGTTTTTACTAAAAAAACATAATAATTATATCTCCAATAAACTTTTGTTGTGAAGGGCCTAATAAAGTGGGCCGAACTCCTTTGCTCTCAGCAACCAAAGTGGGCTTGTGGAATAATAAGCATCATGGGATTCTACAAGTGTTATATGCGGGGAGTAAATATCATGAGATGAATGCATCCATTTGGGTTGAGGAGGTGCATGTGCATGCGCCTAAAAATCCATAAGATTGGCGTTATGAAGCATAAGATGTGGAGGATGAAGATGGTGCCCAAGTTAAAGCTGAGATGGTTTAATCCCAAGCCTATGATGGCTAAATTAAGAGATGGGTATATAAATATGATGATCAATTTATCAAATACAAGAATTTTTTCTACCATAATAGGAATGAGTTCATACTTTGGAGAGAGGTGTGTGAAGGAATATAAGGAGAAAATGTTGATAGAGATATATAAGTCTGTCATGACTCGGATGTAAGACCAAATGTGGAAGTTCCACTGTTCTTGTTCTCAAAGATTCAAGAAAGCATGGAACTACTATTAAGGTATAAGTAATTTAGAGTGTTAAATCTTATGTATTGAATCCATCGATGTTTGAGGTTGAACTAAGCGGTCAAGCATTAACCTAGAAACATTTTTACCACTTTTTAAAGTGGTAGAGTGTTAAATCTAGGTTAGATCGAAGGCCCCTTGGTCTATGGTGATGTTGTTAGGATTTCAATGAGCCCGCTAGGATTAATTCTTGTTGAGTGCAAGGCCATGAGATACCCAATACGAAGATTCAAAATAGTAAAGGGTAAGGCCACGATCATGCCCAAATGAATGCACTACTCATAAAAAAATAAAATAATATAAAATCTAAGTCAGATGATGAGAATATTCCTAAACGAGTAGGTAGTTTACTTTCAAGGGCTGAAATGTGCCATATATTTTGGATAGTAATAATTGATGAAGAAATAGGATGACATATATATAGTGTGTGTTTATTTGCAGGTTAATGTACTTGTATATATTGTAATCCTTCTTGCTATATTTGGAGAACAGTTGCCACCTTTGTGATCATTGGTTACATAAATTGCATTTCAAGCCTTAGCTTACTATTTCTTTCAAATTCAAAATATATTTCTTAGCTACATAATTTACTATCAATGGAAACAAATTGAGCATGGTTACTTTAGTTAACATCCATTATATCTAGGTAATAGTCATATGGGTTTTTCAAGGGAATCTCACCGTACTATTTATGCTCTAAATTATACTTCAAAGACGTTTACTCATAAAAGAAAATCATTTTGCATGATTTAGATGGAGATTGTCTCATTATTTGACCATCATTTCTTGTCTTTAGACCACTTTGTAACCATATGATTTATGGATCCATATGCCTTGTAAATTTGGTGGCACGCATAATAAATTCACTATAAATGTTACTAAACGGTGGTCCCAATATGGCAATCGATCATGCATCCGGGTATTATGTATGCATCCCCTCCTCGTGAAACAAAGATTCATTCGGTTCGGTGTTTAATTGCAATATAACAAAACATTTACATCAAATTTAGTATGTGGGTCTATCCCTATGTAGCACATAGAGATCCTGAAACAAATGGTTTTGGTGTTTTAAGGATGGAGTCTTATGGAGGGGTTGCGGTTCTTGTTTTTATGTGTAAGCGATCTCAAGGCATAATTTAAAATTTGTATTAGGAATATAAGGAATTTTCACCTTAATAAGTGAAATGAGTTGATTTTTAGGAGAGTTTGTGCTCCTCCAAGTGTCACGTCCACATATTTGACACACAAAATACAACACTAAAATTATCATAATATTCCTTTTGTCTTTGATTGCATGCTACACAACACCACATGGGATCCAAATAAACAAACTTGACATTCATGTAGGAAACTTACACAAATATGAACCCACTCAAATAATAGATAAAATTGGGTATGCATCAATGTCTTACTCAGATGACGTAAACCAAGACAAAGACCCAACTACAAGTAAAACACACAGATATAGGCATACTCCACAACATGACCTTTTTATGGTTTACATATTTATTATATTTAGTTTTCCATTATATAACCTTATAGGTTTCCATTGAATTAAACTAGTAAGGGTGTAAAATTTACTTTTTCTTAAACTTCAAATACTTTATTTTCGTATAGCATTAACCGTTAAAAGAGAATGCACTATTGGTTCCTTTCTCAATTTCCATTAATTATCCACAACTCATTTTTTAATTAAATTCATTTAAAACACCTACGGTCCTCTTAATATTCATTCTTACATTAAAGTTTTGTTTCTAAAAATATGTTTAATTGATGTTAAATTTTATCCTTGTTAAAAAAGGAACTAACAAGATGTTAAGGTTCTGCTTTTCAAAATTTATATTCGATGTTTAAATTTTACCTTTGCTAGACAAGAGGAACTATTGTGAGGTCAAGGAAGGAATTCTTAGGATTTAAGGGTTATTAAGATTCAAGATACCTCTTCCCATAAACATTCTTCCATCACGGTATCTTTATTTTCCTATTATAGTTGCTATAGTTCAATAACTTGTTTGAATCCATTCAACATTTTCACATCAAGAAATTTTATTTACATTTATATATATCTTTTGTTTGCTCAAAATTTTGATCTAACCAAGAGCAATTCATATTTATTTTTAACAACACGAAAATTTCTAGTTGAGTTAAAGGAATTTGGGTATAACATTATTTCTAAACAAGAATATCATTTACTCTTATACTCTTTTAACTTACATTGTACTTTGGTTTTGCTTTGGTCCCACTATTAGCATGTTTTTTTAACAATTGTAAACAAAATAACACACAATTTACACTAATGGATTTGCTACTACAAGGAGTGTAACCTAACATGAGAAAACTCATTTCATTTCTCTTATACACTCCAAAGTATTAAATGCATGCTACAAGAAAGACATCTAATACCACTTTCATGAATTTTGAAAAACCTTCCAAGGAACTATTTCAATCATTGGGTCAAAATGCATAACAATTTATTTAAATGATAATCTTAATGGAGGTCCTGCAAGCTATTAACTTCAAAATCATTCTAGGGTGGACACTACACCCTACTACAGGTAATAAAAGAGAGTTCTAATATCTTTAACTCACAAAAATTGAGAAACAGGAGGTAATCCTCTACTACACACTAAGCGAGATACTTTTATAATTTTATCCAAGAAGGACATAAGGGGTTCAAAATGAGATATTATTCCATAGGTAATTGGACACATATACTCATCTTGTGTCATTTAAATTTCACCATGACATCAATTGTAGGAAAATCACCAACTACCTTTGCTTGGTTTGGCCACTCACTAGGGTTCCAAGGGAAATTACTCACATGGGTTTACGAGACCAAGTTTTCAGTTTCCCCATTTCTCTTAAGTCAACATCTTCCAAAAACAATTTTTTTCCTAAGATTCGATTACAATTTCCACGCACAAGTTAAAATCTTATTCACTTGAGTTTAGTTTAATTTCAATTAAATTGAGGTATTTATGATCGTTTAAGGTGAGATAACACATTTATCCTATAATACCTTCATAAAATACCAAGGTGTTGTGTTGTTAATAGCCAAGGTAACACATTTACCGTGAGGAACTAAAGAGATCTTTAACAAGAATTTAATGCCTCTTACAAATTGTTCAATCACTCCACTTTTATCATCCGATTCAACAAAGAGTTGATTCGATGATGAATTTAATCCTAGATCTAACTTCATGAGGATTTAGTGGTCCACTAGAATACCGAGGAGGTGTTAGTTCTACTTACCCCATATATGGTAAGATTACACCGCATAGTTGTTACTTCGAATAAGGACTGCCGAGTTATAGATATGAACTTTTGAAGACTTCTCTTAGGTGTAGTATAGTAATTATAGTTGTTAGGATTAATTATCTCTTAGGATGATAGAATTTTCGCAAACTAATGTGGCTAGAATGAGAGGGAGGGTACAAAATTGTTAAATACTAACTTCAATTATATGTTTTAATAATAATTAAGTTACTATCATATATATTTGATTTTATGTTTACACCAAAATAACTATCGAAATGTGATTTATTTTATCATCTAAACCATACAAAGTACATTTAAATCCCATTGAACTTAACACTCGTGAAGTAAATAGTAAGGATTTTGTAAACCCATTTACATTGTACATTAGCTTCCTTGTTTATCTAGCGAACATTGTTGGTCCTACATTCATGATGTGACATTCCTACTAGTATTCAAATGTTAGCTTTAAGATGAAGCAGATACAACAAATTTTCTTGAATATAGTGTGAGTCTTACAATTTCACTTTTTTAAAATTGATACATATAACTAGGATAATTGGCCCTCATTAAACAAAACAATAAAATGTTACGTCATTTATTGATGAATACAACAAGTAATACAATTCAACTTTCTTCAATCAATAGAACAAATGAAATCTTTTAACTTTATCCATCTTTCACCTTTCAAGTAGTCCATCTGTAAAATTTGTTAGCAACTGTCAGTTCATATGAATTGGCATGATAAGTTCTATACCTCCTATAATAACTTATGCCATCTAATATTTTCATAAAAGAAATACTGCATTAAGTTAGAATCACTTTATTGATCAAAAGAGCACCTAACAATTTAAACATTTCCCATAAGCACTACACACATACATTCATGTTTAATTCATTTGATAAAGTAACTTAAGGATAACACTTAAGTATAATCTACTTGGTCATCAAGGTCAACCAATTCATTCTTGTTTACAGTACATAATATACTTGTATTATTACCACCCTTATAACTTTATTACTAAGTTATTAATACATTATATAATAACCTAACTCATAAGATCGTTCAATCAAATTACCATTCAATGTTAACCAAACGAGCATATTAGAAATATCAATGTTTTTATACTTAGTGATGATAGGTTACTATCATATTGTGTTCTCTCACCTATCTTGATTTAAAAGTCCCTATTCATTTGATTTGATACTATTACTTCATAGTACACAATCAAATCATTAAATCCATATAATTTATATATTTATATATATCCTTAGCACCATACCGTAGCTACTTGATCATTATCAAACTCTGAAGGTCAATAAATTCCTGAGCAAAATAGATATATACTAGCATAGAATAATACTTTAAGTATTATAAGATATTTAAGTATCCCAATTAAATACTTATCATTCTCGGGCCGAAAACTTTACACCCAAGTTATCTAATCAAGGGTTTTGACAATAGGGTTTACTTAAGTAACAACCCTTCATAAATACCAATTAAACAATAAAAGTTCATAGATAACATCAACTTAGAGGTTCCCTTCTTATTAAAAACTTAGGTATTGTAATTACCTTAAATTCTACGAAAGGTCGATGTGACAAATTCATTGATGAACTAGTAAATACTAGAAAACTGGTCGGACATACGATTCGACGAGACTTTGACTGCAATTGTCAAATTAGATATTATAATTTTTAAAAACCAAGAAAAGATTCCATGACTCAAGTAAGATATTATTCTTCTTATGCGAGAACATTCACTGATCAACCGTTGAATAAATAAGACATTAAGATACGGAAGATAAAATATAAACCTACGAAATTGATTTTATTTCATTGTTAAACCTTTAAAGGTTTCAATAATAATTTATAATTATTTCACATCCATCGAACCCAGCCCATCCTGGGTATTACCTGAAATCTCTCAAACTGGATATCTAAAAAATAATGAATCTGAATATAATAAATGAACACATCTCTGTTAAAATAGATATCACCAAAAAGTAACAACGAGGAGGAACCATCTTCAACCATTAGGTTCAATACATTATTACACACATTTCAGAGTTCACCTATGACCCCGAATCATTATAACTACATAATGATACACCCATAAATGCATATTAAATAAGGATTCAAAAATTCAAGAAGACAACACAAGTAAACTAAAACCGGGACGTATAGATTGACTTAGTATAAAAAAATTATATTTCATTTTTGTATGCTTATAACAAGGACACACATTTCATGGGTCTACATAATGGTTATGTCATTATACATTCCAAGTAATAATTTTACATACCTATATACATACAAATGCAGTAGACATAAGCGTCACAATTTTAATCCATTAAACAAGACCCATAACAATGAAACACCATTAAAACTTAGAGCAAGATTTATTTTACGTAAATATCGGAAAAAAGTAAGTTATCTTAGAAGGGATAGATCTTATCATGCTTGGTAGATCTCCCTTCTTATTTCAATTATTTTTCTATGAAAAATCAACTGAAATCTTTCTTCCTTTGCAGCAACAAACATAACATAGCAGAGTGGTGAGATCTGTTTCCTCTCGAGATACAATTTAACTTACTTTCACAACTCAATAAAGCTTTAAAATGTTGAGTGAGTTGATGAATGGTGATATGAGTGTGTTTCTATGGCAACCTCATGATTCAATGACCCAGTCACAAGAAAAAATAATAAGATGTTGATTAGCTAATGATGGGAACCCCCAACTCGATCTAAAACCCCATAGCTCTATATTAATATGCAAACCATGGGAGATCTAGTGCAATGAGGTAAGGTAGAAGCATGACTAGCTCAAGGAAACCCCACCGAGTGAGATGAGCTAGAAAAAGAGCAAGAGTAAGTTGTAGATAAGGAATGACGAGCTCCACACACCACGACCAAGTGAGATGGGTCGAAAGGTAAACTCAAACAATGGAAATGGGCAAGCTAAGAGATCAAAATTGAAGCAGTACATCCCTCTAAAAACTATGACCCACTCGTGATGCAAGGTTCTATCTTAAAAATGAAATGGAGGCCATGTTTTTCAACCATAAGAATAAATAGAACGTCCAAGGAAGAATATAAAATAGGGAGAAGCTTCGTGAAGAAAAAATATACTCGCCATGATTAAACATTGTAGGGTGAAACTCCAACAACAACATATAGATCTAAAAATAATAAATATCTTAGACCCGAGTGACCACACAACCATGAGTCCTCCAGAATTAAGAGATCATTAATACAAGCCCGAGTGGGTGAAATTACACGAAAAGATTTCCCGACAAATCATAGAAATTTTGAAAATTCAAGTATTTTCACAACTAACACCTATCTACAAATCCGTAAAACACCAAGTGATCCCACTTCAATGTAGATATAGATCCAAATCAATCATTGTGCATAAAGAAAATGAGGAGATATTTTAGTTACATCCCTATCTCCATGCATAGAGTTGATTCAACTCATAATGGACTAATTTAAAAATGGCTATTGGATGGAGATCCATGTATCACGATCCCCCCGCCACTACCGCATCCTATCCTAGATACAACTATCAAATTTCTTCAAAATTTCAAGGTTAACCTAGGCTTCATGTGATTAACACCTTGGATTCTCAAATAAAGTGCTTGTATTATTCGTAAGGAAAGTAACAAAGTTAGTGCCCTTACACCTATTACCCCTGGTAAATATGGCTCAATGAATGTAATTTAGAGATCATTACACCTACAAAGGGGACTAAAACTATGAGACTATTTTTCAAACAGCTCCATATTTTTCTATCAACACTTGTAAATAAAATTACGATAATCACACTCCATGGAACCACTACCCAATAGCTTGATGTATCCATTAATGTTTTACATATTTTTATCAATAGCTTAACATGCCCTATTATCAAAATGGAAAGGTTCCCTTAGGAAAAATTGGACTTGCATAAATAAAATAGAGGGATTGTTTCAGCCTTGGGATCTTACATTTCAAGATCAAGCCAAGCGAGTTGAAGTGATGAGATGTTAAGTATCATAAGGATACAAATTTTAAGAGACATTTCAGAGTCTAAAGGAATTTAGATTTTAGACATGGAATCATTTGGATTTAGCGGGAAAAAAATTTTAATCGGAAAGCACAAAAGGTTTGGATATTAAAGTCTAAAGTCTAAAATTCAGACTTTGGACATTCAAGAGTTCAAAGATGGCAGCAGGATTGACCAAGTGAATAGTGGCATGCATAAAGAAGAAAGCTCAAAACATGAAGTCTCGAAATTAGAATTCAAGATTTTAGGTTTTGGAGGTTTCATGTTGCAGACAGATAATGAAAACCTCGAAAACCAAAATCCCAAAACCCCGAAAGTCATGAATCCTTGAAACCCTAAAAGTCCCGAAACCTCGAAACCTTGAAAGTTCCGAGCCCTAAAACACCGAAAGTCCGAATCCTCAAAACCCTAAAAACCCGAAACCCCGAAAGTCCCAAAACCCGAGAAAACCTAAAATTCTCGAAACCTTGATAGTCCTGAATCCCCAAAACCCTGCAATTCTCGAATCCCTAAAATTTTGAAAACCCAAACCACAAAATTCCAAAAATGAAAAGGTCTAAAACTAGAAGTCTAAATTTTGGACTTTCGAGTTTTGTAATTTCAAAACTTTTAGCTTAGACGATGAACGGTGTCATGCAACATGGTTTCGAATCGAACTCGAAGTTCAAATTTCTAAATTCAAAGATTTAGAATTTGAAACCTTCAAGCCATCTCATCAGATGAATAGTTTAACTACCTCCAAAGTGGAAATGTCTGAAGCCCTAAATCCCAAAATTCTGAAATTTTTGAATTTGAAGGGTGTGATGCAGTTCGAGTCCAAAAGGGAGATCAATCTATCACATTTATTGCAGTATGGCATAATCATTTTCATATGGCCATAACTTTTGACTGGGAGCTCGTATTTACATAAAATTGGACTTTTGGGAAATATCTCTATGTCCTCTACACAACTACAACTAGTTTTATTAATTTTAGTAAGGATAAGTATTTAAAAATGAGGAAATATAGTATGCCATTTTAGAGGAATGTTCCATATTTCTCACCTACCCAAATGATGAAGGTATGGGCTTTCTTTCTTCCCCAAAAAGGTAAAGTACATGGAGGTATGGGTTTTGCAGTGGCACCCATCATTGTTGTAGGTGATATTAATACATTTTAGGTTGGTTGAAGCAATATTCTAAAATTATTCTCTCTCCCTTCTCTCATTCTTCCTATATATTGTAAGGAGGGGCTCATTTCAAAAGGTTGGATAATCTTGCTTTGCACCCTCCCTTCTTCTCTTGTCTGTAAGTGATCTTGAGAAGTTCAAACCTCTCATTGAAACTGTAAATGTAATTTTTACCTCTTGGCCATTGTAATGCACTGTATCGAATCTGTGGAGCAATAATATAAGTCTATGGATGAATTTCAACCCTCTCTTGTGTTCATTACATCTTTTTATCTCTCATTACAACTTTTATGAATTGTTCATTTTAGGTTGTGTTACATGTTTTGGTGTATTGTGTTTGATGGTGAATAAATTCGATAGAAGAAATTGATTTGTGTTGATGCTCATCCTTTTCAATATTTTTCAATTTTATCACCATGCAAAGCATGTTATTGAGGATTCATCTTGGTTTTGTCGCCTTCATTAGCTTAGGTTTAATTTCTTGCAATATTTTCAACCTTATCTCCTTTGCAATTTAATGTAGATTTTAGGATATATCCTCTACAATTTGAATGTATGTATCAGAATAGAGGAATAGGAACTAGCCTTCATCAAGAGAGCTTTGTCGATTGCAAAGTTCCACACTTTGGAAAAAGCTCCATGTTATGCAATCACACCTGAAATTTTCAATCTCTCAAGTTGTAAATAATCGGGGTGTTGTGATTACGCATCAACAAATTTTGTCATCAATAAGTTATGAAAAGAAAGATGTTTTTGATTTTCTTTAATTAAAACAACTTTAGTTAGGCGAGTACAAGACAAAGTAGGATTTTCTACATGAAGGTGGAAAATTAGGGACATTACGTTAGCTCGGTTATAAGTTAAAGATTTGTATAGTTAATATTGTTTGTGTCAATTTATTTTAATGTGTGGATAATCAAGAGGAATATATTATATTATTCTCCAACACATCTATTGTTTAAAAGAATGGAAATAAGAATGAAAGATTGCATCGCATTATTTTACTATACAACAAATATTTTCTAGAGACTCAAAATAGTCATTTGATATTTTGTGCTTTTTTAAATTTCTAAATACTAATGGTATATTATTCACATATAAATATGAATTTAGTCTCAACGGCCCTCCTACAAAAGTCATGGAAATTAATCACTCATGATCTTTATTAAGGATAACACACTAACACCTTTGAAAAAATAGGATGTAATATAGAATTTTAGAATAAATAAGCTACATATAAATAAAGATGTAGTTATTTAAAAGTACAACTTATAAGTTGGTAGAAACTCGAAGGAATGAAACCTTATCTCCCTTTCACAATAGAATGGGAGACATAGAAAAACAAAAAGAGGAATGAAAAACAAATATTTATAGAAAAAGTAGAGAATCTGAATAGTACTCAATCACATAAGTTTCACACCACCTTCACATGCTTGCATCCGAATGTGGTAGTAGAAAAACAACAAGACCATGTAAACAGATGAACAAGACTTCTAAACAAATCCATCAACCCTTTACCTTCTTCTTACTATGAAAACATATTTCCCTTCTCTAGCTTAGCTCTATTTTTCTTTATAACAATCCCTAAAACATTATGGAAGCAACTCTCCATGGAACCACTTCCTAATAACTTGGCATATCCAGAAATTTATAATATATTTTCATTAATAGCTTAAATTCCTTGTAATCAAAAGGGAAATGTGCCCTTAAGAATTTCCATTTCATTGTATTTATTATACCATTTCCATCAAGAATATATGATGAGTTGGGCATTTTCGGTTTTGTGTAATAAAGGCAACTTTGGTTGTTTGGTGAAGAAAAAACAAAATATTATTTATAAAGAGGAGGATGTAACATGAAAAGCATTATGTTATCTTAGTTAAATATTTTCTATTTTTAAGTTTTTAATATTCATTTATATTAATATGTGAACACTTGAGGAAAAAATCTATTGTTTAAGTAAATACAAATAAAAAAGGATACTATCATATTATTTCTCTATAGAACAAGTATTTAGTAGAGACTAAAAATATTTAATTCATATTTTGATCTTTTTGGCTGATTTCTAAATACTAATTATATATTATTCACATATAAACTGAAATTTAATCTCAACGGACTCGCTACATAAGTCACAATGGTTGAGAAATCATGAAATTTACTAAGGATAACACATTCAAACCTTTTTAAAAATGAGATAAAATATATCAATTTAAGAAGATAAATGATAAATTAAGATGATAAATTAAGATATATATATATATATATATATATATATATATGCCTCACTATAGATATAGAATAGATAGCCTTTGGTTCTTTTATTATCTAGTTCTAATTCCAAATTAATGCCCTCGAGCCCCCCTGTAGTAGGCCATCACCATATATGTCTAGATAGGGGTTCGAGTTCCCATATAGAGAGTTTCGGGACCAACTAGACTATATACTAGTCACCCACCTTATAAGTTGCTAAAAACTAAACAAAGCGAATGAGACGTTATCAACCTCAAATATCACATTTCTCATCAAACATTGAAAATGGAACGAGATCCATAGATAAACCAAAAAGAGGAAATAAAATTAGAGAACCACTAAAAACATGCTCACAAAGAAAGAAGAGAATCCAAATAGTACTCAATCACAATAGTTCTCAATAACATGAATTTTCAACAAGTCCATCAGCCCTTTACCTTCTTATCACTGTAGAAACATATTTCCCTCCTCCATCTTCCATATTATGCATCTCATACATGCATATTTGGAACCATATACGATAGGTGAAGATAGAGTAAAATCAACCATGGCTACTATACCACTTCACTCTCAATCTCTTATGATATATCTCAAATATTCACTTGGGGGCTTAAGTATTGATAGATAGACACACTCTCCATAAAATTTTAATATTTAAGTTTAATATATATTTAATCGGCCTCTTATATCATACATGCAATTCTCTTGCCTACACTTGATTTAATATTTTCATATGTAAAGTTATGAAATGAAGAAAAATAATTTACAAATTTAGATTAACAATGTAATAGCATGAACATAATAAATATTAATTGTTAATGTATTATGTATATTGAGATTAATTTATTTAGAATTGATAAGATAATTGAAGGTTAACATGCTTATTAATGTTAAATTATGGTTTATGGAAATTAGGGGATATCACAAGATTTGAAATTTATCAATAATGCTTCATCAATGGCTATTATGAAAAACAAGGGAATAAAAAGACTAGGTTCTTACTTGAAAAATTCATACCCCTCAATAGATTTTACCAATTGGGTTAGCCGCTAGTGTCCTTGAGGCTATAAAAATATAAAATTCATGGAATTCATTCACTTGTATTTGCAATTTGGTTTTTATGTGTGCAAAATGTTCAATCCTATGGAATAATGCATATTTTCTCTTTTCTATTTCTAAACCCTAATTGTGCAAGTTTTTCCACCAAATATCCTAAAAATAGGTTTTAGAATTTTCCATTAGACCAACCTCTTCACACCACAATTATGAGTGATTGTTTCTTATGTTTCAGATAATTAGAATAAGGATCGAACCAAATGTATTTATCCCACCTCTATGAGTGTTGAATTTGTAAAATTATGTACTATTTTTATATGACCCTTCCTTTAGAATTTGAAAATGGGCATCATGCAACTTTCACCTCTTTGTATTAAGATTTTCTCAATGGAATGCTTTCTGGATACTTTTTAAAAATATGTTAGATATGCTTAATCCTTTGTTTACTTAAATACAATGCATGTTAGAGTTCTCAAATCATGTGAAAAGTGATAAATTACCTTAGGGGTCATTTTTTATATATTGGTAATTCTCCATTCATATTTTTACTATAGCCAACATGTGAAATTTGTCTAAGAAAAGATAATTAAATTTTCCAAATTCAAAAAATAATGGCTGAAGGATCTTGAATACTACCAAAATGCTTGAAAAATACCAATGAGATAAAAGTATTAGAAGTTATTTCTAATGTCAAAGGATTCTAAATATCTTATTATTGTTTAAACCATAATTACTTTATAGGTGTTATTAATTCACATCAATAATTTGAAGGATTTAAGGGTTAATAATAGGTATACTATTATTATTTTATTAACTTCCAACATCAATTATACATATTAAAATTAAGTATTCAAGCTTGAAATGATTGATAAAAAAATAACTACTAACTTAAAATATGAGACTCGACAAATAAAATTATCCATTCATGAATGATCTAGTTGTGTAGCATAATGGAATAGGAAGATCTATAGATTTATATTCTACCCTGGAGATTATGGGATTGCAAATAGACCAGGTGATAGCTTCTTGACAAACTCTATATGATCTAGGATGGAACCTGTCTCGATCTAGAGCTAGAGTTTTACATTTCAAACCCTTAGACAATATGGATCATATATAACTTCACGTGTACTTAAATTTCTTAGAAATGAGTAGTTCCATATGTTTCTCTAATTCGTATAACTTCGGGATGAATTATAAGAACCAAAAACAAAGTATAAACCCTAACAACCTGTAGTAAATTTCATCAAATCATTATCACACCAAATGAGAAAATATGTATGTGTGTTTGAGGCTACAACACCATTAACAAGTACAAATTCCATCTCGCTTAATTAACCCAAGTGTTTCATTTCATATCCTCATTATGGAAATGAATCTTCATGTATTCATCATGTGTGATTGTACAAGTGTGTATAGATAACCAACCTCGAGGGGTTCCCTCATTTCGCTTAAAACCAAGATAAAAAGATAATTTCGTATTATAGAATATTACTATCATGTTAGCAAAGTGATATGTGGTATGCCACATCTATGTGACCTAACCCTTTTGGTGATTTAATCCTCTGTACAATTCTTGGAGTTAATTTTCTCTTGTTGATACATAGCTCCATGATCTTTACATAGTTGCAGCAGAGGGGATGAGTTGACTCTTTGAAATAGGGTGAGTGATTTAGAAATGTATTAGGGATTTCTCTAGGTGATGTGGAACTTATTTAGGAATTTTTAATAACACTTTGAGTGCTCTTGGAATGATCCGACAATAGTAGCTTCTAAAAATTCCATGAGTTATAAATTGATAGTGAATTATTTATATATACTTTTGTATGCGAGATATCATAATAAGTTTGACCCTAAAAAGATGAAACGAACCAAAGAATGATTTGAAATTGAAAAAGAGTGATATAATTGATTAATAAAAATAGGTCCTAATGTAGCCTAAAGAGGACAAACTATGGTATTAATGTTAATCTAGTCGAACGACTAAAATGTTTTAAATGAAAACAAAATATTATAAGTAAACAAAAACCCTAATATGCAAGAGGAGAGAGAGAAGTGACTTAGGCGATAAAATGAGATTGACGCACAATGTTGTGGGTCCGGGAGTGGAACTCAACAAAGGTGTAGAAGAACACTCACAAACCCTACGGAAGGTATATCCATCCTATCCGAGATGACGAAGCACCGAGAGCATACTAGGATGCCCTAGGTGCCATGGTCTACACCCAGGCACTGACACCTTTGTGGATGCTCGAAACTCAATCGATATGGTCATTAGATGTCTCGAATACTTCTTGTTTTTCATGATGGATTATTCGAATGAACTTCAGAATGACACGTAATGCAAGAAGTAGTAAACCCTAGAAAAATGAAATATGCATATGAATGGGTTGGATTGACCTCATCCACTAAGCTAGTGGACTTATAACTGAGTTTTACACTACATTATAGACCCTAGTGTAGTTCTAGTGTGTGTGTGTGTGTGTGTGTGTGTGTGTGCATGTGTGCATGCATGTTGTGCCCTAGGTGCTCATGTTCCAAGTAAAACTTTGTGAAGCAATGAGAAATATTAGCTATATAGAAACGTAAGTAGCATGTGTGCATGGAATAGAATTTATCCCACCCCCTATGAAGTGTGTGTGATGTAGATATCCTGGATTGAATGCATGGGACTATGTGGATGCAAAGTGATGCAATTGATACTGACCTTAGATGGAGGGATAGTAGTGATAGGATGCAATGACCTAGGACCCTCATTATGGTCTTATAAGCTTTATATTTATTGGGATCTCAAATTTAATTTCATAATTAATTGTGAAAAGGAAGACATAAAAGAATATAAGGATGACCAATAGCTATAAGTGACCCAAAAATGAGCAAAAAGGTTGTGCACAGATCAAGGCACCCTAGGTGGGAACAGGGAACCTCAGTGGCACCCCAATACAACACGGGGCACTCGATTTAGGGTTAGAAACTCAAGATGTTAGAAAATGGATTGATAAGTATTGGAAATGATGTGGGAAAGTGGAAATAAAACATAAGAAGAATATGGCTAGAAGGTGGGATTAATATGTAATTTGTACACTTGAAAAGATTATAAATAATAGTAATAGACCGGGCTAAATATTTTTCTAATGTACAATATTTGTGTCTAAATTTTCCCCCACTTTATGTAGGTGAATAGAAATTTCAGTAACATAAAGTAGATAGAGATGTGTAACTGATAACCATATACAGTGTAGAATATGATGCACCGATGGACTAAATCAAGCATGGAATGACAAAAAGAAAATGTGGAGGACCATGGATTCTAAAGATCAAAAATGTGTATAAAAAGTGATGAGAGTGAACCTATGGGGAAATGCATATGTAGTTTTTGTTGTGTGCAATGTACGAAGGGTTATTATAACAAGTACATGTTGCGGTGTGTTTTCATTTTCATTTTCGATGTTGTTGTTGTTATTTTGTTGTTGTTTCCCCAATTTGACCACTTGTTTCTCATATAGTGGACCTCCAAGGAGAAAATGATCAAGTAATCAAATATGTATGTATATAACAACGCGAGCTAAAAAATAGGTAAATGTAAAGTACACTAAAATAGAAAATTTAAATGGAAAAATAGAACATGGGCACCTTACCCATGTTGAGAAAAAAAGGTGTCGAAGGAAATCTTGTATCGTCATGATTTTTTTGGGCAATATCATGTCACTTTGGATGAAGAATTGCAAGGAGGAAATACTCTGTGTCCTCCAACTCTAAATGTTTCTACTGCAATTTGTTGAAGAGATCTCTGTAATGTCCTAGTTTTCAAGCGATCTAATGCCACTTGATGTAGAAGTGTAAAGTGGCCACCCAATGTAACCCCTAAACATATAACCGCACTGCAGAAATGTTAAAGGACACCATGTCCTATTAAGGCCATTATGTATGGAGTTCGTACTTTTCTCTGAACTCACTTGTTGTATATGAACTGGTGTAAATACCTTGTGTTTTTAGAAACCCTCAATGATTCCCCCTCTTTGGGGGGCATGTGATTACCCTTGAAGGAGAATGCAGCCAAAAAGAGGACCAACCACAATCGACCTATAGAAATATACCCAAAGTAGGGGAAAGAGAAAACTCTTGGTATATACCAAGGAATGCACAAAAGGAGATGGATATCCAAAACAAGTGTTAGTCTACAAGAACATGCATGTAATCATTGAGAAAATGTAAACAAAGTGTAGAAAACCTACCAAACACAATAGTGTAAACATGTAAGAAACAACAAGAAGACCACACAAAACAAAGTTACAAAAATGGGACATCACTCACAATGTCATAATACACGCAAGGCCATCATGACCATAAACAAGAGACAAGTCCACACACAAGAAAAGGGAAAATCCCGCAAACAATGGAAAATGACACGACAAATAGAAACAAACAAATAGTCATGGAAACATGTAATCTTGCAAGACAAGTGCTAAACATGGAACACACATTAGCATGTTAGAGCTATAACCAATACGTCAAAGTGTGGAAAAGAAATTAATAAGATACTAAGTATGTAATGAAACAATAACACCTAGATATGATGAAATTGGATTACCTCAACGATCCGTATAGGAAGGGTAGAAGGCGAGCATCCATGTCGCATGTAAATTTATTGTATCTATGATCACACTAAACAAAGAGGTGAACACACGTGTGTATGGTTTTTGATAGATAGCTTGAAAGGCCAAAATTTTAGATTTCCACTTTGCAATTTATTTCGATGAAAAATATTAAGTATTGATTGAGTTATAGAATTTTGAAGTTTGATTGATTTTCAATGTTTTAAATTAATTTACTACTGCTACAATTAATATTTTTAAATAAATGTAGACACAAATATTGCACATTAGAAAAATATTTAGCCCGATCTTATAGTACTATTTAGAAGGTTCTTAAGTGTACAAAGTACTAATTAATCCCAACTTTTCACCATCTTCTTATTATGTTTTATTTCATCTTTCTCGTGTCATTTCCAATAATTATCACCCCATTTTCTAACATCCATGATTTTCCAGCCCTAAATTAGGGAACCGCATGCTAATCAGGGTGCCCGAGGCACCCCGGTCCAACCCAGTTACCTTAATCTATACACAACCTCCTTCACTCCTTTTTGGGTCACTTCTAGTTGTTAATCATCCTTATCTTATTCTCAATCGATCTTGTTGGGATTAATTACAAAATTAAACTTGATAGCCCTATACATATAAAGATCATAAGACCATAATAAGGGTTCTAGATCATTACATCCTATCACTATTATCATTCCATCTAGGACTACATCCAATACATCACTTTATATCCACACAATGACATGCATTCAAGATAGGATATCTACATCACACACACTTCATAGGGGCGGGATTCATTCTATTCCATGCACACATCCTACTTACATTTTTATAGCTATTATTTCTTACTACTTCACAAAGTGCAACCGACATGAGAGCACTTAGGGCACCATGCTCACACACACACATGCACACACCAAAACAACATCGTGGTCCGTAATGTAGTGTAATGATTTGTTATAAGTCCACTAGTTTAGCGGATGAGATTAGTCTCGACCCATTCATATGAATTTTTCATTTTTCTAGGGTCTACTACTGCAGCTTGCATTATGGGTCATTCTCCAATTAATCGAATGATATAGCTCGATCGATGGGAAGTATTTAGAGACATCTACCAACCATACCAGATTGAGGTTCGAACATCCACAATGTCGATAAAGTGCCTAGATTGCATACCAAGGCACCCTGAGGCACCCTAGTACCCTCCCAAATTCCTCTGTCATCTTAGCATGGGTAGGATCCACCTTCTACAGTGGTTCTTGAGTGTTGTTATATGCACCTGTTGAGTTCCACTTCCAAATCTACAACACCGCACAACAGCAGTCTCCAGCTATAAATTAAGTTATTTTCTTACCTTTCTCTTTCATATTAGGGTTTGTTTCCATTCGATTTAATTTTACAATCACTTTACATTATTTTAGAATACTCGTTTACAATTTTTTAGTCCTCCTAAATAGATTAACATTAGTACCCTAGTTTGTCCTCTTTAGGCTACATTAGGACTTATTTTTGTTAATCATTTTGGTGAACCTGGTTTTTCTTCCTATCACTCCTCGGATCTAAACTCCACAATTTTCGTCATGGGTAAACATCACAGAAAGGCTCTTTCTTCTACCCCTCCGTTATTTTGTAATTTCATAATCGTGGCCATTCTTTTACCTACACTTCCACTACCTCTTCTAGTTATATCCCTTTTCCTTCCTTTATCGAACTCCCATCTTAAGGATGGATCTTCGTGTGATTGTAGATGTCGTTACTTCCTACTTGTGCACTATTAATCTTGCTTATCTAGTTCAACTTGTCACCAAAGTCCAAGATCTCCCTCCTAATCCTATAGTTCTCTCTCCCACCATGGATATCACTAAATCTACCCTTACACCTTCTTCTTCTCCATCCCCACTCATGTCTTCCCTCAACCGAATTCACCTACCCTACTCCTTATTGTCTACATGGTTGATCTAGTCCCCTGCTAATTCTGTTATTTCTTCAACACCATCCACTAAACCCACACCACAATCTATGGTTACGTTTCCCATTCCTCCCTTATCTCCCTTTCTTTATGAGATGTTATTCACATCTATTATCCGTTAGCTCAATATGATATCTTCCCCACCATTTGATCCTACCACCTCCATTGTTTCATACCCATGTCCTTCATCATCCATTGATCTCCTCCCAACCTCTTTGCCAACATTCTCCTCCTTTGTACGTGCCCACCTTCAACTTTCACTCTCTTCATAAATAATTCTTGTTGGGAACACATACCACTTTACACATCCTATACAGCTATTGTATGCTCCCACGAGGTCTCCTCCAACTTGGGTTTGGCTTCGATGACCTTCATACTCCTCTATCCGATTCCCACCGTATCATGGTTCAATCATTCCTTGATACTACATACGGTTCCCATGTTTTCCACCTTTTCGCTCATCTTGCACGTCTTCCTCCTATTTTTCTACTCACTTGGACAATCTTGGCTAGATTATATTAGAGGGACACTCGATCCCAATCATGTTTTTGTCACTTTTTTCATCCCATTTTGTGATGTGCATAGTTGTGAAATAATAAATGATGGGTTTGGATGTTAAGGTTAATTTGTGAAATATATTTGAACCCACTCAAGAAAATGATTTAATTATGAACTCTAGAAGAATTTGAATGGGTAAATAAATTTGATTAAAAATTCATGTTTTAAATAAATATTAATAGGAAACCTTTCAAGAGGGTTGGTTCTGAAATGTATTTAGAGATTAAATTAATAACATTTAATTATTAGTTTAATTATGATTAACTTACAAATGTGTAGAAGTTAACAAACGTACATTTATTTTGACCACAATTAATATTTATCACCTTTAAGACCTTGTTTTTTAAAAATTAATAATAATAATTTTTTTGTAATTGTTCTTAAGTGATGAATGACTTCGCATTGGTTTTGTGCGTCGATTTTGTGTCATAGCGGAGGTATAAGACACTCGAACCTTTGGGATTAAAATAATAATAAGACAAGTAAAATTTGTTCATATTTTGGTACTCACCTATGGGGGTGTCATCTCAGTTCCAGTTACTAGGAGATGTGAATTTATTTTGACATTCTCATGAACTTCTTGAGTGTTAGAGATTTTCACCTCGTGTACGATGTTGGTTTATGGTTTTTCTAGCTCGTGGTTATGGTCATGTGTTAGTGTTGGTTCCTGTAGAGTCTCTAAGTAGAATGTGGGAGGCCACAAATTTTGAGGGAGATGGAGTGATTCGACCCCCATGAACCTCCTATTCGAATTTCACAAAAATAATTCTCAATTTTAGAAAGTACTATATTTAGACAACACTTCAAAAATTGCATTTTGGAGCCTTTCAGTGAGGATTTTGGTGGTGAAACCTTTTAAAAAGAGTTCTACACCATTAAAAACATTACAAGAATCATAAGATTTATGAGGCCTTTTGAATGGGGTCAATCGAAGCTATGGTGCAAAATTTATGACTCCCGGAAGTTACCTCTTTCGCTAAAGTGGAACTACTACCCAAATTTGGTTTATCGATGGTCGCAGATTTGGGTAATGTTCATCATCTTGAGGAAATAATTACCTTTAGTGAGAGTAGATATCATTACATGATGTCATATTAGATCTAGTTTTGTATGTATATTCTTATATAGGAGCGCGATATAGACTACCCCTTCCAAAGGGCCACGAAGGGTTGCGAAGTGATTGTGATGTGGATATTTCATGTGTTTATATTTGTAAACTTAAATCTTTTATCAAGGACCAAAATTTTATTTTGATGATTTTTTTAGAATCTTTGAGGTTCTTCTTATTATTTTTTTCTTATTGCGAGATTTTTATTTGAGGATTGAAATGCAGCTACTTAGCCATTTTCTTTGATTTTCGAGATTTCTTGAATTTTACCTTTGATTGATAAGTCAAAGATTGTTTGTCTCGAGAGACATTTGGATAAATGTTTTCAAGAATGTTATGTGGTTTTCTTCTTGTCTATTGATGATCTGGTTCTATTATGTTATGTTATGTTCTCTCGTTGTATGGGGGTACACCTTAGGTGTCTTGATTGTCATCCTAGGTGCTTCAAATCATGCCTTTGTTTTGGAGTGATGGAACTTTGTGTGCCTAGGACCTTGGAGTAACCCTTTCATTACTTGGATTTCCTAGGGAGAAGGATCTCTGTGTCATGCATGATAGTTGGTAGATTTGATGGTGATTATGTTCCTTCTTACACCCTAGTATGAGTTTTATTCATTGTTAGGGATGGAGTAACTCTTGGATAATTATAGGTTTTTTGAGTCCTACTCAATTTATTTGTATTAATTAAGGAAGACCAATGTGTTGGACTATAATCATCTTCGGTAAATATGGTTATACTTAAGTTCCTTTGAACTTTTTCTTAAATATGAAATCTTGTTTGATCTCAAGGACCCATAGACAGTATAGGCCGGGTGTTAAATTTATGGGATTGAACACAATAAAAATTAGTAAATAAACAACCTTGTCTACATAAATTTATATTGCATGCCTAAAAATTCATAAAGGATATAATCTGAACGATAGAGCTAATTAAAAAGTTCCCTTCGGTTATTGTATGAGTGTCTCATCTCAAATGTGCCCTAAAATGTTAAGATGTTGCCAATAATGTTGAAACATTATAAAAATTTATTGAATATACATATAGCCTTAATATAACATGTATTATGTTATTAATGAAAATTTATCATGATCTTTTACGATAATTGGTAGGTGATATAAGGTACAGAACCATAAATCATGAAAGAATAAGTCGTTCAATGCTAGACTAGTACAAAAAAATATTACAAACCTCATAATGAGCTCCAAAGTGGAAACCATGAAAACAAAATGATGATACCCACCCTTGTTATATCAAACAACCAACACATGTTAATGATTATAAATTAAGTTGCATGCTAGATTATTTTAGACCTCTCTCTCGGTAGTATGAAATTTTTAGAATTATGCATAGGGATATAATCACCTTGTTAGAATGGGGTGCTTTATTGATAGTGATGTATTCTAACCATGTTTTACTCCCTTGAACATAATGTGTATAACCCTCCTTGATGGATTCTTTCGTGCCATCATACCCTTTACATGTGACTCGATAAGTGTATAAATTTTGATCTTTTAGGAGTAAGTCTATATCTTCGGTTTTAAGAGGGGTGCCTTCCTTGAGTTGGAATGGTCCATTGGTGACCTAGGCCTATTAAAAAGCTTAGGAAACATACATTAAGGATATGGAGCAAGTTAGAATCCTATTTATTTTTGGGGAACCATAATGTTGTCCCCCTTGTCCTTGGGAAGAGAACGGTATAGGATGTTTTCATAATTTTCAACAAGAATGTTTGGTGTGTTGCTCTAGTAAATTTTTAGTTTGACCTCACTTGTTGATTATTCTCTCCTAGCTCACTTGAGTGCTCCCATGTCTTATAATATTAATTTTTGATCATTTTAAGATTCTTTTGAGATACGGTGGGATTAAAATTAATAAATTTCATTTGATTATACACAGAGAATGGTATCTCTTGTGTTGATATGATAGTATGGGAAAATATTGTCTATAAAAATATGGAAATGTTGTCTAATTGATTGGGTTTCTAAATCAAGATGTTTGGTTGTGTGTTGCGATATTTGGGTACAAATTCAAGTTATGGATAACTTGTGTCAAAAATTATGATTGGGGTTAACATGAAAATTTAAGTGAGTTCTTCCAAATTATATAAAGTACTTCTAATTATTAGTCTTCTTCCTTGTAGATGTTTTCCTTGTTAAGCCTCATTTTTGTTACCCCAAATGTGTTCGTTCTATAAGAAGGTGTGGTTTCTCATTCAAAATATAAGGTAATGCTTAGCAATTGTTAATCTTGTCTAAAATAACAAACCTTGTAGTATAAATTAAACCCAAGTGGATTTATTATCTTATTTTTATTGTGTGATGTATATGTGTGTGGCTATGTGGATACCTTTTGTATGTGAATTTTATTTCCTACTCTTATTATACCTTAGCTATCATTCATGGAGATTCCATCAACATTTTCCTATTTAAATGTTCTATTTTTTAACTTGCTTAACCTCGTAGATATTATTCCAAATGTTTGTATGCTTTGTTTCCCTACCACTTTCTGTGACTTCCAGGAGGGAGTAAAGTATAAGGGCGAGGGGATGTAATGCCCATTCCTCTTTAGAAATTATTTTACTATGATCTTGATTATCATTGATTAGAGACATTTACATTATGATTATTATATTTCGATAAGAAGGTGATATACTATAGACATTTGGATTATCCATATGTTGTGATTCATATTTTGGATTACGATATGCTAGTTGTCACTAGTGAACAGTTTTACACATGTTCATTTGCATTGTTGTAATTTTATACTGACACATTATATTCTTGACACATTTCCTATGTTTGGATGTTTGGACTAGTCTTGTGATCTCATTGATGTTAGTAAAATGGTAGAATCAAATTAATTAGAAATTGTAGACGATTGATATAATATCTTCATTTTGATGATGATTATTGATCGATATGTATGTGGTATTTCTCGATGTTATTGATGTGGTCTTGAGGAAGAAGACGTATTATTATTTATTGCTACAGGAAAATCATATCACTATACCCCATAAGTAGCTAGGAGACCAACCCTAGAGGAATTCAGGTGTTTCGCAATAAGGCCAATTTGACAATTTGTGTTCTCTCTCGTATGTTGTTTAATTATTATGCTTGGTTAGGAGGTTTTGACGGGGTGACCTAATGTGTGGCCTTGGGTTGTGATGCTTCCCTCTTTTAAATTCCGTTAAATATTTTGTGGTGCAAGTATCTAATTATTTGTAAAATCTAGTCACTTTATTAAGACATGTTAACATGCTTTTAATTGGTTGATTTAAATTAATTGTAAAAAAAGATTTGACAATTGGGCATTAAGTAACGTAGATGCTCCCGATATTTTTTGATGTTGAATGGAATTAATTTCATTTTGAAGTTTGTACTCTTCCTCCTTTCCCAACCTCGAATTTTTCCTTAGAGGGCACTTGTTGAGACTTCGGGACAAGTTAACCTTGTCCCTTCCTTCTCAAAGTCATCCACCAACGATACTTATCAAGTATGCAATTAATTTTAGCATTTTTTATTCATTTGTTGAGTAAAAAGAGTAAATAAAGTCACTTTTCTACTTATCTTGTTTAATATGTCCTTAGGGGATATGGAGTGCATGTTTGAGTGTACACTTGTGCATGTGATATTCTTATTCCTTTATTAGCTCGGGTCTTTATGTGTTGACTTGTTGAGTTGGAATTGAGGAATGACGAAGTGTTATCCTATATGGAACCAACTCATCATCCTCACCTCCTTTGCTATTTATTTAAGTGAATTTGGAGTAATTGGGGTTACTTGGTCTCATTTTTCTACACTTAAGATTTTGGAATTTCATCTGGATTGCTTGCTTGGATCTTAGGAGTTTGCATTTTGGAATTTTTCTTGGATTAAAGGTGATTAAGGCTTGTTGTGTGAGTATTTTGGAAGCTAAATGGAAAGGTAGGGTCTTACCCTTTTGATTTATTATTGCATATCTTTTGATTGATAAATATGGGATTGTTTGAGTGTATGTTTTGTGGGATGTGAATGATTTATGTGTTCTTGGATGAGATTCGGTAGATTTGCAACCCTAAGAATGGTGTGGGAGATGGAAAATGGGACCATTGGGGAGGGAAAAGGGAGTTGTGAGGCATGCATTTTGGAGGGAATGTTATTAGGGTGTTCCACCTATGGGGAGAGAAAAGGAAAACATTGCCACATTTTGCATATTTGCAAGGGGAGAGATAAGGATGTATTTGAGTGTTTTGTGATGTGCACATGAAGGTTTTGGGTGGAACCCCTATTTAAATTGGGAGGTAAAAGGAGGTGGTTCCCATATTTCCTTTCTCCTTTGGCTTGTTTTCAAGCCTATGTTTTTATTGGAAAATTGTAAATCTTGTTTGTGTGTGTTTATTTGAATGTGTTGCAAATTTTTGGATTGTATGTTTTGTGGAAGCCATTATAATTGTGAAGTTGTCAAAGTTGCAAACTCTCCGTATTATTATTTGGTTGGGGCTTGGAGGCCAATAACGAGGATGAATTATCCTCCTTATTGGAATAAAGGTTAGGAGGAGAGCATCGCCTAACCCCCTTTCCTTGTATGGTGATTTGAGATTGAGAAGATGCAAGAATGGAAATTTGAAGCTATGAAGTTGGAGGATGATCTTTATATGGAGACCTTTGTATTTGAGCCTATGAAAGAATCCTAATTTTTAAATTTGACAATGTGGATTCCACTTAGAGTGGGAGGCTTCTAGATATTTGTATTTTAAAATGAGCTCTTGTCAATTTATTCTCAAGCTATGTATCGTGAAGGTTAAATGAAACATTTGTAATTTGTATTTCAATAGAAATGGAAATTATTTTTACTTGAAATGGATGGATAAAGGAGTATAAGTTTATGTGTTTATTTTAAAATAGTTTTTGTATTATAATTACTGTTAAAGAAAAGAAGGTTGCATTTGGATGAGTTTCCATTCTTTTTTTCCCTTGTAAATATTTTGTTATTCTTGTAAAAATAAAGAATGTCATTGTTAAAATCATTCTTGTTTTCCTCTTTCAATTAAGATTTTTTTGTATTTTGGGTTATGAATATCAAACATCACTAATTAGACTATGGGAGCATATAAATATTTTGAATCAAAAAAGAGCCCTCCTTTAATTGTATACCATTACATTATATCCAACATATTTTCCATATTTAAATATATATGTGGTCAATCAAAAAGTTTAGATTAGATGTTCCTTTATCTTCATCATTCAATTTCAGTTTCGAATGAACATTAGGGACTAAATATAAATATAGTCCACCTATAAATGTGTAAATCTATACTCATATTAGTATAAGTATATATATGTTTATATTAAGTAAATTATTTTACATTATAAATAAATGCCTTTATTTAGATCAGAAAAAAATCTATTAAATTATATATAAGATACTTATTATAATAATAATAATAATAATAGATTCAACCCAAATCGGTCTGTCCGATTTCATTTGGGAGTAAATTGTATTGGTTATTGGGGATCGTGATAGGCCATATGACTGCGACCATTTAATATTTTAAAAAATAATAGTGCCCCCAACCCAATCCATATTAAAATATGAATAGGAGTGGGGGCACTGCCTCCCACACAGATATATTATATTAACTCCAACCCTATAATGCAACAAGCCAACTTATATAAAACCACAGATTTTTTTACACAACGTTAGGTTTCGTAAAGCTGATGTATTTCCCAATATGGGTATTTCATCCTACAGCGGGGAAAGTAAAAGTAAAGTTAAATAAACCTGAAAATACCCAATCTTGGATAAATAAAACAAGGGAAAATAAATAACCACAATCGGATCTTAGTAGGATTCTTACAACACACACAAAGAAAGAGAAACCATATTCTACAAGCTTATGAGCAATACTAAAATGGGGAAAGAGTTCCTTCCATTTGCAAAATCAGAATAAAATTCCTCCATGGTCTCCCCTCAAGCTTTCATGGATTCCAACCTCCTTCCCAAACCTACAAAACAACAAGCAACAAATGAAAATAAATTATGACGAAAGGGAATAAGAAGATATCATAACGATTTTAGAGCAATCTTGATACAAGGGCTTTAAGATATTTGATCTAAGGGTGGTGGATTGTCCCTACAATTTTAAGTTGGTGGCATTTTCATGGGAATGAGATTTAAATAAAATGTATGGGTAATTAGTTAATTAGGTCACCCAAAGTGCTTAGTAAGTTGGGCTAAATTGTGACCCTTTTGATTATGAAGTAATAGTTTATTTAGTTGGGTTTTATTTTAGGGATTGAACAAATATTATTAAGCATGGATATTAAAGATAATGATAAAGGGGATTAGTTTAATTAAAAAATAAAATTTATAGTTGATATAGTAAATGATGGGTATGGATGTTAAGGTTAATTTGTGAAATAGATTTGAACCCACTTAGGAAATTGATTAAATTATGAACCCTAGAAGAATTTGAATGGGTAAAACAATGTGATTTAAAATAGCCATGATTTAAATAAAAATTAAAGGGAAACCTTAGAAGAGGGTTGGTTCACGAAATGCATTTAGAGATTAAATTAATAATATTTAATTATTAATTTAATTATGATTAACTTACAAATAGGTTGAAATTAACAAACGTGCATTTACTTTGACCACAATTAATAGTTATCACCTTTGAGACCTTGTTTTATAAAAATATAAAAAAATTACCGTAACTTTTCTTAAGTAATTAATGAGTTTTGTCTTGGTTTTGTGTGTCAATTTTGTGGATGTTACACTATGACTCGGTTTAAATGAGTCATTTTTTCTCACCACCCTCGGGTAATATTATCTGAATCGTTAGATATACAAAACACGAGAACCGATTGTTTTTTTCATTGGTCATCTCCTAACTAATGTGAATAATAAATGTACTAAAACATAGATCCTTGGTGCAAAATTTTGACACATTAATAATATATATCATGATGTAAACTAGCTCCCATGTTATTAACACTTTGGATTAACTTGACATTTTTACATATCTCATGTCTAATCGCAAATGGATAATATCGAAAAAATTAGTTTTAGGACATTCTTATGCATAAAGGAAATGTTGAAAAATAAAACATTTCAATCAAAATTCCCTATCGTCATATGCGCAGAGAAGGGTTCTCGGCATCGGAAGTTCAGGGGACCTCTACCACCATGCCTTTTAGTTGTAACTACTGGTGATCTCTCCGGGCATTGGAACCAAGGTCATTTTATTCCAAAGAAGGAAGGTTTTTAGAAAATGGAGCCCTTGTCTTGGTGCCTAAGGCATAGCAGCAAGTAACTCTACAAGGAAATCACATAATCGACGGAATATTATTATCTTCTTCTACAATTTCGAGCATGGATTAAAACTACTATCTTAATTCACTCCTTCAAACTCTTTGGGAAACCCGTAATCCATGTAATATTGGAGCCTAAGGCCTTGAGACAGGTCACTTATTAGTAGATCCAATCACGGAGAAAATATTATAGAGTTGTTATTGTGGGTCAAAAGAATATTAGAAAATCGCATCTATACCATGAAGTTGAGAAAGAACAATGCCCACAGATCACATATCAATGGAAAAGTTGCGGAAGGACGATTTCGGGAGTAACTCAAAAAATCGGTAGAAGAGGGAAACAAAGTAGGGATGCAAGGGCTCTCGCCTTACCTTACCTTCCCGCATGTTCATTGCATGACAAAAGTTTACAATTTTGACAAAAATAAATTAAAGGAGCTAATTTGAAGGCTTGAGATCACGGTGACAATACTCTCTTCCATGCAAGTGTGAGAGGCCTTTAAGAACTCGATGACACACATTCCTCACTTGAGTTTCCTAGAATTCTTTCATTCTTTTGTCAATCATGTTGAACACCTTAGGTTTCTATGAACTACAACACCATATGCAGATCCTTGCATTAATCAATGTAATTGTCCAAAGTTTCACGATGTTTATATGTTTTAGTGATCATAAACACTCTACTTCTTTAAGAAAAAAATAATTTTTCCAATCATCATGCATTACATTGCGTAATTTCTTTATCGACACCACTTGTTCTTGATCACTATGAGTTGCACCCTTCTTAACACCCTTCCACACACATCCAAATGTTCCTTATCCTAACGTACTTTCCCATCGACATATCCGGAGGCTATCCTCCACACAAAATGCACCACTTTTACACTAAGTATAAAAATACCCCTTTGTAAAAGTGGTACATTTTGCGTGGAGGATAGCCTCTCATGACAATTACTATCTTTTTTTCTTTTTTTTTCACTATACCAAACATTATTCAACACACAATTAAGGTAAACTTGTGAAATAATTCACAACTTTGACCGCTCCATGTATATATTGAATCCTTACACCTGCCAACATTCGACCAATGCTTTCCAACTACTTGTGTTTCTCTAAATGCAACCACCACACCTCCTATGAGATTTTTTCAATTTTAACCTTTAGCATGATACATGATCATTTCAGATACGACAATACTTTGCAACATTGTTGATCTTGTTTGAAATACCTTATGGACCCCGCTTTTGGAACCGTGATGGTACAAAACATGGAGAACATTTAGTGTGACATTTTTCAACAAATAGTCACATTCATAATGTTCCTGTCATATTCAAAGCCGACACGATCACTGTTACCTTTGTTAGGAGTTTTTACTACAAAAAAACATAAGAATTATATCTCTAATAAATTATTGTTGTGAAGGGCCTAATAAACTAGGCCGAACACCTTTGCTCTCAGCAACCAGTGGGCTTGTGGAATAATAAGCATCATGGGATTCTACAAGTGTTATATGCGGAGGAGTAAATATCATGAGATGAATGCATCCATTTGGGTGGAGGAGGTGCATGTGCATGCGCCTGAAAAATCCATAAGATTGGCGGTATGAAGCATAAGATGTGGAGGATGAAGATGGTGCCCAAGTTAAAGCCTGAGATGGTTTAATCCCAAGCCTATGATGGCTAAATTAAGAGATGGGTATATAAATATGATGATGAATTTATCAAATACAAGAATTTTGTCTACCATAATGGGAATGAGTTCATACTTTGGAGAGAGGTGTGTGAAGGAATATAAGGAGAAAATGTTGATAGAGATATATAAGTCTCTGTCATGACTCGGATGTAAGACCAAATGTGGAAGTTCTAGCTTTTTTCTTGTTCTCAAAGATTCAAGCAAGCATGGAACTCTCATGTTAAGGTATAAGTAATTTAAAGTGTTAAATCTTATGTATTGAATCCACCGATGTTTGAGGTTGAATTAAACGGTCAAGCATTAACCTAGAAACATTTTTACCACTTTTTAAAGTGGTAGAGTGTTAAATCTAGGTTAGATCGAAGGCCCCTTGGTCTATTCGTGATGTTGTTAGGCTTTCAATGAGCCCACTAGGGATTAAGTCTTGTTGAGTGCAAGGCCATGAGATACCCAATACGAAGAGTCAAAATAGTAAAGGTTAAGGCCACGATCATGCCCAAATGAATGCACTACTCATAAAAAAATAAAATAATATAAAATCTAAGTCGATGATGAGAATATTCCTAAACGTGTAGGCAATTTACTTTCAAACACCGAAATGGGCAATATATTTTGGATAGTAATAATTGATGAAGAAATAGGATGACATATATTGTGTGTGTGTGTATTTGCAAGTTAATGTACTGTATGAATTGTAATCCTTCTTGCTATATTTGGAGAACAGTTGCCACCTTTGTGATCATTGGTTACATAAATTGCATTTGCAAGCCTTAGCTTGCTATTTCTTTCAAATTCAAAATATATTTCTTAGCTGCATAGTTTACTATCAATGGAAACAAATTGAGCATGGTTACTTTAGTTGACATCCATTATATCTAGGTAATAGTCGTATGGGTGTTTCAAGGAATCTCACCGTACTATTTATGCTCTAAATTATACTTCAGCACGTTTACTCATAAAAGAAAATCATTTTGCACGGATTCAGATGGAGATTGTCTGTTATTTGACTGTCATTTACTATCTTTAGACCACCGTAACCATATGATTTATGGATCCATATGCGCTGTAAATTTGGCTGCCACACATAATAAATTCACTATAAATGTTACTAAACAGTGGTCCCAATATGGCAATCGATCATGCATCTGGGTATTATGTATGCATCCGCCCACCCCCGTGAAACAAAGATTCATTCGGTTCGGTGTTTAATTGCAAAATAACAAAACATTTACATCGAATTTAGTATGTGGGTCTATCCCTATGTAGCACATAGAGATCCCTAAAACAAATGGTTTTGGTGTTTTAAGGATGAGGTCTTATCAGTACAACAAATAAGTCTTTTTTACCACAATTATTCCACAAAATTGCCACAATTTGGAAGAATTGTAGAATACTTGTAGCATCTCTATAAATTTTTTATTTATTCATTTTGAAGTATTGTGGATGTTCCACAATTTACATACAATAATAATATTTTATAGAGAAATCACATATCCAACCGTTCCTTATAGAAAATCTACATTTTTTAGAAAATAAAATTAAAATTTATACTAAAATTTTATCTGCAACATGATTACACTTTAAAATGTATATTTTGAAACAACTAATATAAAGTTATATTATTATTGAAATTCAATATTAAATAATTTTAAAATGTCATATTATCTATAAAACTCTTATATTTACATATTTTATGAAACACATAGAAAATTAAAATTAGAATAGTCTGGAAACATAATAGTATAAAAATATAAATTTATTATAGCATAAATTACAAATATTATTTAAAAACATTAGTGTTTATAAGATTACACAATAAATGTTTTGAAATAGTACTACCAAATACATCACTATGACTAATATTAAATTATCAACACAAAAAATAAGGTTATTCTACAATTGTAGCATATCTATAATTAGTTCATTGTTTTTATATTGTATAGATGTTCCACAATTGATTTTATAAATATTAAATTTGTAGAAAACCAACATCTCCAAAAGATCTATGTGGAAAATCTACATTTTTGAAAACAATAAAATATCATGCTATAAATTTTCTATAATATAAATAGATTTTCCATAAAATTTCAAATGACAAAATATAACACTAAAATAATATAAAAATTCCAAATTAATTCTCAAAATAAAATTATATATTATATAAATAAAGGTAATTTAAAATTATAAATATGAAAATTGCACATTATATAAAAATCCTTCATATAATATATCAATAATATCTAAACATAGTTTCTCTTCGGTCAATAAATTATATTTACAAAGATTAATTAAAATTTAAAAATATAAAACTAATTTCGAATTTTCTTTTTCAATTTCAATGTTTCTAGTTTAATACGTAGCTATTATATATTTTAGTTGTTTTTACTTTTTTATTTTATTAAGATGCATAGTCATCCAATAAAAATTTGTTATGCCATTAATAGAATGTAACTGAAACTACAAGTAATGTTCCGCTCTATATTCTGGACCATGATTTATGGTATTGATTACCCAAAAAATCCGTTATTTATGCTATTCAGTTTTTTTTTAAATCAGGAAAATATCTATAGATAAGAATTAATACAGATTTGATTTCATTTGAATGTTTAGATCCTTCTATGTTTTAAAAATTAAAAATGCTTTGCATGCTTTCGGAGCTCATTAAAAGGAGAGAGCCGAGCCATTTAACATATAGTTTCAGGGAAGAATTTCTTTGCTAGTTATCATTGTACAAATTTTTCATGTATCCGCAGCAAGGTTTTAGAATAATTGAATCTCCATTCATTATTATTGTACAATTTTTTGTGTTCACAGTGGAGATTTAATACCAATGTTATCATCTCATATTGAATTCGTGTTGCTGAATTCCTTTCCAATTGATAATCTCTTGTGTTCATTATTTTTAGGATGTCATTTGCATGTTAAGCACCTTTTCAAACCATTAGAAGCTAAATCTATGTAAAGCTTGGTCTGGAGATGGGAGACTAATCTGAAAGTTGAGAATAAAAAGTTACAAGGAGGAACTTGTAATTTAAATCATTTTTGGGTTAAGATTTAGATATATGAATGTGATAAGGTCGGATCTCTAGTACTAATATTATCTAATGTTATTTCTCTATTTTTTGTTATAGTTTAAGAATTGAAGTCGAGGGAAGGTTGACATATGCCCTTGTAATTGACAGGTTGGTGAACCATTGTGATGTCTATAAATGGATGGATCTTTAGCCATATGATCATGTCCAATGAATTATCACTCTAATTATAACGTCCTTCGTGAACCCATTTCGTGGCAGAACCATATTCTTCTTCAAATAAGGCTCTTTAATTGGAGGAATCATAGGTGTGAAAGGGAAGACTAAAGTAGACAATCTATGGTGCTAAACATTGGACATTCTTTACTCTACAGAAGCTAGCAAATAGCTGCATGTTGTAAGAAAATATGATAATGGTAGGCTTGTATGGTATAAGTCGAATACTTGAATAATAGATATACATGCTTTTGAATGAATCAAATGGCACCCATGGCATTGTAGGCATGAAATGGATGGTACAACACTTTGAATATATTAAAAATATTGTGAATAATATATATAAAAAAATATTATTTAGGGGTGATGAGGGTTTGGTGGATTGTAGCTCGGCATTCCAATCTCATAACCCGTAAGATGGGCCCACTCAAACACATTCTCGCAATGCATCAAGATGTCTCTCTAGAAACTAAAAACTAAAAATGAGTACATGCATAGAGTAAAAAAATTATTTAAATTGTTAAATAGTTTTATTTAGATCATTTAATATGAATTCTAAGCATTCATTTATAATATATTATTTAATATTTAAAAATAATTTTTTAAAAAATTTTAGAAATGAGAATTGATAGTAAAATTATATTTGTGTGTGTGTTTTAAATGTAGACAATCCACATAAAGAATTATTTAAATGAATGTTAAATTGGTTGTTAATAGTAACATTTCTACATCTTTTAAAAGATAATTTCACAATTAATTATTGTGGCAATCAAATTGTAGCTTCCACCTAAAATTTTTATGTGTACACAATTGTAGAAAATAATTGTTGAAATTTTATTGAAAATCTACAATAATATATCCAAATGTGGATTTGCTACACTTCTAATGCCACAATTTTATTTTTTGGAATACTATATAACCACAAAAATATTGTTAAAAATTTGTGGTAAAAGATCTAATATGTTGTAGTGTATGGAGGGGTTGCGGTAGCTTGTTTTTATGTGTAAGCGGTCTCAAGACATAATTTAAAATTTGTATTAGGAATAGAAAGAATTTTCACCTTAATAAGTGAAATGAGTTGATTTTTAGGAGAGTTTGTGCTCCTCCTAGTGTCACATCCACATATTTGACACACAAAATACAACACTAAATTTATCATAATATTCTTTTAGTCTTTGATTGCATGCTACACAACACTACATGGGATCTAAATAAACAAACTTGACATCACGTAGGAAACTTACACAAATATGAACCCACTCATATAATAGATAACATTGGGTATGCATCAATGTCTTACTCAGATGATGTAAACCAAGACAATGACCCAACTACGGTAAGACACACAGGATAGGCATACTCCACAACATGACATTTTTATGGTTTACATATTTATTACATTTAGTTTTCCATTATATAACCTTATAGGTTTCCAGTGAATTAAACTAGTAAGGGTGTAAAATTTCCTTTTTCTAAAACTTCAAATACTTTATTTTCGTATAGCATTAGCCTTTAAAAGAGAATGCACTATTGGTTCCTTTCTCAATTTCCATTAATTATCCACACTCATTTGTTAATTAAATTCATTTTAAACACCTATGATCCTCCTAATATTCATTCTTACATTAAAGGTTTGTTTCTCAAAATATGTTTAATTGATGTTAAATTTTATCCTCGTTACAAAAAGGAACTAACAAGATGTTAAGGTTATGCTTTTCAAGATGTATATTTGATGTTTAAATTTTACCTTTTGCCTAGACAAGAGGAACTATTGTTAGGTCAAGGAAGGAATTCTTAGGATTTATGGGTTATTAAGATTCAAGATACTGTTATCCAAAATTCACCCCCTAGGGTAATTTTGATAACATGCATCAGATTATTCAATCCCAAGAAATTATATTGATTCAAGGCAAAAATCATGTTTCTGGGGTCCCCTCGGGTTCTTTCTAACTCTCCTGTCCAAGAAGAAAACCCAGCAAGTTTTAAAAATGTGAAAAATTTGCAAAAGCCAAGCTTGGTGCCGAAATACAGAGGAAATTGGCTAAGTCGTAGTCCAAGCGATCCTTGGGACAGTTAGGACGTCGGAGCACGAATCGGCCCGAAAAGCGTCTGGCGATCAAGGCAGCAGATTGGGACATGGGACGTGCGAGGCGCAAAAAGCCGAACCGGTCGAAAAAATGAAGAAATTTGCCTAAGTCTCGTTTGAAGGTCCGGGACATCCGGGCTAAAAGTACGCGGAGGACGAAGCCGGCCGGTCAGGCCAAATATAGAGACTTTCGTCTTAGGCGATTTGGGACATCTAGGCCAAAAGTACGCGAAGGACGCTGGCTCGGCGATTGGTCCTAAACAGAGACTTTGTCCGAGGCGATTGGGGACATCCGGGCCAAAAGTACCCATGGGACGTGAAAAGCTGAAAGAGCCGAGAGCGAATGAAATCTCGCCTCGTGTCTTCACCTCAAATAGGAACAAGAAAGCCCGAATCGGGTGGTTCGGAGATATTTGTCCCAGGCAGTTTGGGACAACTGGGACAAAAAGGACGCGCGGACGCTAAAAGCTGAAAGAGCCGCCAACGAATCAAATCTCGCCATGTGTCTTCACCTCATCATTGACCTCAAGGAAAATATTTAAAAATTCTCCAAAGGTAAAAAACAAAAGGGAAATGGTCAGGAAGGGCCCGCGTCCAATGAAATCATGCCATGTGGCACTTGAGTGGCGGAGCATGCGGGAGAAATGGGAAAATGTTCCCAAAGTGAAAAATGCCCAATTTTCGAAGGGCAAAGTGCGCCCCTCAGGCCCGAGCCAATAAAATAGTGCCACGTGTCCAAGTGGCAAGAAATTAAGGAAGGGCCCGAAAGAAATTTTCAAAGGATGAACCCGCGGATGAATCAGAGCCTGACACGTGTCATCCAAGTGGCAGAGCGTGGAAAAAATTCAAATATTTTCCCGTCGATCCGTTTTGGCTTGTTTTTGCCCTAAATCTTCAGATCGCCATAACTTTCGATCCAGAGCTCAGATTTTCACGTTCTTTATATCAATGGAAAGCTGGAGAAATTCTCTACACAATTCTGGGGTCAATCTTGCATTTTGGTTCAGTTTGGAGTGGAAAAATTGAGAAACGCCTCTGGCACATAATAATAGACAGAAGTGACATTTCAACAACCAGCTTTAATACAACAGACAGTCCACCATTTTGCCAGGATTCACCGCTTCTGCCATAATGAGATGATTAAAATACAATCTAGAAGTGGTTGTGGTAGATTCTGGATTTCCTCTCTCTTCCCTCTCTCATTATTCCTATAAATTGTAAGGAGGGGCTTCTTTCTAAGGGTCAAACATTCTTGTTTTGCCCCTCCCTTCTTCTCTTTGGCAGGAGAATTTGTGGAGTTCAAACCTCCCATTAAAACTGTAATGCAACTTTTCCTCTTGGCATTTTGTAGTGTATTGTATCGATCTTTGGAGAAAGTAATGCATGTCTGTGGATGATTCTAAACCCTCTCTGTGTTCATTTGTATCCTCCTAATCTTTCACTATGAATTTTGTTATCTGTGCATGATCTTGCATCACATTTTAATGGTTTGTGTTTATTGGCAAGATAGGTGTTCTTCATTCCTCGGTGCATCACCTCTGTTAGCTTAGGTTTATTTTTATACATCTTCTTACCCTGTCTCCTTGGCAAGATTAGATTAGATTTTGAGTAAACCCTCTGCATTTTTCGTGTGCATCTGAACAGAGGAATAGGAACTAGCCTTCTCTGGAGATTCCTTTCTCATATTTGCAAGTCCCACACTTGGAGAAAGGATTCCATGTTGTGCAATCACATTGGATGCTAAATCACGATCAACCTGAAAATCGATCAACATCCGTGGGTGCTATGATTTTGCATCAACAGTTTGGCACACACTTGGGACATTAGAGGTCTTCACCTTCATTACAACAAGATCGATGTGCACTTGTTCCACGTTCCAGCTTTGAAGGAGCTTTGAAATTACACATCTGGTGACTCCAAAAGAGGCATAATCCGCTGGTTTCAGCAGTCCAAGCCTGGAAATTTATGAGAAGAATACAGACCAGGTCAAGAACTAGGGAGGAAGGATTGTTTGTTTATCTACACCTATCTCCAAGAGAGAAAGAAGGGGAAGGAGAGCTCAAAGATCACCATCTCCACCTAACAGAACTCTCTCTACACCTCCACCTGGTAGACCTTTCGTCTAATCAACAAGGGTTCTCAGGCCAATCAGAATGGCGCAACCACCGAATCCCTTTGTCAATTTCACTTGGCAAAGAGCCCACTTCCGTCGTCAATGCACAAAATCCAGTTCCAATCGCAGCGTTAAAGAACATTCCATTTTTTACTGGAGAAAATCATACCACTCCTGGTGATCATGTCAAAGACATTTCTAACGTCTGTGCAATCCATGAGATAAATGAAATGGATGTGGCTGTCAAATTGTTGGCATCTTTGTTCAAAGGGAAGGCATTACAATGGTTTAGGAGCCTTGGAGCTGGTTCTATCACGAATTGGAATCAGTTATGCATAGTTCTCCATGAGTAGTTTGGGGAAAAGGGAGACAATTTTTCTCTACTAGAACAATTGACAACTATCAAAAGAGCTCCCAACGAGCAGCTGACTGACTTTAACTTCAGATTTCAAAGGTCTTGGGAGAGGATTCCAAAGTGGCAATAAGGCCAAGTGCAATGAAGGTGTTTTTCTATATTATCTTAAGGCTTTGAATTTGATATTTCTATGTTAATTCAATCTATGGGAGGTACAACCTTACTCGCTGCTTATAGCATTTCCATTAGAGCCGAAAACTATCTTATTCAAGCCGGTAAACCGGCTCCTAGGCCTCCCATGCCCCCGTATCCAAACTTATAAAATCCAAGCACTAGTCAAACACCCACTTTGGCTCCTTTTCCCATTCCTAGAAATCAAAGTTCAAATGAGACTTCTACTTCATCCTCTAGTGCTTCAAATGAACTCCAAGAGGTCATGAAACAAGTACAAAATTTGGGAAATGAGCTGGTTACTATCAAAAGACAACAAGCTCAAAGTGCTAGACCGTATCAGCCTCAAGCGCAATACCAGGCTAGGCCCCCATACCAACAAAATAAGCCACTAGCTCAGGCTGCAAATCAAAATCAAAGCCAAGTAAGGCCTCCCGCCAATAGACCATTCCAGCCCTATACCCCCAATGTTGCATCTTCTTCTAAAGCATTAGTGCTAGTCCAAAACAACATGGCTCAAGAGTATGATTGGTGTTTCCCATGCAATGAACCTCACAACCAATCTACGTGCTTTAATGGTGCTTTGAACCAAGCCTTGATGGTGACAACTACTGGCGTAGAGAGTGAAGTGAGTCAAGAAACAAATCAGCAACAAGGGACATCTCAGCAAAACACAGCTCCAAATGATACCGCACTTGTGAATTGGCAAGCTGAGGATTTTTGTGGCATGAATCAAACAACTCCTCAGAGTGTAGCAGCTAACACAAGATCAAAGAAGAGGAATATAGGTGAAGGGAAGTCATTGGCTCCAAGTGATCTACAACCTTCCATCACTCCACAAGGTGTTGGTAAGCAAAATACAGTCCCAAACACGCAAGGACAGCCCAAACCACCTTCCAAACCAACTCAAATGCCAGTTGTTGCTGCCCATGCACAAGAAAGGAACACACAGACTAAAGGACAAAGAGATCTTTCATCCCCATTTAGCATCATTGATCAAATGAAGAAGACAAACATGAATATATCAATGTGGGAATCTTTATCCATCCCAGGACAAAGAGATCTTCTACAAGCTGCCATGAAGAATTGGTCAAACTCGAACTAGCAGGCCCATATGCAAGAGAAGGTCCTCACAAATGCTACTCAGCCTGAAGGGAATCATGGAGGACAACAAGGTAAATTTTTTAAACCTCCTCCATTCTATGTTTCATTAATCATCGGGGATAAATTAGTACAAAATTGCATGATTGATTCTGGAGCAAGTAGTTCTGTCATGCCCAAGCAAATAGCTGATCAGTTGGGTCTCCAATATGAAGTCATATCAAAGGGGGTAGTGCAATTGGATGGGACAGCAGTAGAAACCATGGGAGTAATTAAAGGTTTGAATCTTACCTTGCATACATGCCCCAATGTTACCGTTTTACAAGATGTGTCGGTGATAGATTTGCCACCACTCTTTGCCCTATGCTTGTCAAGGGATTTCACAGCCAAAATTGGAGGCTACTTGTCTGCTGATTGGTCACACATGTTGTTCAAAACAAGATATGGTACTAAGGTCACAATCAGATCCGAACCAATTGCAAACTTTCATATTGAGCCTCATACTCCAAGCCAAATCAATGCCAACTGTTCAACGTTTGATCAAGAAGATTATCCAGGCACAGATGAAGCTGACACCAAAGTTGGAAGCATCCCAGATTTGACTCTTGACGAATGGGCAAGCAAGGTACATGCTTTTGATCCCTACCAAGAAGTAGAAGAATCTGAGCTAGGAGTCTATTGCATACATGAAGAAAACCAGCCTATTCCTAGCATCACCAAACCAAACCATAAGGATGACAATGAGGTATGGAAATTATTTTTCGATGGATCAAGGAGTAAGCAAGGTGCAGGAGGAGGAGCTATGCTTGTTTCACCTCAAGGCATCAAATATTATTCAGCTTTCCGTTTCAGTTTTCCTATTCAAACAACACAGCTGAATATGAGGCCTTGATTCACGGACTTCATTGGGCCAGGAAAAGGGGCATAAAGAGCTTACAAGTGTTTGGAGATAGCGAGCTAATCGTCAATCAAGTCAAGGGACAACATGCTACAAAGAATGACCTGCTGAAGAACTACAAGAACAGGGTATGGGACCTCGTTGAGGATTTCGAAGCTTTCAATATCATGTCCATACCCAAGAAGGAAAATGAAGCAGCAGATAGGCTCGCAGCAGTTGGAGCAACGTTTGATGTGGTTGACAACATCAAAAGGGAAAAAATGCAACCACATATCCATGTGATTGTGAGGCCAGCAGTTCCAGATAATAACATAAGCTGGCAGGTGTTTGAGAATGATCAACAGATCGTCAATTTCTTACAAGAAGAGGCCGAATTCTCAGCTAGGAATTAGGATAGATTAGAGCAGCAGTATGGGGATCAAGTATTGCAGTTGCAAAAAAACAAGCTTCCCAAGGGTTTAGTAACATTGGATTCTATCTTCAACCCTACGACCCACTTCCGTAAGGAAAAGGATAACATATAGGTCAAGAGAGAGGATTCGTGAGCCAGCCAATTCTGGTTGGGGAAGGTAGAACACTTCAAATTGGTAAAATGGCCTTTGAAAGCGGGGAGAAATCAGATTTCATACAACTTTGCCAGGAATTTCAAGATGTCTTTGCTTGGAGCTATGAAGACTTGAAAGGTTTCAATCCGAAGTTGGCACAACATACCATAGAATTGGATCCAGATGCTAAGCCCATCAGGCAGAAGCAGAGACCAGTTAACCCTCACATTGAGCCTCTAATGAAGAAAGAGCTAAATAAGCTAATAGAGGCAAGCATTATATTTCCAATCAAGCACTCAAGCTAGGTTGCAAACTTGGTTCCGTCCAGAAAGAAAAGCGAAGAAATCAGATTGTGTGTGGAATTCCGAGACCTCAATAAGGCGTCTCTTAAAGACCATTACCCACTTCCTTCAATGGAACAAATATTGCAAGTAGTATCTGGTTCGGAGAGATTCTCTCTCTTAGATGGCTACTCAGGGTATAATCAGGTAATGGTGAAGGAAGATGACCAGTTCAAGATAGATTTCACCACCAAATGGGGCACATATGCCTACAAGAAGATGCCATTTGGCCTATCAAATGTTGGAGCCACTTTCCAAAGGGAAATGGATATGGCATTCAAGGGGTTGATCAATAAAATAGTTCTGATATATCTTGATGACATCACTGTATTCTCCAAAAATGTAGTGGATCACCTCTTTCATCTGAGGCAGGTATTTCAGAGGTGTAGAAGATTTGGGGTATCATTGAATCCCAAAAAATGCATATTCCTGGCTCATGAGGGGAAACTTCTAGGCCATATTGTTTCAAAGGAGGGATTGACGATTGACCCAGAAAGAGTTGAAGCAATTCGAGCGTTGCCATTGCCAAGTCACAAGAAGGCTCTTCAAAGCTTCTTGGGAAGGATCAATTTTGTCCGCAGGTTTGTTCCAAACTTTGCAGCTCTCGTAAAGCCAATAACGCTGATGTTAAAAAAGAGCATGGCATTTAAGTGGACATCTGAAGGCAAGGCAAGTTTTGAGGCAATAAAAGAGGCTATATCTCAAGCTCCCACTCTCGTCAATCCAGACTTCTCCAAGGGTTTCATGCTATACGCCTTTGGTGGTGGAGACACAATTTCTACAATCCTGGCACAACAAAACAAAGAAGGATTAGAACAACCAGTTGCTTTCTTCAGTCAAGGCTTGGAGGAATATGAAACTAGGTACTCTTTCATTGAAAAGCATGTACTTGCAGTGATCAGGAGTTTAAAGAAATTCAAGCACCTAGTCTCAAACAACAAGATCCAATTATTGGTCTCTCATGTGGGAGTCAAGGACTTCCTTCTAAACAAGGATCTGAATGAGAAACGTGCAGGATGGATAACCCATGTCATGGAATATGACATCGAGATTAAGGTCACCAAACTAGTACGTGGGAAGGGACTATGTGAACAACTAGCCTTGAGTCAGCAAGTTGAAGCAGGTAATGGAAAAGAGGCTGTCTTGGTACTACAGGATGGTCAAGAACAGGAAAATGATGATGTGCCCACTCCCTGTTGGACTCAGAATATGATACACTTCCTACAGACAGGCCTATGCCCTCCAGAAATGAGCAAAGCAAAGAGGAGATACTTTAGATTACAAGCCATTCCATATGTGCTTGTTGATGGTGTTTTGTTTAAGAAAGACATCAATGGAGTTCTATTGAGGTGCATTGGGACAGGTCGAATTGAGAGGGTGTTACAAGATTTTCACGATGGAGATTCAGGAGGACATTTCACCCCACGAGTAATGACTCTCAAGATAATTAAGGGAGGGTATTATTGGCCCACATTGTTCAAAGTGATTTGTTATGCATGGATAAGAAAGTTCAAGAAATGTGCACTCTTCACGGGAAAAGAAGGACTAGTAGCACTTCCATTGCACCCAATTTTGGTTTACTGCCGTTTGTGCAATGGGGATTGGACTTCGTCGGGGTCATCAACCCAAACTCAAGCCAAGGCCACAATTGGATTCTCTCGGAACGGACTATTTCACCAAGTGGACCAAAGCAAAGTAGGCGCAAAGAGGAAAGTGAGTCTAACATACTAGACTTTTATGAAGAAATAGTGACCAGGTTTGGTGTACGAGCCACTATCATATCAGATAATGCATTAGCATTCATAGGTTCCAAGATTATAGAATGGGCTGTCAAGAATGGAATCTATTTGAGCACCTCTTCAAATTATTACCCACAGGGTAATGGATAGGTAGAGTCCACGAACAAAAAGTTGCTAAGGATCATCAGAAGAACTCTGGATGAAAACCAAAGGACATGGCATACCAAGCTAAAATCAGCATTATGGGCTGACAGGATAACACCAAAGAGGTCTACAGGTAGTTCTCCCTACAAATTGGTCTATGGGAAAGAGGTAGTATTGCCTATATCATTAGAATTTCCAGCATTGGAGCTCATGAAGTAGTTGGAGTTGTCTGAGTTCAAACCAATGGAGGCCAGGTACGCAGAGTTGATGGAATTGGAAGAAATAAGAGAACATGTAGTTCTGATGATTGAAAAGGATCAGACCTTAGTAAAAGATGGTCTAAGAGGAAGGCGGGAGCAAGGACCTTCCGGGAGGGGGACCTAGTTCTGAAATGGGATGCAGATCGGGTGAAACCTAGAAGGCATTCCAAGTTTGATGCCATTTGGAGTGGCCCCTACATGGTCACGAGATGTAAAAGTGGTAATGCCTTCCAATTTCTTGCATTGGATGGAGAAGAACTCCCGATTCGATTAACGAAATCTATCTTAAAACATTGCTACTAAGAAGGAAAAGGTTTACCCTTGTAAATATTAGCCTAGATTTCAATTCCTCTAAGTGCGTATGCGCATTGTCTTGTTGTAGTTAGGTTTCTTTTTCCCTAAGTGCTTTGACATTGAGGTTTTTTCGCTCTCGGGTTGAATTTCTAAAGTTCATAGTGCTCTCGAAGAATGAGTTGGATATCAGGATCGGGATTAGAGATCAAGTTGCTTTTAGGTTATTACTCCATGCCCAATGGATTGTTAAAAGGCCACTGATCTTCTACCTAGCAGGCAGGTGACCCCGCTGAGTCGCCAAACTGTTATCCAAAATTCCCCCCAAGGTAATTTTGATAACATGCATCAGATTATTCAATCCCGAGAAAGTATATTGATTCAAGGCAAAAATCATGTTTCTGGGGTCCCCTCGGGTTCTTTCTAACTCTCTTGTCCAAGAAGAAAACCCAACAAGTTTTAAAAATGTGAAAAATTTGCAAAAGCCAAGCTTGGTGCCGAAATATAGAGAAAATCGGCTAAGTCCTAGTCCAGGCGGTCCTTGGGACAGTTGGGACGTCGGAGCACGAATCAGCCGAAAAGCCACCAGGGAATTTCGTGTAGCAGTTGGGACATCGGGGCGCATGAGGTGCGGAAAGCCGAACCAACCGAAAAAACGAAGAAAATTGCCTAAGTCTCATTTTGACGCCTGCAGGACATTTGGGCCAAAAGTACGCGGAGGACGCAAACCGCCGATTTGGCCAAAACAGAGACTTTTGCGAGGCGATTTGGGACATCCAGCCCAAAAGTACACGGAGGACGCGAACCGGCTGATTCGGCCGAAACAAGAGACTTTCATCGAGGCAGTTTGGGACATCCGGGCCAAAAGTATGTGTCGGACGCAAAAAGCCAAAAGAGTCGAGAGCGAATGAAATCTCGCCACGTGTCTTCACCTCAAATAGGAACAAGCAACCTCGAATCGGGTGGTTCAGAGATATTTATCCCGTGCAGTTTGGGACAGCCGAGCAAAAGGGACGCGCGGGACGTGAAAATCGAAAGAGCCGCCAACGAATCAAATCTTGCCACGTGTCTTCACCTCATCGGCCTCAGGCGGGAAAATTTTGAAAAATTTTCCAAAGGCAAAAAACAAAAGGGAAATGGTCAGGAAGGGCCCACGTCCAATGAAATCGTGCCATGTGGCACTTGAGTGGTGGAGCACGGGGAGAAATGGGAAAATTTTCCCAAAGTGAAAAATGCCAAATTTTCGAAGGGCAAAGTGCGCCCCTTAGGCCCGAGCCAATAAAATAGTGCCACGTGTCCAAGTGGCAAGAAATTAAGGAAGGGCCCGAAAGAAATTTTCAAAGGATGAACCCACGGATGAATCAGAGCCTGACACGTGTCATCCAAGTGGCAGAGCGCGAGAAAAAATTCAAATATTTTCCCACCGATCCGTTTTGGCCTGCTTTTGCCCTAAATTTTCAGATCGCCATAACTTTCGATCCAGAGCTCAGATTTTCACGTTCTTTATATCAATGGAAAGTGGAAAAATTCTCTACACGATTCTCGGGGTCAATCTTGAATTTTTGTTCAGTTTGGAGTGGGAAAATTGAGAAACGCCTGCACGTAATAATATGCGAAGTGGCGTTTTAACAACCAGCTTTAATACAATGAGGGTCCGCCATTTTGCCAGGATTCACCGCTTCTGCCATAATGAGATGATTACAATACAATCCAGAAGTGGTTGTGGTAGATTCGGATTTCCTCTCTCTTCCCTCTCTCATTCTTCCTATAAATTGTAAGGAGGGGCTCCTTTCTAAGGGTTGAACATTCTTGTTTTGCCCCTCCCTTCTTCTCTTTGGCAGGTGAATTTGTGGAGTTCAAACCTCCCATTAAAACTGTAATGCAACTTTACCTCTTGGAATTTTGTATTGTATTGTATCAATCTTTGGAGCAAGTAATGCATGTCCGTGGATGATTCTCAACCCTCTCTGTGTTCATTTGTATCCTCCGACCTTTCACTTTATGAATTTTTTTATCTTTGCATGATCTTGCATCACATTTTAATGGTTTGTGTTTATTGGCAAGATAGGTGTTCTTCATTCTCGGTGCATCACCTCTGTTAGCTTAGGTTTATTTTTATACATCTTCTTACCACTGTCTCCTTTGCAAGATTAGATTAGATTTTTAGTAAACCCTCTGCATTTTCGTGTGCATCGAACAGAGGAATAGGAACCGACCTTCTCTGGAGATTCCTTTCTCATATTTGCAAGTCCCACACTTGGAGAAAGGATTGCATGTTGTGAAATCACATTGGATGCTAGTACGATCAACCCGAAATCTGATCAACATCCGAAGTGCCTTTGTGATTTTGCATCACAGATACCTCTTCCCATAAACATTCTTCCATCATGGTATTTTTTTTTCTCGTTATACTTACTATAGTTCAATAACTTGTTTGAATCCATTCAACATTTTCACATCAAGAAATTTTATTTAGATTTTATATATATATATATATATATATATCTTTTGTTTGCTAAAATTTTGATCTAACCAAGAGCAATTCATATTTATTTTTAACAACACGAAAATGTCTAGTTGAGTTAAATGACTTTGGGTATAACATTATTTCTAAACGAGAATATCATTTACTCTTATACTCTTTTAACTTACATTGTACTTTGGTGTCGCTTTGGTCCCACTATTAGCATGTTTTTTTAACAATTGTAAACAAAATAACACATAATTTACACTAATGGATTTGCTACTACAAGGAGTGTAACCTAACATGAGACAACTCATTTCATTGCTCTTATACACTCCAGTATTAAATGCATGCTACAAGAAATACATCTAATACAACTTTCATGCATTTTGAAATACCTTCCAAGGAACTATTTCAATCATTGGGTCAAAATGCATAAGAGTTTCTTTAAATGATAACCTTAAGGGAGGTCCCGCAAGCTATTAACTTCAAAAGCATTCTAGGGTGGACACTACACCCTACTACAGGTGGTAATAAAATAGAGTTCTAATATCTTTAACTCACAAAACATTGAGAAACATGAGGTAATCCGCTACTAGCCACTAAGCGAGATACTTTTATACTTTTATCCAAGAAGGACATAAGGGGTTCAAAATGAGATTTTATTCCAGTAATTGGACACGTATACTCCACTTGTGTCATTTAAATTTCACCATGAGATCTATCGTATGAAAAATCACCAACTACCCTTGCTTGGTTTGGCCACTTACTAGGGTTCCAAGGGAAATTACTATCATGGGTTTTACAGACCAAGTTTTTAGTTTCCCCATTTCTCTTAAGTTAACATCTTCCAAAAACAATTTTGTTTGCTAAGATTTAGTTACAATTTTCACGCACAAGTTAAACTCTTATTCGTCCCAGTTTAGTTTAATTTCAATTAAATTGAGGTATTTATGATCAATTTAAGGTGAGAAAACATATTTATCCTATAATACCTTCATAAAATACCAAGGTGTTGTGTTGTTACTAGCCAAGGTAACACATTTATCTATGAGGAACTAAAGAGATCTTTAACAAGAGTTTAATGCCTCTTACAACTAGTTCAATCACTCCATTTTTATCATCCAGATTCAAAGAAAGAGTTCATTCGATGATGATGTTAATCCTAGATCTAACTTAATGAGGATTTAGTGGTCTACTAGAATACCGAGGAGGTGTTAGTTCTACTTACCCCATATATGGTAATATTACACCACATAGTTGTTATTTTGAATAAGGATTGTCCAATTATAGATATGAACTTTTGAAGACTTTTTTTCGGTGTAGTAAGAATTCTAGTTGTTAGGATTAATTATCTCTTAGGATGATAGAATTTTCGCAAACTAATGTGGTTAGAATGAGAGGGAGGGAACAAAAATTGTTAAATACTAACTTCAATTATATGTTTTAATAATAATTAAGTTACTATCATATATATTTGAGTTTATGCTTACACCAAAATAACTATCAAAAAAGTGATTTATTTTATCATCTAAACCATACAAAGTACATTTAAATCCCAATGAACTTAACACTCGTGAAGTAAATAGTATGGATTTTGTAAACCCATTTACATTGTACATTAGCTTCCTTGTTTATCTAGCAAACATAGTTGGTCCTACATTCATGATGTGACATTCCTACTAGTATTTAAATGTTAGCTTTAAGAAAAAGCAGATACAACAAATTTTCCGAATATAGTGTGAGTCTTACAATTTCACTTTTTTAAAATTGATACATATAACTAGGATAATTGGCCCTCATTAATCTAAACAATAAAATTTTACTTCATTTATTGATGAATACAACAAGTAATACAATTCAAATTTCTTCATTTAATAAAACAAATCCAATCTTTAAAACTTTATCCATCTTTCACCTTTTAAGTAGTCCATCTCTAATATTTGTTAGAATCTCGAGTTACCATATGAATTGGTATGATAAGTTCTATACCTCTTATAATAACTTATGCCATCTAATATTTTCATAAAGGAAATACTTGCATTAAGTTAGAATCAATTTATTTATTAAAAGGGCACCTAACAATTTACACATTTCCCATAAGCGCTACACACATACATTCATGTTTAATTCATTTGGTAAAGTAACTTAAGGATAACAATTAAGTATAATCTACTTGGTCATCAAGGTCAACCAAATCATTTTGTGTACAAAGATGTGAGAATATACTTGTATTATTACCACCCTTATAACTTTATTACTAAGTTACTAATACATTGTATAATAACCTAACTCATAAGATCGTTCAATCAAATTACCATTCAATGTTAACCAAATGAGTATATTAGAAATATCAATGTTTTTATACTTAGTGATGATAGTTACTTGTCATATTGTGTTCTCTCACCTATCTTCATTTAAAAGTCCCTATTCATTCGATTTGATACTATTACTTCATAGTACACAATCAAATCATTAAATCCATATAATTTATTTATTTATATATATCTTTATCACCATACCGCAGCTACTTGATTATTATCAAACTCAAGGTCAATAAATTCCTTAGCAAAATAGATATATACTAGCATAGAATAATACTTTGAGTATTATAAGATATTTAAGTATCCCAATTAAATACTTATCATTCCGGATGGAAAACTTTACACCCATTATCCAATCAAGGGTTTTGACAACAGGGTTTACTTATGCAACGACCTTTCATAAAATCCAATTAAAAATAAAAATTCATATATAGCATCAACTTAGAGGTTCCCGCTTATTAAAAACTCAGGTATTGCAATTACCTTAGATTCTACGAAAGGTCGATGTGACAAATTCACTCGATGAACTAGTAAATACTAGAAAAGCGGTCGGACATACAATGCACGAGACTTGCACTACAATTGTCAACTCGGATATTATAAATTTTAAAACCAAGTTAAGATTCCATGACTCAAGTAAGAGATTATTCTTCTTATGCGAACATTCTGATCAACCAAAGTTGAATGAATAAGCCATTAAGATACAAAAGATAAAATATAAACCTACGAAATTGATTTTATTTCATTCTTAAACCTTTAAGATTTCAATACTAATTTACAAGTATTTCACATCCATCGAACCCAGCCCTTATCCGGGTATTACTGAAATCTCTCATACTAGATATCTAAAAAAGAACGAATTGAATATAATAAACGAACACATGTTCATTAAAACAAATATCACCAAAAAGTAACAACGAGGAGGAACCATCTTCGACCATTAGGTCGAATACATTATTACACACATTTCAGAGTTCACATACGACCCTAAATCATTATAAGTACATAATGTTGCACCCATAAATGCATATTAAATAAGGATTCGAAAATTCAAGAAGACAACACAAGTAAACTAAAACCAGGATGTATAGATTGGCTTAGTATAAAAAAATTATATTTCATTTTCTATATGCTTATAACAAGGACACACATTGCATGGGTCTACATATTGATATGTCGTTATACATTCCAAGTAATAATTTTACATACCTATATACATACAAATGCAAAGAGACATAAGCATCATAATTTTAATCCATTAAACAAATCCCATAACCACGAAACACCATTAAACTTAGAGCACGATTTATTTTATGTAAATATCGAAAAAAAAAGTAAGTTATCTAAGAAGGGATAGATCTTATCATGCCCGGTAGATCTCCCTTCTTCTTTCGATTATTTTTCTCGTGAAAACTCGACTGAAATCTTTCTTCCTTTGCAGCAACAAACATAATAGCAGCAAGCAATAGATTTGTTTCCTCTCGGATACAATTTAACTTACTTTCACAACTCAAGAAAGCTTAAAAATGTTAAGTCGAGTTGATAAATGGTGATATGAGTTGTGTTTCTATGGAAAGCTCATGATTCAATGACTCGGTCATAAGAAAAAATAATAAGATCTTGATTAGCTAATGATGGGAACCCCCAACTCAATCTAAAACCCCATAGATCTATATTAATATGCAAACCATGGGAGATCTAATGCCGTGAGGTAGGGTAGAAGCATGACTAGCTCAAGGAAACCCCACCGAGCCGAGACGAGATAGAAAAAGAGTAAGAGTAATTTGTAGATAAGGAATGACGAGCTCCACACACCACCACCAAGTGAGATGGGCCGAAAGGTAAACTCAAACAGTGGAAATGGGCAAGCTAAGAGATTGAAGTAGAGTACGTCCCTCTAAAAACCATGACCCACTCGTGATGTAAGGTTCATCGTCTTAAAAATGAAATGGAGGCCATGTTTTTCAACCATAAGAAGAAATAGAACATCCAAGGAAGAATATAAAATAGGGGAGAAGCTTCATGAAGAAAAAATATACTCCGCCATGATTAAACATTGTAGGGTGAAACTCTAATGACAAGATATAGATCCAAAAATAATAAATATCTCAGACCCAGAGTGACCACACAACCATGAGTCCTCCATAATTAAGATGTTGTTAATACAAGGCCGAGTGGGTGAAATTACACGAAAAGATTTCTAGCAAATCATAGAAATTTTGAAAATTGGGTATTTTCACAACTAACACCTATCTACAAATCCGTAAAACACCAAGTTGATCCCACTTCAATGCAGATATATATCCAAATCAATCATTGTGCATAAAGAAAATGAGGAGATATTTTAGTTACATCCTTATCTCCATGAATAAAGTTGATTCTACTCATAACGGACTAATTTAAAAATGGCTATTGGATGGAGCTCAGTGTATCATAGTCCCCCGCCACTACCACATCCCCGTCCTAGATATAACTATCCAATTTCTTCAAAATTTCAAGGTTAACCTAGGCTTCATGTGATTAACACCTGGATTCTCAAATAAAGTGCTTGTATTATTACCTCGTAAGGAAAGTGACCAGGTTAAGAGGCCCTTACACCTGTTACCCCGGTAAATATGGCTCAATGAATGTAATTTAGGATCATTACACCTACAAAGGGACGAAACTATGAGACTATTTTTCAAACAACTCCATATTTTTCTATCAACACTTGTAAATAAAATTACAATAATCACACTCCATGGAACCACTGCCCAATAGCTTGATGTATCCGTTAATTTTTACATATTTTGATCAATAGCTTAACATGCCCTATTATCAAAATGGAAAGGTTCCCTTAGGAAAAATTGGACTTGCACAAATAAAATAGAGGGATTGTTTCGGTCTTGGGATCTTACATTTCAGGATCAAGTCGAGCGAGTTAAAGTGATGAGATGTTAAGAATCATAAGGATACAAATTTTAAGAGACATTCAAAGTCTAAAGGAATTTAGATTTTAGACATGGAATCATTTGGATTCAGTGAGAAAAAAATTTGAATTGGCAGCACAAAAGGTTCGTTGGACATCAAAGTCCAAAGTCCAAAATTCGGACTTTGGACATTCAAGAGTTCAAAGATGGTAGCAGGATCGACCAAGTGAATAGTGGAATGCATAAAGAAGAAAAGGTCCAAAAACTGAAGTCTGAAATTCAAACTTCAAGATTTTAGGATTTTAGAGGTTTCATGTTGCAGCAGAGATAATGAAAACCCCGATAACCAAAACCCCAAAACCCCGAAATTCATGAATCCTCGAAACCCTGAAAGTCCCGAAACCCCAAAACCTTGAAAATTCTAAGCCCCAAACCCCGAAAGTCCCGAATCCTCAAAACCTTAAAAACTTGAAACCCCAAAAGTCCCAAAACCCAGAAAACCTAAAATTCTCGAAACCTCGATAGTCTTGAATCCCCAAACCCCGAAATTCCCGAATCCCTCAAACCTTGAAAACCCAAACCACAAAAATCCAAAATGAAAAGGTCCAAACTCAAGTCCGAATTTTTGACTTTCGAGTTTTCAGTAACTTCAAAAATTTTAGCTTGAACGATGAGCAAGTTGTCATGCAACATGGTTTCGAATCGAACTTGAAGTTCAAATTTACGAATTAAAAGGTTTAGAATTTGAAACTTTCAAGCCATCTCGTCGGATGAACAGTTTAACAACCTCCAAAGTGGAAATGCTCGAAACCCTAAATCCCAAAATTCTGAAATTTTTGAATTTGAAGGGTGTGATGCAGTTCAAAGTCAAAAAGGGAGATCAACCTATCACATTTGTTAAAGTATGGCATAGTAATTTTCATATGGCCATAACTTTTGACTAGGAGCTCGTATTTACATAAAATTGGAATTTTGGGAAAGATCTCTATGTCTTCTACATAACTACAACTAGCTTTATTAATTTTAGTAAGGATAAGTATTTAAAAATGAGGAAATATGGTATGCCATTTTAGAGGAATGTTCCATATTTCTCACCTACCTAAATGATGAAGGTATGGGCTTCCTTTCTTCCCCAAAAAGGAAAAGTACATGGAGGTATGGGTTTTGCAGTGGCACCCATCATTGTTGTAGGTGATTTTAATGCATTTTAGGGTGGTTGAAGCAATATTTCAAATTATTTCTCTCTCCCTTCTCTCATTCTTCCTATATATTGTAAGGAGGGGCTCATTTCAAAAGGTTGGATAATCTTGCTTTGCACCCTCCCTTCTTCTCTTGTCTGTAAGTGATTTTGTGGAGTTCAAACCTCCCATTAAAATTGTAAATGTAATTTTTACCTCTTGGCCATTGTAATGCACTGTATCAAATCAGTGAATAATATAAGTCTTTGGATGAATTTCAACCCTCTCTTGTGTTCATTTCATCTTTATGATCTCTCATTACAACTTTGGTTAACTGTGCATTTTAGGTTGTGTTACATGTTTTGGTGTTTTGTGTTTAATGGTGAATAAATTTGTGACAAGAAATTGATTTGTTTTGATGCTCATCCTCTTCAATATTTTTCAATTTTATCACCATGCAAAACAAAATATTGAGGATTCCTCTTTGTTTTATAGCCTTCATTAGCTTAGGTTAATTTCTTACAATATTTTCAACCTTGTCTCCTTGGCAAGTTAAAGCATATTTTAGGATATATCCTCTACAATTTGAATGTGTGTATCATAATAGAGGAATAGGAACCGGTCTTCATCCAGAGAGATTTCTCGATTGCAAAGTCCCACACTTTGGGAAAAGCTCCATGTTATGCAATCACACTGAAAGTTTCAATCTATCAAGTTGTAAATAATCAGGGGTGTTGTGATTACGCATCAACAACTTTTTTCATCAAGAATTTATGAAAATAAAGATGTTTTTTTATTTTCTTTAATTAAAACAACTTTAGTTAGGTGAGTACAAGACAAAGTAGGATTTTCTACATGAAGGTGGAGAATTAGGGACATCACGTTAATCGAGTTATAAGTTAAAGATTTTGTATAGTTAATATTGTTTGTGTTCATTTATTTTAATGTGTGGATAATCAAGAGGAATATATTATATTATTCTCCAAAAAAATCTATTGTTTAAATGAAACGGAAATAAGAATGAAAGATTGCATCACATTATTTTACTATACAAACGGCGAATATTTTCTAGAGACTCAAAATAGTCATTTGATATTTTGAAAGTTTTTAAATTTCTAAATACTAATGGTATATTGTTCACATATAAATATGAATTTAGTCTCAATGGCCCTCCTACAAAAGTCATGGAAATTAATCACTCCCTGATCTTTATTAAGGATAACACACTAACACCTTTGAAAAAATAGGATGTAATATAGAATTGAAGAATAAATAAGCTACATATTAATAAAGATGCAATTCCTTAAAAGTAAAACTTATAAGTTGGTAGAAACTGAAGGAATGAAACCTTATCTCCCTTTGTCAATAGAATGGGAGACATGGAAAACAAAAAGAGGAATGAAAAACAAATATTTATAGAAAAAAGTAGAGAATCTGCATAGTACTCAATCACATAAGTTTCACACCACCTTCACATGCTTGCATCCAAATGTGGTAGCAGACAAACAACAAGACCATGTAAAAAGATGAACAAGACTTCGAACGAATCCATCAACCCTTTACCTTCTTCTTACTATGAAAACATATTTCCCTCCTCTAGCTTAGCTCTATTTTTTCTTTATAACACTCCCTAAAACATTATGGAAGCCACTCTCCATGGAACCACTTCCTAATAACTTGGCATATCCTTGAATTTTATAATATATTTTCATTAATAGCTTAAATTTCCTTGTAATCAAAAGGAAATGTGCCCTTAAGAAGTTCCATTTCATTGTCTTTATTATACCATTTCCATCAAGAATATATGATGAGTTGGGCATTTTTAATTTGGTGTAATACATGCAACTTTGGTTGTTTGGTGAAGAAAAAACAAAATATTATTTATATACAGGAGGGTGGAACATGAGAAGCATTATGTTATCTTAGTTAAATATGTTCTATTTTTAAGTTTTTTAAATTCATTTATATTAATATGTGAACACTTGAGGAAAAAAATTTATTGTTAAAGTAAATACAAATAAAAAGGATAGTATCATATTATTTCTCTATACAACAAGTATTTAGTAGAGACTCAAAATATTTAATTCATATTTTGATCTTTTCGGCTGATTTCTAAATACTAATTATATATTATTCACATATAAACTGAAATTTAATCTCAATGGACCTCCTACATAAGTCACAACAGTTGAGAAATCATGAAATTTACTAAGGATAACACATTCAAACCTTTTAAAAATGAGATAAAATATATCAATTTAAGATAAATAAACTATGATAAATTAAGATGGAAGTATATATATATATATATATATATATGCCTCACTATACATATAGAATAGATAGCCTTTACTTCATGTATTATCTAGTTCTAATTCCAAATTAAATCCCTCGAGCCCAACTCTAGTAGGCCATCACAATATATGTCTAAATAGGGGTTCGAGTTCCCATATAGAGAGTTCCTGTGCCCAACTAGACTATATATTGGTGACCCACCTTATAAGTTGCTAAAAAATAAACAAAGCGAATGAGACGTTATCAACCTCAAATATCACATTTCTCATCAAACATTGAAAATGGAACGAGATCCATAGATAAACCAAAAAGAGGAAATAAAATTAGAGAACCACTAAAAACATGCTCACAAAGAAAGAAGAGAATCCAAATAGTACTCAATCACAATAGTTCTCAATAACATGACTTTTCAACAAATCCATCAACCCTTTACCTTCTTATCACCGTAGAAACATATTTCCCTCCTCCATCTTCCATATTATTCATCTCGTACATGCATATTTGGAACCATATGCGATAGGTGAAGATAGAGGAAAATTAACCATGGTTACTATACCACTTCACTCTCAATCTCTTATGATATAGCTCAAATATTCACTTGGGGCTTAAGTATTTAATAGACACACTCTCCATAAAAGTTTTATATTTAATCGGCCTCTTATATCATACATGCAATTCCCTTGCCTACACTTGATTTAATATTTTCATATGTAAAGTTATGAAATGAAGAAAAATAATTTTCAAATTTAGATTAACAATGTAATAACATGAACATAATAAATATTAATTGTTAATGTATTATGTATATTGAGATTAATTTATTTAGAATTGATAAGATAATTTAAGGTTAACATGCATAGTTAATGTTAAATTATGGTTTATGGAAATCGGGGTATATCGCAAGATTTGTAAATTTATTAATAATGCTTCGTCAATGGCTATTATGAAAAACAAGGGGAATAAAAACATAGATTCTTATTGAAAAATTCATACCCCCTCAATACATTATACCAATCGGGTCAGCCGCTAGTGTCCTGAGGCTATAAAAATATAAAATTCATGGAATTCATTCACTTGTATTTGCAATTTGGTTTTTTATGTGTGCAAATGTTCAATCCTATGGAATAATGCATATTTTCTCTTTTCTATTTCTAAACCCTAATTGTGCAAGTTTTTTTCACCAAATACCCTAAAAATGGGTTTTAGAATTTTCCATTAGACCCACCTCTTCACACTACAATTATGAGTGATTGTTTCTTATGTTTCAAGTAATTAGAATAAGGATCAAACCAAATGTATTTATCCCACCTCTCGTGAGTGTTGAATTTGTAAAATTATGTACTATTTTTATATGACCCTTCCTTTAGAATTTGAAAATGGGCATCATGCAACTTTCACCACTTTGTATTAAGATTTTCTCAATGGAATGCTTTAGCTACTTTTTTAAAATATTTTAGATATGCTTATTCCTTTGTTTACTTATCTATAATGCATGTTAGAGTTCTCAAATCATGTGAGAAGTGATGAATTACCTTAGGGTCATTTTTTATATATTGGTGATTCTCCATTCATATTTTTACTATAGCCAACATGTGAAATTTTTCTAAGAAAAGCTAATTAAATTTTCCAAATTCAAAAATAATGGTCATGCAGCTCTTGAATACTACCAAAATTCTTGAAAAATACTAACAAATAAAAATATTAGAAGTTATTTCTAATTTCAAAGGATTCTAAATCTCTTATTATTGTTTAAACCATAATTACTTTATAGGTGTTATTAATTCACATCAATAATTTGAAGGATTTAAGGGTTAATAATAGGTATACTATTATTATTTGATTAACTTCCAACATCAATTATACATAATAAAATTAAGTATTTAAGCTTGAAATGATTGATAAAAAAATAAGTACTTACTTAAAATATGAGACCTAACAAATAAAATTATCCATTCAAGAATGATCTAGTTGTGTAGGATAATGGAATAGGAAGATCTATAGATTTAGAATCTACACTGGAGATTATGGGATCGCAAATAGACTAGGTGATAGCTTGTACAAACTCTATATGGTCTAGGATGGAACTGTATGATCTAGAGCTAAAGTTTTACATTTCAAACCCTTGGATAATATGGATCATATATAACTTCACATGTACTTCACTTTTTGAAATGAGTAGTTACATTTGTTTCTCTAATTCATATAACTTTGGGATGAATTATAAGGACCAAAAACAAAGTATAAACCCTAACAACTTGTAGAAAATTTCATCAAATCATTATCACACCAAATGAGAAAATATGTCTATGTGTTTGAGGCTACAACACCATTGACGGTACAAATCCCATCTACTTAATTAATCCAAGTGTTTCATTTCATATCCTCATTACGGAAATGAATCTTCATGTATTCATCATGTGTGATTGTACAAGTGTGTATAGATAACCAACCTCTAGGGGTTCCCTCATTTCACTTAAAACCAAGATAAAAAGATAATTTCATATTATAGAATATTCACATCATGTTAGTAGTGATATGTGGTGTGCCACATCTATGAGACCTAACCCTTTTAGTGATTGAAACCTTTGTGCAATTCTTGGAGTTAATTTTCTCTTGTTGATACATAGCTCTATGATCTTTACATAGTTGCAGAGGGGATAATTTGACTCTTTGAAATAGGGTGAGTGATTTAGAAATGTATTAGGGATTTCTCTAGGTGATGTGGAGCTTATTTAGGAATATTTAATAACCCTTTGAGTGCTCTTGGAATGATATTTACAATAGTAGCTTCTAAAAATTCCATATGAGTTATAAATTGATAATGAATTATTTTTATATACTTTTGTATGTGAGATATCATAATAAGTTTGACCCTAAAAAGACTAAATGACCCAAAGAATGATTTGAAATTGAAAAAGAGTCATATAATTGATTAACAAAAATGGGTCCTAATGTAGCCTAAAGAGGACAAACTATGGTATTAATGTTAATCTAGTCAGATGACTAAAATGTTTTAAATGAAAACAAAATATTATAAGTAAACAAAAACCCCAATATGCAAGAGGAGAGACAAGTGACTTAGCGATAACATGAGATTGACGCATAATGTTGTGGATCTAGGAGTGGAAATCAGCGGTGCATACGAACACTTATGAACCCTATAGAAGGTAGATCCATCCTATCTCGAGAATACGAAGCACCCGAGAGCATACTAGGAAGCCCTAGGGTGCCATGGTCTACAATCGAGGCACTCTAGAAACTATGGACGCTCGTAAAATCAATGCGGTATGGTCATTAGATGTCTCTAAATACTTCCTATTTTTCATGATGGATCGGTCGGATGAACTTTAGAATGACACGTAATGCAAGAAGAAGTAGTAAACCCTAGAAAAATGAAATATGCATATGAATGGGTTAGATTGACCTCATCCTCTAAGCTAGTGGACTTATAATTGAGTGTTACACTACATTATAGACCCTAGTGTAGTTCTAGTGTGTGTGTGTGTGTCTGTGTGTGTGTGTCTCGTGTGTGCGCGTGCGTGCATGTTGTGCCGTGGTGCCCTTGAGTCAGTAGAAACTTTGTGAAGCAGAGAAATATTAGCTATATAAATGTAAGTAGGATGTGTGCATGGAATAGAATGTATCCCACCTCTATCAAGTGTGTGTGATGTAGATATCCTGGATTGAATGCATGGGACTATGTAGATGCAAAGTGATGCAATGGATGTAGCCATAGATGGAGTGATAGTAGTGATAGGATGCAATGACCTAGGACCCTCATTATGGTCTTATAAGCTTTATATTTATTGGGATCTCGTGTTTAATTTCATAATTAATTGTGAAAAGGAAGACTTAAAAGAATATGAGGATGACCAATAGCTATAAGTGACCCAAAAATAAGAGACAAATGTTGTGCACAGATCGAGGTAACCTAGGTGGGAACAGGGAACCCTGGGCACCCCAAGATAACCAGGCACCCCGATTTAGGTTAGAAACTCAAGATGTTAGAAAATGGATTGATAAGTATTGAAAATGATGCGGGAAAGTTGGAATAAAACATAAGAATAATATGCCTAGAAGGTGGGATTAATTAGTACTTTCTACACTTGAAAACATTATAAATAATAGTATAAGACCGGGATAAATATTTTTCTAATGTACAATATTTGTGTCTACATTTTCCCCACTTTATGTTAGTGAATGGAAATCTCGGTAACATAAAGTAGATAGAGATGCGTACTGATAACCATATAGAGTGTAGAATATGATGCACAGATGGATTGAATCGGTCATGGAATGAAAAAAGAAAAATGTGGAGGACCATGGATTCTAAAGATCAAAAATGTGTATCAAATGTGATGAGAGTGAACCTTTGAGGAAATGTATATGTAGTTGTTGTTGTGTGTAATGTGCCGAATAGTTATTATGACAAGTACATGTCGCGGTGTGTTGTCATTTTCATTGTCGATGTTGTTGTTGTTTCCCCAATTTGACCTCCTGTTTCTCATACGGCGGACCTCCAAGGAGAAAATGATCAAGTAATCAAATATGTATGTATGTAACAACGCTCCGAAAAATAGGTAAATGTAAAGTACACTAAAATAGAAAATTTAAATGGAAAAATAGAACATGAGCACTGTACGTACCCAAAATTTTAAGGTACTGCACCGCCGGAATAACATAACACATGCCCCAATGATGATACAGGTCTCCTTACAAGGTGTTCGGGATTCGAAAAAGCTCCCCAAGTATGCATTAACATCCCGCATGCCCCGCTTAGCCCTGCGTGCTTTGTTGTTCTCTTTTCCTCCCTTTTCTTTGCATTTTGTTCTTCATTTACAAAACCGCCACCCTGCCTGGGCGGTGGTCTCGTGACCGTCGTCCGCTCAGGGCTACTGATCTGTAACTACCACCCCGCTCAGGGCGGTGGTCCCTCACATGTTTTCTAGAATGCTCTTTTAACGTGACTCACGTAAATTTCAACGTTTACAGCCTTTTTTCACCGCCTTTGGCTTGCATTAATGATTCTGGTTCCCTGGAATAGTGTTTTGGCATTGTTTATGGTTTAAGAGATCAATTGGTTTTTACCTTTTGGTAAATGAGATTCTATAAATAGTTGGCTTGTGCTCAAGCAAATGCCCCCTCAAATTTGCCTCTGAATTTCTCATTTCAATAGCTTAGCATTTCAGTTTTGTTTAGGATTCATAGTTTCATTTCTTAGATGCATAGTTAGCATTGTTTAGCTGTTAGAAAGCCACATATTCTCCTTATGCAAAGTGTTATTTTCTTGTCATCCAAATCAATTGAAGTAGGATAGTTTCATCTCAATAGGAATCCATTAAAGTTGTAGGTTTTGTTCATCAAACAGATATTTTTAGGTGCTTTGGACATTTTATGTTGATTGACTCGCAATAAATCCCACTAGGAATTGCATAAGCCAAGCTCTGTACTCTTGCACTATCCCTCCTACTCGCATTTATTCAGCCTGCATCCTAAAGCGCCTTTGTGCAAATATCTACTCCTGTTGATGCTAGCATTACACGCTTTTCTGGATCCACGTGAGCACGAAAGAACAAGGAGATCACACTGAGGGGTTAAGGTCACACACCATCGGATTCACCACTGTTCTGCAGAATTTAGGTTCTAGCTTTCAAATTTCTAGTTAAAAGCATATCAAATAGAGTAGCTAATCACTTCATTTCAGTTAAATTTTACTTTCGATATTACCAGGGAAGCTGTCAGGATTGATAGTTTCTGAGAAACTATGATTCACTCCTCACTTCTGAGGTAGGATCGAGAGTCTTTCAAATAGAGTAGATCAATTATCAAATTATTTAGAATAGATCTAAAAACTACACAGACAAGTAGCTATACTCGGTTGCTTTGTTTGTTTTAAATGCGTTATTAGTTTAGTTGTCAATTTTAGATATATTAGATAATTTCTCTTTAAATTTTGTTCAGTAGCTTATCAATAACTATCAGACTTAGAAATATACGTAAATATATTTTTCATGTTTAGTTTATTTTTTCATTAATTAGCTTTATATTGTTTGCTTTTGTATGACAATCACGGGACCTAGAGAGCCTAGAGAATATGTATTCGAGCCAATCGTGCCTCAACCCAATATTATTATGGCAATAACTGATATAGATCAGAACCTTAGAATCCAAGTCTTCCGAACAACAATAGACTTACAACAGATCAGCTCACAGTTAAGTGGGTTAAATATAGAAGACGACCAAGTGCACACATTTTGGTCAAATCAGCCAAACTATAAATTACCCTAGATAAATATCCGCATGACTATAGAAGGGCTTGAAAGAGAGAAAACGTTCGGTTGTGATCCTTTGGTCCCATAGCTAGACGCAGGAGACACTCTCACAGACATAGATACTAGCTTAAGGATTCAGGTTGCAAGAACACCTATAAGATACTCAGAAAAGATTGCACAACTGTTAATTCTGAACGTAGAGGCCAAAAAGGCATACAACTATTGGATACTAGGGATTAGGGACTGATTCCACACATGACCATAAAAAGTTCACAAACAACCACGAATCTACGGTTGTGACCCACAAATCCCACAACCCAACGAGCCTACAGGTCAATCTAACATTGACACTGGCTTACGCACATCAATATTTAGATCCACTCCACTTCCACCTATCATCATCACACAGTTATCCTTGTTAGACATAGCAGCTAACAAAGCTAAAGACTTCTAGACTAGACCAGAGAATCGACCATAGAATCCGCTATATATCCATCATCCATCATATGACCCTGTCTGGAGACATACACGAAACCATCCCAGGTCATTTTCCACGTATCCCACAACCTATAGATCGGATCACGCCAGAGCTCGATATTGATTAGAGCCTTTGAGTAGTCATCCTTACCGACTGATCTATCACACCATTTCAAGTTAGGAGGGCCTTCTTTGCCTTAGTATCAGATTCCATTAGTGCGTGTCGAAGATATAAGATTGCCTAACTAGTTTACCCATACCCTACGCATAATCCATCTCCACTAGCTACTGCCTCAAAGCATGACTTCGAGATGTCGGGTGTGAGGAAGAGTTACTTATAGATTCCCATGCTCACTTGTCAGTTTTCCATTGTACAAAATTGGTGAACCGAACATGAAATGAAACAGCTTCTTCCTCTTTTATTTTCGCTTCTTCCTTCCACCTTCACTCTTACCCATTATTCTACAGGTATTCATATACCCCGAATATGTCGGGATTCGATGCATATGGTAGACCTCTTCTAGGTCTTGAAGCATACTACGCTCAACTGAATAGATAGTCATCACCCTTGCTCTCAGTATGGGGTGACAACTATTCAAATAACCAATTATCAACACAAAATCCACCTCCAAGGACTAGATATGGCTCATCTTTCCAAACAAAGGAATTGGATCAGCTGGCTCAAACACAACACACAGAGCCTTCAGGTTCAAACAATATGACGTTCACAGGAGAATCTAGTTCGTCTCCTCAGGTGCTGCTTAGACCACAAATTAGTAGACAATAAGATCCATACCTAGTTTTAGATGATGAACATTCATCGTCACGTCATGCCGTAAATGAACAACACTCTCGTGGTATGTACCCACCCATAAGAAGTTTACAAGCACAACCCGAGGTCTCTTTTCAAGAAGATACCACCATACCACCATGTAGGAAATGCCCTCGGGGAAACTTGGCAGGGAAACGATCAGTTCATAGCAGGTATCACATGCCTATACAACACCAGGATATACAAAGAAACACCACTAAGGAAAAATACCGTGACTTTACCAAATGAAGTCATTTCGACTTTAGTAGAAAAGGTTAGGGGGTTAGAAATTGCTCAGGTGAATCACCATTCTCAATTCATACAGGCAGGAAATTCTAATCCTCCACACCATCCTAGCCAAGTAGACCTCCTCACAGGAATGGGAACGTTAGGCATGACTCCTCAGTATTCACAACAAATGCCAACAAGAACCACCATTTCTAACACCAGTTCCGATACCTCCCGGTCTAGTACAAAATAATCCATTCCTAGACAATCCCCCTTCATACTTAAACATGTACTCCAAATCACCACAAGGGGATATTTTCTCCTCTCCCATCATGTTTACTCAACCACAGGGGTTTCCTTATGCCCCTACCAGTGCATACGCTACACCATATCAACAACCCATTCCACCACCACCCCCTCAGCAGGCACCATCAATGGTCGAAACCTACGCGATAGGGACTTATTCAAAATATTTGAAAGAACCCTTAGACTTCACCATATGAAGCGTTATGCTTCCAAGACCTCTTCCCAATTTTCCCAAATACAAAGGTGAGGGAGATCCGAATGCACATATCAAGGCTTACGCCACAGCCATTCGAGAACTGCTCCCTTGGGATGGGGTTGTTGCCAAAATATTCCCCAAAACCTTGGCAAGCATTGCCATCAATTGGTATTATAGAATACCCGAGGCTTCCATCCGTTCATTTAAATAGCTCATTTTCGAGTTCATCAAGGCATTTGATATGAACAAGTGTGGAGAATAGGAATCAAGGAATTCTTGCACATTAAGCTAGAACACATAATGAATATGTCACTCATTTCATCCAAAGGTGGAGTACTGAGTTCTTTATTCTTCTCGGCCAATGCTCCAAACATGAACCAAATAGAACTATGTGATTTATTCCTTCATTCTCTCAAAGATAGAAGTAAAGGAAGAAGTCTAGAAGTTCCCACTAAGGACTTATGATGAAGTGCTTGAGAGCGCTCTCCGAATAGATCAAGCGGCAATAGATAGCGGTCGTAAGATGTATGGAACAAATGGGAGGTTAATCACCTCCAACCAAAATACTACGGCTTATCCTACTACCACAAATGTCAATCAAGGACCTAAAGTCCTTAATAAAAATCACAGAGTGACAATAGATGGAGTAACTGATCAGGCCAAAAGGGTAAATGTTGTGAATACTCCACCACTAATGAACAACCAATGAAACAACAACTTTACCCCAATAATCAATGTAGTGGATTTTAATCATCCTCAACAAAAACAACAACAACGAGAAAAACCTTACAAAGGGTCCGAGCCAAAACTCAACTGGATATCAAAACCGAACCAAAACCAAAAACAACAAACGTAAAACTTTAATCCTAATAGGCAATGGTTTGATCAGAGTTTTGGGCCACAATATGCACCAAACCAGCAGACTAGGAATTACAATCCTAACTCATATTGTGGTTTTCACAAAATCTGAGGCCATGACACTAGAACGTGTCGTGACTACAATAAATTCATGCAACGTTTTCCAGAGGAACAAAGACAACTTTTCATAGATATGTTCTTGGCCGATCCTGCGTCACCGGCACCAAATACTTTCATGGGGGTAGTTTCCCCTCAAAACGCACCCCTCAAAATCTTTAATGATCCGCTCCCAAATCACAATAACAACAGGTTAAATCCAAATGGGACAAATAAGGGTATAATAACAGGAAACAATGATCATGAAGCCTCAAATTCACTAAATCCATTAGTTGCACCACAATTAGGAAGTCAACCGTGACCCAAGATAGTCGGTTTAGTGGAATTAGATGTCGAACTACCCGTGGAAGCTGTAACAAGGACACGAGAGTATTCCTCTCAGCCAAGTCCAAGTTACCTACCAGAGACAGATAACATCCAACAAATGTTAGTAAGACCCGTAGGTGCCTATGATTTAATTAATGATCTAACAAAAACCTTCTCGCACATTTCTTTTTTAGACTTACTGAAGAATTCTCCTACCCACAGGGCTGCTCTTTTGGAGGCATTAGGTTTAGGTCATTTAATTAACATCACTCCACCTCTCGAAACACAGGTGAACCATATAGACTTTGATATTCACCCTCCAGGACAGTCGGATAGGGATATCGAGTTTATATTCGAAATAAACAAAATGCCAATAGATGTTGAGATTGCACGCAGAGGTGATCCAACCTTATATTTGCAAGTTTGGGTTTATAACAATTACTTTAAATGCACAATGGTTGACGATGGGGCAATAGTTAACATAGTCCCCTTCTCTTGCCTTCAAAAGCTAGGGTATGGAGAAACAAATTGTTCCTTGACTTGAAATATATTAAGAGGCTATGATAGCCTTAAAGCCACATCGATTAGAACTATAATACTACGGGCCACCTTAGGACCCAAAACAATCCTAACTGAGTTTTACATTATAGATCAGGAAACCAACTATAATATGATCCTTGGCTGACCATGGATACACCGTATGAAGGCAATCCCCTCTACATTATTTCAAGAAGTAAGATTCTTGCATTTAGGAAAAGTGTTCGTAGCCAAGGGGGATCCAAAGCCATTTGATATACACCTAGATGACTTAAAGAAAAGACCAGGCATTCACTCGGAGTTTGAACTCCCGACAAACCAACTTAATAAACCCACCGACGCAAAACCAGAGGAGAAGTTGGTACCTACAATAGATCTTGAGACTATGAGCCTAATCAAGACTATCCCAACCCTCAAAGATGAGGCTAACATCGTAGAAACAGTATCGTTAGGAACTACTGCAAAGATTGTCGAGTTGTTAGAATAGGATCTACCGATGTTCCTACCATTTGATTCTGTAGGCATGGGATATACCCTAGGTGTTGGTTCTCTTCCAGCAGAGGATCTCTACATGGTAGAAGTAGAAGATGTTAACACAACAAATATCCCAATGTCTATATTCCCAGCTAAATACTGGACTCTCCATTTCGATGGAGCTAGATGTTGTTATGGAGCTGGGGCAGGTGTAATCTTTACTTCTCCCGAGGGAAAAATCCTACCATTCACCTTTAAACTAAATTTCGAATGTACAAACAATGGCGCTGAGTACGAAGCCCTCCTCCTTGGTCTCATCTTAGCTAAGAGGATCGGTGTTAATAACATCAGAGTATTAGGAGACTCACAATTGGTAGCAAACCAAGTCTCTGAGGTATATGAAACTAGAGCTGAGCACTTACAGCTCTACAAAACAGCTGTATTGGATTTAAGCAAAGAGTTTGACTTCATATCAATTGAAGCAATCCCGTGAAAAAAAAAAATTCTTATCGATTCTATAAAACTCGTCACGCCACGCTTCACCCCAAATAGTGAGTTGAAAGATGCTCGTTTCATAGTATCCCTTTGTATTGAACCATTGGTGAAAAAAAGTCAAACCCTCTTTTAACAAATAGGGATGAGAACAAATCTACTATCCTAGATCACATTGATAGTGATAGAGCCACTCTGGATTACTTAAACACCTATGCAACGTTACATCTCACCCATCACGTGATAGATTTGTCCTTAATCCCGCATTCATCTTCTTACTTTGGAAATCCCATGATAGAGCTTCCCCCACAAAAGGAGCTCAGCATATACACGATAGAGAACGGAGATGATTTGGAATTACCTTCAGACCCGCCTGAGTTTGAAGAAGGTAACTCTTCTTTAATCAAAGAAACAATTGATATTAACATCAGAACAGAGAATGAATCAAGGATATTGAAATTAGGATCCTCATTAACTCCATCAGAAGTAGAAATACACACTCGAATCCTCAAGGAACATCAGAAGGCTTTTGAATTTAATTATAAAGAAATGACAGGGGTTACACCACACATTGTGGTACATAACCTCATCACTAAATCAGACGCAAAGCTGATTAAACAAAAATCGAGACCAATGAAACCCAAGGTAGCTCTCATGGTGAAAGAAGAAGTAATGAAACTCCTCCAAGTAGGATTCATCAAACCAGTCGATTACTCTCAATGGGTATCTAATATCATTCCCGTTCTCAAAAATAATGGGAAGATACACATCTACATAGACTTCCAGGACATTAACAAACCGTGTCCTAAGGACGGCTTCCCGTTACCATCCATAGACGTCATTGTTGATGCAACAGCTAGATTTGAACTTTTGTCTCTCATGGATGGATTCTTAGGATACAATCAGATCAGAATATCTAAACAAGACCAAGCTAAAACCACGTTTATAACTCCTTGGGGAACCTATTGCTATGTTGTTATGCCATTCGGTCTCAAGAACGCTGGCGCTACATACCAGCGGGCTATGATGTATATATTTCATGATCTTATTCATAAAATTGTAGAAACCTACGTAGATGACTTATTGGCCAAAGCCAGGAGATGTTGTGATCATCCGGAAGTACTCTGCATCATTCTTTCACGTCTAATAGAATACGGAGTCACGCTAAATCTAGAAAAATGTGTCTTTGGTGTGACAGGAGGGAAGCTCCTAGGTTACATTATATCGTCACGAGGGATCGATGTAGACCCAGCCAAAATCCGGGCTGTTCTCGAAATGATCCCACCTTCGGATGAATCTGGAATCAGGTCATTTCTTGGAAAACTCGGTGCAATCTAGAGATTCATCCCGGACTTAAGTTTTGTCATTCATCCAATCAACAATCTACTCAAGAAAGATTATAGTATTGATTGGACCAAAGACTGCAACAAAGCTTTTGACGTAGTTAAGCGTTTCCTGTTGTCACCACCCATGCTAATGCCACCTAAGCTAGACTGCCCTTTAATCTTATACTCACGAGCTACCAATGTCTCGCTAGCCTGCATGCTAGCCCAAGAAGATGATGACAAACGAGAACGTGCGATCTATTTTATTAGCCAAATGTTGCTCGACTATGAAACATGTTATACGCAAGCAGAACGAGAATGCCTTGCCATAATCTTTGCAACCAAATGCTTAAGGCATTACATGCTAAATCAAGAAACAAGGGTCATTGTAAAAACAAGACCATTTACGAACTTTCCTCACACAAGGGTCCTTGTCTAAAAAGGCTAGATGCTTTATAACCTTAATGGGGGAATTCAAATTAACATTTGTAAATTAGAAGTCCATTAAAGGACAAATCATTGCGGATTGGTTAGTTGATAACACACTAGACGGGGTGATCTCGGTAGATCTAGACTTTCCCGATGAATGAATATACTACATCAAAACCAGACCTCCTATCTCTGAGTGTCCGTGGTATACTAATATTATTAATTATATCATGGACCATACATATCCAGAAGGTGCTACACCACAACAAAGAAGGTGGTTACGCATTATCATAGCTAAATACGTCATTATAGAGCAGGTGCTCTATCGTAAAGCATTCGATGGAATGCTTCTAAGATGTGTTGACATAGAAGAATCCAAGAAGATTCTCTATGAACCTCATAGTGGGATATTTGGAGGCCACTTCGGTGGTCATGCCACTACTCACAAAATACACTGGATGGGCTATTTCTGGCCCACTCTAGAACATGACGCAGTAGAGTTTGTACGAAGGTGTCGTAAGTGCCAAGAATTCTCCCACGAGATTTACATGCTAGCACAAGCTCTACAACCAATTAGTACTCCATGGCCCTTTTCTACGTGGGACCTAGATTTGATAGGGAAGTTCTCTCCCTCGTCTACAGATGGCCATAACTTTATAATCACCTTGCACCGAGTATTTTACCAAATGGGTAGAGGCTATGCCTCTTACTACTGTACCGGGTTTTGTAGTTGCCAAGTTCATTTTGAACCAAATCATTTGCAAGTACGGTGTCCTGCAAATCATTATCTCAAATAATGGGACTTATTTTAAGAATGACGAAGTTCGCAAATTTTACAATAAATTTAAAATAAGCCATCATATAGCCTCCCTGTATTACCCTCAAGCCAACGGACAAGGCTGAAGTGACAAACAAAACACTAAAATCCATTCTTCTTAAAACTGTGAAAGAAAACAAGTGAGATTGGCATTTGAAGTTATATCCGGCCTTGTGGGCCCACCAAACCTCAATAAGAACACCAACAGGAGCAACTCCTTTTTCATTGGTATTCGGGGTAGAGGTAGTTCTCCCACTTGAGGTTGAAATACCTAGTCTCCGTGTCTCATTACAAGGGATTCTAGATGAAGACGCTTACAGAGAAGCACGTCTCTCCTAGCTAGAAAGCCTAGATGAGGCCAGGTTAGATGCTGAACAGCGACATAGAGTCTATGCTGACCGGATGTGCCGGCAGTATAACAAGAAGGTCTATGAATGAGACATATATGAAGGTGATCTAGTTCTAAGGTTGATACATTTGGATCGATAAAAATACCGGTGAAGGAAGGAAGTTCGCCCAAACGGTTGGGCCCATACCAAGTCACGAAAGACTATGGAAATGGTGCATATCTCTTATGTACACTAGAGGGTGAGGAATTTGGTGAATTAGTCAATTCCTTACACCTTAAACGATTCTACGCACAAGTGACCAGCACTATTTATATAAATATATCTACCTTACATCTTCATATAGTTAGGTTCATTTTCTCCACTTGTTTCGTATAATTTTGTGATGAAGGAACTCATTCTCAAAGTAATTCATTACAAACTTCTGATGGTATTGGCATAAACACTCTAATCATACTTCTTCATTTTATAACGTCGTCACCTGTTTCGGAATCATTTCATCGAATAAAGCTAGATATGACAAAGCCTTAACGGTAACCATACCAAGATCTGCATGCTTGTTCTCATCTTTGGTTTCTTCCTAGGATAGGTGCCTTGCCTATGGTCTGTTCTAGAAGCTTCATCATGTCACATCTATCCCCTATGTATATCTCTTTGGAAATAAGAATACACTGACATTTTGCTCAAATAAACAAGTCAAATATAGATCAAACAGAAAATTTTAATTTTACACATTTCCTTGCCCCACCAACCTTTGGTGATGAGCTTGCGTCTCTTACTAGTGACGTAGGGTTGGGAAAGGATGGGAATGCCCTTACTCGCCTACACCTTGTCCATGGTGATAAGCCCATGCTTCTTACTAGTAGCATGGGGCAAGGTGTAGGGAGTCCTCTTGACAAATAAACATTGAAGGTAGTCAGCAATCAAATTCAAATAAACCTTTGAAATTTTGAGTCAAAGACAAATGAATCAGATGTCTAAAATTCCAAGAGAATTCAAAGCCCTGAAACCTAGATTTTGTCTACCATGAGGCCATCTACGGATCTAAGTCTAGATAAACCGCAAAGCAAGTTGCATCCCAAGCTATGGAGTCACTCGAGTAGAGTAGGCTTGTAGCATCCTAATTTGGTTCCACCAAAGCTTTGTCTATCTCTCATCACTATCATTTCAACACATTTCATAACTTGTGCCCTTTCTAGCTCTCGGTGATGAGCCCTCGCATCTTACTAGTTGCATGGAGTTAGGAGTGGGGCAAGTTTATCTGCTCATCATACCGGTTTATCATCACATTTTGTCAAAACAAATATGAAGTACCGAAAAATTGCTTATAAGAAGCTAGAGTTCGAAGTCACATTGTGTCTACATTATCATATATCAGCATCACGAAATACAAAAAGAAAGTAAACATTTGTATCATTTGTTCTCCATTGCATACATTCTGAGAAGCATATAAAAACAACATTATAATCGAATCATAAGAAGATTAATACCAAGCTTCTAATCCAAGAAAAGAATATATATATATATATAAACAAACAAGTTTCCTATACAATGCCATCATGTGCCAAGCATGGTCAAAATGCTCAAAGAGCCCGGGAGATACAAAATACATCATGAAAACAGTCCAAGAGAGACAAGTGGCTTCTCAACCCCTGTGAGATCCCTCTGAGGGTCCACACCCACGTCTAGGACTCCCGATTACGCCGGCGCTTTGAATGCATGGAGGGCTCACGATCCCGAGGAGCAGCTGTGGTCTCGCCATGAGAATGACTCCTCATTAGGTGCTCTGTCTGTCTTGTACCCTGTCAACTCGGTACAGAGGGTAGACACCATCCTAGCCACATGCCAGACAGGGGAAAAGACGTCGGTGTGCCTACCAGCTACTAAAGGCTCCCCTGCATCCACAGATAGCTCTGCATGGGTCTTCTCCATAGGAATCATCAGGGTGTCGGTGCATACCTGAAGTGAATCAGGTCTCGCCACTCATCAGCAGTCTCTACAAGAAAAGGTGAAAAGCCAATTAGAAATGATCAAAAGATAAAAACAAATGTAAACAAAGGGAGAGAGAGCAATTAAGGAAATCCTAACTAGAAACAAACGTTAAAAAGAAAGGATGATAACTCACTCGGATCGCTAGGCCTCCAAGATGGATCTCTAGGATTGGCACCTACGATAGATCCCGCTACGGACTCATCCTCTCTACCAAGGCCCTGAGAGAGTGGCTCCTCTGAAACCAGAGTCACCCTCTCCACACTCTGCTCCGCCCTCTCTGCCTGTAAAATATCCTAAGTGTCATGCCACTCAGGATCACTGTCCTCCTCTCCACCTGACTCACTAGCCTCAGCCTCGGTCCTCCGTTGTCTCTCCTCCTCTGAACTCCTCATACTCAGAGTCTATGTCAATAGGGTCATCACTGCTATGAGCGGGACCGGTGGCAATCTGAAGTAAGGGTGCCTGAGGAGCACCGGCTCTCCCTCGAGCTCGTACTACTCACCTAGCTACAATGGGGACTCCAGGAGTAACAACTGTCCAACCCCGGCCTCTAGGACCTCCCCTGGCCTCTCGAACTGATATATATATATTGGCACCACTAGGGGAAGCATACCCACATAAGGTAGGCCAAACTGCTGAGGCACTCGACCGAAGGGATGTATCTCCACCCTCCCTACCTTGTCAACAAGCTGCCCTATGGTGGAGCAGGAAATCAAGGTAAGAGCCTCCTCGCCCCATAACCCTACCATGGACTGATACAGTGTGGCCTCCATGTCATCAGTGGTTAGGGAAGTAACTGGCTAGTGAGGTGCTCTGAGCACCGACATGTCTTTCCATATGGCTTCCCTCATAGCTCCGAGATGTACCACCTCTACACCTCTACCATAGGGAATGAAACGCTCATAGACCCACTCATAACCTGAGGTCGGATGGCTCAATGACTACCCCGTAAATGGACCACCCTGTACAGATCATGATAGGTAGTCCCGAGTATGTCAGCTCCCCAGGTGTAAATCCAGCCTTGTCCCTCAATCTGTGTAATGATGGGGGACCAGCAATAGAGTAGAGTATCTCCTCCCTTTTCCCGATCAATCTCAAGGCAAGGATCCCCATAATGGCCTGGCGAATCAAAGGGATAGGCAAGCTAGGAATAGATCAGACCCTCACCCCCTTCTTTGAACCAGTGGAGATAATTACATCTCCCATGTATGAGTTCCACTGTGCTATCTAGGCCCGTGAACCTGTTGTCTCAAGAGTAAGTCATCTTCCTATGATCGGGACCCCAAGATACGGTAAACGTCCTCCAAAGTAATGTTCCACTCGACTTGGACCCCTGGTAATCGGAAAGTGTTCCGATCGGCATCCCAATATGAAAATAATTCACAAATTATGTGACTGGATGGTGCAACATGTGGAACCCGTGATATACGCTGTGATATTAGCCCTCTCGAAGAGTGTCTTGTTTGTCCCTGAGAAAGGGCATCTAATACTTCTGGGAGCCAATCACACTCTCTCTCTGCTCCATCGAATATACTCCTCCCTCACCTGCATACACCCAAAAACACACAAAACAGAACAAGTTAGCATCCAAATGACATTAGAAAAATCATGAAAACACATAAGAATGCTAAAAATGCCAAATTAACTTCAAAAAGGTGTTGTTTGTGCATTTTATGAAGGACCGCCGCCCTGAGTAGGGCGGCGGTTCCATCATCGCCGCCTTAAAGGCGGTGATCAGAATCGCCGCCCTAAACAGGCGGTGGTTGTGTAACTACCGCGCCTGTTTAGGGCGGCGGTCGTGTCCCGAAACCCACATGGGTCATGTGCCCTAAAAAGGCCTAAAAACACTAAATAAAGACTATTTTGACAAAAACAAAGCCTACCCATCAAGCGCCCCCTAGATGAACCTATTAAAACTAGCATTTTCAAAAATTATCCCCCCATGACAAAGTTTTCAACATTTTAATATTTTGGGGATAAAAACGGAAAATTGAGAAAAACTAACCTGTGATCTCGTGGGTCGGTGTTCGCTCGTGGAGGCATGATCACGATCTCGTCCCGGATGTTTTGACTATACTCTCATGAGAAACCATCACCGTGGGTCCTAGAGCTCAAAATCAACCAAATCAACACGCGTAATGAATGGGCCCACTTTTACATATATAGCAACCTGACTTGTTTTGAATGCCCCGTTTTGTGGGTTTGGAGCACCGACGGAGGTAAGTTCTTATCCCCGCACAAATGGTATGTCCTCATTTCATGATATTTTAGTATTTATTTTTCAATTTTTGTCTATCTGCACTTGAGTTCTCTTTTCATTTTGCAGGTAGCGGGAATTTTGGATGGCGTCATTCCGACACACGGACGTATCAGGTATGACTTCTAAATTCCCATTTCGGGACCGCCATACTTGGACCCACCATTTTACGCCTCTTCATGGCTAAAACAATTCTCCGAGGGGGCAATATGTATGTACCAAAAATTGTAAGGTACTGCACCACTGGAATAACATAACACGTGCCCTAATTATGATACAGGTCTCCTCGCAAGGTGTTGAATTCAGAAAATATCACCAAGTATGTAGTAACATCCCGCATACCTCGCTTAGCCCTTGTGCTTTGTTGTTCTCTTTTCCCCTCTTTTCTTTGCATTTTGTTCTTCAGTTACAAAACCGCCGCCCCATCGGTGGTGGCGGTCCTTCACGTGTTTTCTAGAATTCTCTTTTAACATGACTCACGTAAATTTCAATGTTTACCAGCTTTTTTCACCGCCTTTGGCTTGCATTAATGATTCTAGTTCCCTGGAATAGTGTCTTGGCATTGTTTATGGTTTAAGAGATCAATTTGGTTTTTACCTTTGGGTAAATGAGATTCTATAAATAGTTGGCTTGTGCTCAAGCAAATGGCCCCTCAAATTTGCCTCTGAATTTCTCATTTCAATAGCTTAGCCTTTCAGTTTTGTTTAGGATTCATAGTTTCATTTCTTAGATGCATAGTTAGCATTGTTTAGCTGTCAGAAAGCCACATATTCTCCTTGTGCAAAGTGTTGTTGTCTTTTCATCCAAATCAATTGGAGTAGGATAGTTTCATCTCAATAGGAAGCCATTAAAGTTGCAGGTTTTGTTCATCAAATAGGATATTTTCAGGTGTTAGACATTTTATGTTGCATGACTCGCAATAAATCCCACTAGGAATTGCATAAGCCAAGCTCTGTACTCTTGCGCTATCCCTCTCCTACTCGCATTGTATTTAGTCTACATCCTAAGCTGCCTTTGTGCCAATATCTACTCCTATTGATGCTAGCATTACACGCTTTTCTAGATCTGTGTGAGCACGAAAGAATGAGGAGATCACACTAAGGGGACAAGGTCACACACCATCGGATTCACCATTGTTCTGCGTAGAATCCAGGTTCTAGCTTTCAAAGTTCTAGTTAAAAGCATATCAAATAGAGTAGCTAATCACTTCATTTCAGTTAAATTTTACTTTCAATATTACCAGGGAAGCTGTGGGGATTGATAGTTTCTGAGAAACTATGATTCACTCCTCACTTCTGAGGTAGGATCGAGAGTCTTTCAAATAGAGTAGATCAGTTATCAATTTATTTAGAATAGATCTAAAAACTACACAGACAAGTAGCTATACTCGGTTGCTTTGTTTGTTTTAAATGCGTTATTAGTTTAGTTGTCAATTTTAGATATATTAGATAATTTCTCTTTAAATTCTGTTTAGTAGCTTATCAATAACTATCAGACTTAGAAATATACGTAAATATATCTTGCATGTTTAGTTTATTCTGTCATTAATTAGCTTTATATCATTTTCTTTTGTATGACAATCATGGGACCTAGAGAGCCCAGAGAATACGTATTCGAGCCAATCGTGCCTCAACCCAATATTATTACGAAATAATTGATATAGATCAGAACCTTAGAATCCAAGTCTTCCGAACAATAACAGACTTACAATAGATCAGCTCACAGTTAAGTGGGTTAAATATAGAAGACGACCAAGTGCACACATTTTGGTCAAATCAGCCAAACTATAGATTACCCTAGATAAATATCCGCATGACTGTAGAAGGGCTCGAAAGAGAGCAAACATTCAGTTTTGATCCTTTGGTCCCACATGCCCGGATGCGAGGAGACTCTCATAGACATAGATACTAGCTTAAGGATTCAGGTTGCAAGAATGCCTATAAGATACTCAGAAAAGATTGCACAACTGTTAATTCTGAACGTAGAGGCCGAAAAGGCATACGACTATTAGATACTAGGGATTAGGGACTGATTCCGTACATGACCATAGCAAGTCCACAGCAACCACGAATCTATGATTGTGACCAACAAATCCCACAACCCAACGAGCCTACAGGTTAATCTAACGTTGACGCCAATGGCTTACGCACATCAATATTTAGATCCACTCCACTTCCACCTATCATCCTCGCACACTTATCCTTGTTAGACATACCCAGCAAACAAAGCTAAAGAATTCTCGGACTAGACTAGAGAATCGACCATAGAATCCGATATATATCCATCATCCATCATATGACCCTGTCTAGAGACATACACGAAACCATCCTGGTCATTTTCCATGTATCCCACAACCTATAGATCGATCACGCTAAAGCTCGATATTGATTGGAGCCTTCGAGCAGATCATCCTTGGCGACTAATCTATCACATCATTCGGAGTTAGGAGGGCCTTCTTTGCCTTACACTCACAGATTCCATTAGTGCATGTCGAAGATATAAGATTTCCTAACTAGTTTACCCATACCCTATGCATAATCCATCCCCACCAGCTGTCTTGGCACGACCTCGAGAGGGTCGGGTGCGAGGAAGAGTTACTTTTAGATTCCCATGCTTGCTTATCACTTTTCCATCATACAAGCACCTAACCCATTTCGAGAAAAAAAGGTGTCGAAGGTAATCTGTATCATCATGATGTTTTTGGGCAATCTCATGCCACTTTGGATGAAGAACTATAGGGAGGAAATACTCTATGTCCTCCAACTCTAACCGCTTCTACTATAATTTTTGAAGAGATCTTTGTAATGTCCTAGTTTTTCAGAAATCCAACGCCACTTGATGTAGAAGTGTAGAGTGGCCACCCAATGTAACCCCGAACCTATAACCGCAATGCAAAAATGTTGAAGGACACCATGTCCTATTGAGGCCATTGTGCATGGAGTTCATACTTTTCTCACGAACTCACTTGTTGTATATGAACCGTTGTAAATACCTTGTGTTTTTAGAAACTCTCAATGATTCCCCCTCTTTGGGGGTGCATGCGATGACCCTCGAAGGAGAATGTAGCCAAAAAGAGGAACAACCACAATCCGACCTATAGAAATATACCCTGCAGGAGGAAAGAAAAATCTTGGTATATACCAAGGTATGGACAAAAGGAGATGGATAGCCAAAACAAGTGTTAGTCCACAAGAACATGCATGTAATCATAGAGAAAAATGTAAACAGTGTAGAAAACCTACCAAACACAATAGTGTAAACATGCAAGAAACAACAAGAAGACCACAAAAAACAAGTTACAAAAATGGGACATCACTCACGATGTCGTAATACATGTAAGGCCATCATGACTATAAACAAGACAAGTCCACACACAAGAAAAGGAAAATCCCACGAGAAAATGGAAAATAACATAGACAAATAGAAACAAACAAATAGTCATGGAAACATGTAATCCAACAAGACAAGTGCTAAACATGGAACACACATTAGCATGTTAGAGTGATAACTAATACATCAAAGTGTGGAAAAGAAATTAATAAGATACTAAGTATGTAATGAAACAATAACACCTAGATATGATGAAAGTGGATTCCCCTAGTGATCGTATAGGAAGGTTAGAAGGTGATAATCCATGTCCTGTGTAAATTTCTTGTATCTACGATCACATTAAACAAAGAGGTGAACACACATGTGTGTATGGTAATGACATTTAAGAAATAAATCTATCATGTGTAGTAAACTAAGCATGCAAAACACTAGTAAGAAAAATTAAATGCTACCAAGACAATGTGGTATGTTGTGGATGGATGAAATGAAATGCAAAATGGAATGATATGGGAAACATTCCCCACAAGTGTATGGAAGTGTATGCAATGAGGTTCATTTTTTCCCCTAATCAGTCAAGATGAACCATAAACGAGAGTGCTTCATGGGGAAATGGTCGAGTAGGGTTGGTTGTGTCTAGCACGGTGCGATGATTGTGTGTATGTGATAGTGAGGGAATGCAACATGAGGAGAAGATATGCGTGGACACTATAGAATAAGTGTAAAACAACTTTATTTAATAGATGAGTGATGATCAATCCCTACATGTATATCACTATAAGAGAAGTGCATGGCTAGAAGACATAAGGAAATATAAGTGTGGACCTTATATCTAAAGCATATGCCATGGCGTGTTGAATGGATGAGTGATGATTTATCCCTAAGCGTATATCACTACATGATGAAAGAAGAAGGTGATGATTTAACCTATAGCGTATGTCACTACGAGATGGGTGATGAGGGTGTATGATAATATAAGGTGGTGATTTAGCACTAAGCGTAGACCACTACATGATGAAGAATGAAAGGGTGGTGATTTAGCCTAAAGCGTATACCACTAAGTGATGAGGAAGGCAAGGGTGGTGATTTATCCTAAAGTGTATACCACTAAGTGATGAGTGAGAGTAAGGTGGTGATTTAGCCTAAAGCGTATACCACTAAGTGATGAGTGAGAGTAAGGTGGTGATTTAGCCTAAAGCGTATACCACTAAGTGATAACTAGGATAAATGATGACAGGAATGTCATAGAAGAGGATAATAGAATAGGTGATGATAGGATGTTGATGAACGGAGTGGTGATTTATCCTAAGGTGTATATCACTACATGATGATCGAAGGTGTGATGATGAAAGGTATGGCAAAGGTAATGAATGATTTGGAAGGGAGAATATGTGATATAAGGAGATAGTAGAAGATGGTAGCATGTAATAGGATGATGTATAAGTGATGAAAACAAATGGTGATTTAACGTAAGGTGTATACCACTATAGTATGTAATGATGCATGTGGGTGACATATAGCCAAGAGCATCAGCCACTAGTCTTAGTTGTATGGCATGATTACATGTTGCATATAGGTGAGGTTTATTTGATTAGTAAACCCTCGTGTAATCAATTATGAATTTAGAAACAAGAGTGCATCATAGGGTGGTAAGTGCAGCACGTAGAAAATGACACAATGTAAAGGACCATGTTATGTGACTCTGTGTGGTGTAAGTAATGTAAGGTAGAATGCATACAATGGAATGACTATGTGGATAGTGATAGAATGTGTGAATAGGATAAGGAATACTAGACCCATGTATAAGGAAATATAGTGTAGCATGTAGAAAAGGAAAGATGTATGAATTGTAATAATAGTAATGTATGAAAATGGAATAATGGAATGATGATAAATAGAACTAGACTCATGTGTTAGGGAATCTAGTGTAGCATGTAGAATAGGTAAGGTATGGATGCAATATGGGTGTGAAGGGTATGCAAGATATGTGAATTTTAGTGATAGGTGTAGATAGAAATAGAATATGTAGGAGAAAAATGTAAAGATAAAATGTAGCCTAACGTAAATGTAGAATATGAGGGTAGACTGGAAAACTAGGCTCACATATGATGACGAGGTGTAGTGTATGCTATAGAGATATGATGTAACATGATAGAATGGAAATGTATATGACCTATAGTGCACTATATGGGATTCAATGTAATGGTAATCCCTCAATAGTTAAGTGTGAACCGAATCACTACGGTGCATCATCGGGTGACGAGGGTGCAATGATGTGTGGGATAGACATGATGATGACTTGAATAGGAATGTGTAATGGCAGACAATCTAAATATGCAAGACTATAAGAGGGTGGGTTGGGAGATAAGGTGATGTTTCCCCCAAGCATGTGGAAAGAAAGAAAAATTATCCAAGAAGGTTTAAGGGCTGAAGTCATTTGACGGGGTATTGAGATGAAACAAGTGGAGGGCCATGATATACCAATATGGATAAAGTAGAGCTAGATGGTGTGTGTGAAAGGAATTGATATGTGCCTGAAGAACATCCTAGTGATGAAGTATCTTGTGTGAAAACCATATGGGGAGATAGGGGATGCGATGGTAGAGGTCGATGTTGGGTTGATATGTGAGGAGGGTGTGTTGGTCGCTATCGAACTAGGTGCGGCGAAGGGTCACACGTAAAATAGGAGGAGGTGGGGTACTGAATGAGAGGAGTAATTGTTGGATATCATAGATAACACAAAGGCTAATGTATGACAAGAATCTAAAATAAAATGTGTTCTTCAACACCACCTATATGTGAAGTATGTATGCCCTTTGAGCTATGAAATTGATGATTTATTTCTTAAATCTCTTTCCTATGTGAATTCACCATTTTTAGAGAGTGTATCAGCTTGTTTTGTGAGATTATTTGTGAGCTTTGTGTGGTGATTATGATCTTATTTTTTTGTTTGGTATTATGCATCAAGTTGAATTGTTTTGGAGGTATTTTTTTACAAATTGTTGTTATTTGAAATTTGGAAATATCATTTTTGAGGGATGGAAAGTGAAGGTAAAAATATGGAAATTAATTTATTTATTGTTCTAACCCTAGGCAACTTGTTTCCATAGTTTGTGGGAATTTTTGAGGTGTTTCGGGGCTTAGGAAATGGTTTTGATAGATGGTTGGAAAGGCCAGAATTTTATCTTTCCACCGCAATTTATTTCGATGAAAAATATTAAGCATTGATTGAGTTATAGAATTTTGAAGTTTCGATTGATTTTCAATGTTTTAAATTAATTTACTACTGCTATAATTAATATTGTTAAAGAAATGTAGACACAAATATTCCACATTAGACGAATATTTAGCCCGATCTTATAGTACTATTTAGAAGGTTCTTAAGTGTACAAAGTACTAATTAATCCCACATTTTCACCATCTTATTATTATGTTTTATTTCATCTTTCTCGTGTCATTACCAATACTTATCACCCCATTTTCTAACATCCACAATTTTCCAGCCCTAAATTATGGAACCACATGCTAACTAGGGTGCCCTGTGCACCCCTGGTACAACCTCAGGCACCTTAATCTATGCACAACCTCCTTCACTCCTCTTTGGGTCACTTCTAGTTGTTAATCATCCTTATCTTCTTCTCGAGTCGATCTTGTTGGGATTAATTATGAAATTAAACTTGATAGCCCTATAAATATAAATATCATAAGACCATAATAAGGGTCCTAGATCATTACATCATATCATTACTATCATTCAATCTAGGGCTACATCCATTACATCACTTTATATCCATATAATGACATGCATTCAAGATAGGATATATGCATCACACACACCGCATATGAGCGGGATTCGTTCTATTCCATGCACACATTCTACTTAATTTTTATAGCTATTATTTCTTACTACTTCAAAAAGTGCAATGACACGAGAGAACCTAGCGCACCATACACACACACACACACCAAAACTACACATGGTCCGTAATGTAGTGTAATGCTTTGTTATAAGTCCACTAGTTTAGTGGATGAGATTAGTCTCGACCCATTCATATGAATTTTTCATTTTTCTAGGGTTTACTATTGTAGCTTGTATTATGGATCATTCTCCATTAATCGAATGATCCGGCTCGATCGATGGGAAGTATTTAGAGACATCTAGTGACCATACCAGATTGAGGTTCTGAACATCCACAATGTCCAGAGTGCCTAGATTGCATACCAAGGCACCCTGAGGCACCCTAGTACCCTCCTAGTTTCCTTTGTCATCTTAGACAGGTTGGATCCACCTTTGCAAGGTTCTTGAGTGTTGTTATGCACTGCTGAGTTCCACTTCCAAATCTACAACACTACACAATAGTCTCCAACTATCGGTTAAGTTATTTTCTTACCTTTCTCTTTCATATTAGGGTTTGTTTCCATTATATTTAATTATACAATCACTTTACATTATTTTAGAATACTCGTTTATAATGTTTTAGTCCTCCTAACTAGATTAACATTAGTACCCTAGTTTGTCCTCTTTAGGCTACATTAGGACTTATTTTTGTTAATCATTTTGGTGAACTCCGGTTTCTCTTCCTATCACTCCTCGGATCTAAACTCCACACTTTCCATCATGGGTAAGCATCACGAAAGGCTTCTTCTTCTAACCCTCTAGTTACTTTGTAATTTCATAATCGTGGCCACGCTTTTACCAACACTCCCACTACCTCTTCTAGTTATATCCCTTTTCCTTCCTTTATCGAACTCCCATCTTCTCGGGATGGATCCTCGTGCGATCATAGATTTCGTTACTTCCTACTTGTGCACTATTACTTCCGCTTCTTTAGTTCAACTTGTCACCAAAGTCCAAGATCTCCCTCCCGATCCTATAGTTCTCTCTCCCACCATGGATATCACTAAATCTACCCTTACACCTTCTTCTTCTCCATCCCCACTCATGTCTTCCCCTCAACCGAATTCACCTACCCTAGTCCCTATTGTCTACATGGTTGATCTAGTCCCTACTAATTTTGTTGTTTCTTCAACACTATCCACTAAACCCACACCACAATCTAGGGTTGTTTTTCCCATTCCTCCCTTATCTCCCTTTCTTTATGAGATGTTATTCACATCTATTATCTGTTAGCCTAGTACAATATCTTCCCCACCATTTGATCCTACCACCACCATTGTTTCATACCTAGGTCCTTCATCATCCATGGATCTCCTCCCCACCTCTTTTGCAAACATTCTCCTCCTTTGTACACCCACCTTTCACTTGCACTCTCTTCATAAATAATTCTTGTTGGGAACACATACCAATTTACACATACTACACATCTATTGTATGCTCCCACGAGGGTCTCCTCCAACTTGGGTTTGGCTTCGATGACCTTCATACTCCTTTATCTGATCCCCACCTGTATCATGGTTCAGTCATTCTTGTTACTACATACGGTTCCCATGTTTTCCACCTTGTCATTCATCTTGCACGTGTTCCTCCTATTTCTCTACTCACTCTTGGCCAATCTTGGCTAGATTATATTAGAGGGACACTCAATCCCAATCACGTTGATATCACTTTTCTCATGCCATTTTGTGATGTGCATATTTGTAGTAGTTATTTCCTTTGTTATTCACCCAACTTCACCATTTGGTATGCCTTGGGCTTCCCATTATCCCCTTTACCGATGAACAATATGTCATGGTCATGCATATTTTACACCTCCATGGTCATCTAGATCACCACCCACATACTCTTGCTTATCAAGTATCTCATGTTGTATCATACAATTTTGATCATTCTTTCGAAGACCTTCTATCTCCCTTAGCCTCTTCCAATTCCCTCCTCATATAGTGCACTCTTTATCCTCTAAGAAATTGATTATTAAACACATATATCTATTCCATTCACACACATATCAATTCCATTCATCCGCACCATCTAGCTCTATTGTATTCCCACTAGTAGATAATGGCCCTCTTCTCATTTCAACTCAATACCACATCGAAGGAATTCATTCCTTAAACCTTGTTGGTTAATTTATCTTTCTTTCCACATGCTTGGGAGGGATAATCATATTTTCACCCAACTCACCCTCTTATAGGCTCGCATATTTACACTATCTACCATTACATATTCTTATTTAGGCCATCGTCATGTTTATCCCACACATCATCACACCCTCTTCACCTAATGATGCACCATAGTGCTTTGGTTCACACTAGAATATTGAGGGATTACAATTACACTGAACCCAACACACTGAACTATAGGACCTATACATTCACATTTTATCACCCTACATCATATCTCCATAGCATACCCTACACTAGTTGTCATCATAGATGATCCTAGTTTTTCATTCTACCCTCCTATTCTACATTTACATTGGGTTACATTTTATCTTTACATTTTTCTCCTACATATTCTATTTCTATCTACACCTATCACTAAATTCCACATATCTTGCATACCCTTCACACCCATATTGCATCCATACACCTTACCTATTCTACATGCTACACTAGATTCCCTAACACATGAGTCTAGTTCTATTTATCATCATTCCATTATTCCATTTTCATACATTATTATTATTATGTTTCATACATCTTCTCTCTTCTATATGCTACACTAGATTTCCTTATACTTGGGTCTAGTTTTCCTTATCATCTTTACACATTCTATCACTATCCACACACTCATTTCATTCTACACATTCTACCTTACATTACTTATACCACACACTCACACACCACTATCATTTACTCTATGTCTTTATCTATGCATTACACTCACCACCCTATGACACACTTTAGTTCCTCGGTTCATACTCGACTTCCAAGGGTTTATTAATCAAATGAACATTACCTATATTTGACATGTCATCATACGACACTCCTAGGACTAGTGACCAACACTCTAGGCTATATCATCTCCCACACACATCATCACATACTATAATGGTATACACATTAGGTTAAATCATAACTCTTTTTCATCACTTCTACATCATCCTATTACATGCTACCATCTTCTACTATCTCCTTCTATCACATTTTCTCCATTCCAAATCATTCTTTTACACTATCATACCTTTCATCATCACACCGTCGATCATCATGTAGTGGTCTACACCTTAGGTTAAATCACCACTCCCTTCATCAAGATCCTATCATCGCCTATTCCATTATCCTCTTCTACGACATTTTGTCATCATTTATCCTACTCATCACTTAGCTATATATGCTTTAGGCTAAATCACCACCTTACTCTCACTCATCACTTAGTGGTATACGCTTTAGGCTAAAGCACCACCCTTGCATTCTACATCATGTAGTAGTCTACGCTAGTGTTGAATCGCCACCTTCTATTATCATACACCCTCATCACCCATATCATAGTGACATACACTATAGGATACATTGTCACCTTCTTCTTTCATCATGTAGTGATATACGCTTAGGGATAAATCATCACTCATCCATTGAACATGTTGTGGTATATGATTTGGGTATAGGTTCCATGTTTATCTTTCCTTATGTCTCCTCACCATGCACTTCTCCCATATTGATATATTCTTAGGGATAAATAATCACTAATCTATTCAAAAAAAAATTGGTTTACGCTTATGATATAGGGTCCACACATATATTCTCCTCATGTCACATTCCATCACTATCACATACACACACTCATCACAGGCACTAGACACAACCAACCCTACTCAACCATTTCTTGATGGCATGCTCTTGTTTATGGTTCATTCTTGATCGCTTAGCGGGAACACAAAATGAACCTCATTACATAAACTTCCATACAATCGTGAGAGGACATGTTGCCCTATCATTCCATATTACATTTCATTAAATCCATCCACAACATATTGCATTTTCTTGGTAGCATTTACTTTTTCTTACTAGTGTTTTGCATCCTCACCGTACTACATATGTTAGATTGTTTGTTTATATGGCATTACGATACACACATGCGTGTTCACCTCTTTATTTAGTGTGATCGTAGATACGGGACATTTACACATGGCATGGATGCTCACCTTCTACCCTTTCTATACCAAATTGCTTGGGGCATCCACTTTCATCATATCTAGGTGTTATTGTTTCATTGCATACTTAGCATCTTATTACTTGCTCTTCCTCAATTTGACATATTGGTTATCATTCTATTATGCTAATGGCTATTCCATGTGTAAAACTTCTCTTGTAGGATTACATGTTTCTATGACTATTTGTTTTTTTATTTATTTGCGTTGGTTTCCATTGTTTGTCATTTTTTCCATTTCTTATGTGCACACTTATCTAATGTTTGTGGTCAATATTGTCATGTTTGTCTTGTAACATCATGATTGATGTCCCATGTTTATAACCCAATTTTTTCAATGTTATAGATGTTTCTTGTGTGTTTATACTACTATGTTTGGTAGTTTTTGTTATACACTTTTTACATTTTTTTCACTTGATTACATGCATTTTCTTACGTACTAAAACTTGTTTTGGCTATCCATCCCCTTTTGTGCACATTTTGGTATATACCAAACATTTTCTCTTTCCCCTATAGGGTAGTGTTATATATGTCAAAGAGTAGTTGGTCCTCTTTTAGGGCCACATTCTCCATCCGGTGGTCATCGCATGCGCCCCAAAAGAGGGGGTCCTCATTGAGGGTTTCTACTACCATAGTGTATTCACATTGGTTCATACACCGTGAGTGATTTCATACCAATCTACAAACTACATACACACGGTGGTCTTAAGAAGACATGGTGTCCTTTAGAAATTATGTTGAGCAATTATAGGATCAAGGATTATAGTGGGTGGCCTCTCTACACTTCTCCATCCGGAGGCATCGGATCGCCCAAAACCAAGAGAGAGTATAGATACCTCTTTAAAAAATTATAGCAGAATTGGTTAGAGTTGGATGACACAAATTATTTCCTCCCTACACTTCCTCAGCTAGGGTGGCATGAGATCACTCGAAAACCTCACGATGATACATGATATCCTTGTACACCCTATTTCTCAACATGGATCAGTGCACATGTTCCATTTTTCATTTACATTTTCTATTATATCATACTTTACATTTGCATATTTTTCACAAAGACATTTTTCCATACATACATATTTGAATACTTGATCGTTTTCTCCTTGCATGTCCATCGTATGAGAAACAAGCGGTAAAATTGGGGTAACAACAACAACAACAAAAATAGTGAAAATGAAAATGACAACAAACTATGGAATGTACTTTCCATAGTAATCATGCAAGTACATTACAAATAGCAACAACTACACACGCATTCTCGCCCTAGGTTCACTCTAATAGATTTTGTTAAAAAAACAACTTTAGAATCCACACTCCTCCACATTTTTCTATTTGTTATTCCACGCTTGAGTCGGTCCATGCACACGTCATCTTCTACACTCTAAATGATTATCGGTATGGATCTCTATCAACTTTATGTTACCGAGATTTCCACTCATCAATATAAAGTGGGGAGAATGTAGATGCAAATATTGTACATTAGACAAATATTTAGAGCAGTCTTATACTATTATTTAGAAGGTTCTTAAGTGTACAAAGTACTAATTAATCCCACCTTTGGCCATCTTCTTCTTATGTTTTATTTCATCTTTCCCACATCATTTACAATACTTATCACCCCATTTTCTAACATCCTTGAGTTTCTAGCCCTAAATCGTGGTGCCCAGCTCTACTAGGGTGCCTCGAGGCACCCTAGTCCCACCCATGGCACCTTGGTCTATGACAACCTCCTTCACTCCTTTTTGGGTCACTTCAAGTTATTGGTCATCCTTAGCTTCTTCTCAGTCAACCTTGTTGGTATTAATTACGAAATTAAACATCAAATCCCTATAAATATAAAGATTATAAGACCATAATAAGGGTCCTAGGTCATTGCATCCTATCAATACTATCACTCCATCTAGGGCTACATCTATTACATCACTTTACACCACACAAAGTGACATGTATTTAGGATAGGATATCTCGCATCACACACACCTCAAGGGGTAGGATTCATTCTATTTCATGCACACATCCTACTTACATTTCTATATCTACTATTGCTTAGTACTTCACAAAGTGTGACTGGCATGAGAGAACCTAGGGCACAACATAGAAACACACACTAGAACTACATCAAGGTCTCGAAATGTAGTGCAATGCTCGATTATAATTCCACTAACTTGGAAGCCGAGGTCATCCCGACCCATTCATATGCATCTTTAATTTTTCTAGGGTTTACTACTTCTACTTGCATTACGGGTCATTCTCCGGTTCATCCGAAGAATCAAGGCGTAACCAGATTGAGGTTCTAAACATGCACAATGTTCGAGTGCCCAGATTGCATACTAGGGTGCCTTGAGGCACCCTAGTACTCTCCTAGGTGCCTCTCGGCATCTCGGTGAGCCAGTGATCCACCTTCTACCACGGTGGTTCTTGAGTGTTCTTCTCGCACTACCGAGTTCCACTTGCAAATTTGCAACACTGTGTGATAGTCTCCATTATCGCCTAAGTCCTTTTCTTACCTTTCTCTTGCATATTACGGTTTTTTTCCATTATATTTCATTGTACAATCACTTTACATTATTTTGGCATACTCATTTACAACATTTTAGTCTTCCTATCTAGATTAACATTAATACCTAGTTTTTCCTCTTTATGCTACATTAGGACTTTATTTTTGTTAATCATCCAAGAAAAAATCTTCAAACATTGGATTTTGCACCAAAACAAAATGAAGAACAATGTCCCAAAATAATTTTTTGAACAACCAACATAAAACCTTAATTTTACCTAAAACTTTGGCTTTCCAAAGACATTTAGGGCACCCAATTAGCTTCAAAAATTATAAAATCACTTTCTCCTTATATCTCCTAATTTCTATGACCAAATACAATATTAAAAGATTCCTAAACTACATATCTGAAATTAATATTAATTGTTAGAACCCAAATAGTGGGCAGAGAGCTGAAATCTTCTAAAATTCATAACTCCTTCAATACTTATTGTTTTTCCATGAAACAAGATGTAAAATTCATAACTCCTATTATCCTATTTTTAGTACTTGTCATTCTTTGATAAATCACCACCATATTCTCACTCATCACTAAGTGGTATACGCTTTAGGATAAATTATCACCTTACTCTCACTCATTACTTAGTGGTATACGCTTTAGGCTAAATCACCACCTTTTTCTCACTCATCACTTAGTGGTATATGCTTTAGGATAAATCAAAATCTTTTCCTTCCTCATCATTTAGTGGTATATGCTTTAGTCAAAATCACCATCCTTTCCTTCCTCATCAATTAGTGGTATACGCTTAGGATAAACCACAACCCTTTCCTTCCTCATCACTTAGTGGTATACGCTTTGGGATAAATCACTACCCTTTCCTTCCTCATCATGTAGTGGTCTACACTTAGTGCTAAATCACCACCTTCTATTATCATACACCCTCATCACTCATCTCATAGTGACATACGTTATAGGCTAAATCATCACCTTCTTTTTCATCATGTAGTGATATACGCTTAGGGCTAAATCATCACTCATCTACTCAAAATAATTGTGGTATATGATTACACTATAGGGTCCATGGATATCTCCTCCCCATATCACAATTCATTACCACTATCACATACACACACTCATCATAGAGTGCTAGACACAACCAACCTTTCTCGACCATTCCCCAATGATGTACTCTCATTTACGATTCATCCTTAATGTTGAGGGGCGGGAAATGAGCCTCAATGCATTCACTTCCATACACTTAGGGGGCATATTGTCCCTATCATTCCATCTTACATTCCATTCCATCCATCCATAACATATTGTATTGTCTTGGTAATATTTACGTTTTCTTTCTAGTGTTCTACATGCTCACTTTACTACACATGTTAGATTTATTTCTTATATGTCATTACCATACACACATGTGCATTCACCTATTTCTTTAGTGTGATTGTAAATATAGTACCTTTACACGTAACATGGATACTTGCCATCTACCCTTCCTATACTAGTCACTAGGGGCATCCACTTTCATCGTATCCAGGTGTTATTGTATCATTACATACTAAGCATCTTATTACTTGTTCTTCCACGCTTTGACATATTGGTTATCACTATAACATGCTACCGATTGTTCCATGTGCAACACTTGTTATGTAAGATTAATTATTTCCATGACTATTTATTTGTTTCTACTTGTCTATGTTGTTTTCCATTGTTTGTGGGATTTTCCCTTTGCTTGTGTGCACACTTATCTATTGTTTGGGGCCATGATGGTCTTACATGTCTTTTGACATCATGAGTGATGTCCCATGTTTTTAACCCACTTTTTGTGGTCTTCTTGATTTTTATTGCATGTTTACACTAATGTGTTTGGTAGTTTTTCTACACTGCGTTTGCACTTTTCACCGATTACATGCATGTTCTTGTAGACTAACACTTGTTATGGCTAACCATCCCGTTTTTGCATGCCTTGGTATCTCAGCAATCTTTTCCATTTCCCCTATATGGTAGTGTTAGTGTAAAATCACAAGCACCCCCAAATGAGTTATGGATCTACTTTTCTAAGGCAAGATCATCTCGGTTTGATTGCATAACATTGAACTTTCCCCAAGGTGCGGGACCTTGAAAAAAGTAAAAATCTCTAGATTAAAGGTTGGTTCCTTATTCCTCTGTTCAAGTGCACATGTGAGGATTTACAGAGGATATATTTCTATACCTAATCTAAAACTTGCCAAGGAGACAGGGGTAAAAGAGTATAAGAAACAAGAAATAACTAGACTACTAGGTGATGCACCAAAGGAATGATGAACACTTATTTTTCCAATAGACACAAACCAAAAAAATGCATACCATAAACAAGCACAGATAGCTAGATCTGTAATGGGAGACCAAATGAAAGAAGAAGAGACAAGAAAGGATCTAAGATCAATCACAGACATGTTTTATTTCTCTGTGGATTGGTACAGTTCATTACAAAATAGCCAAAAGGTAAAAACATATTACAATTTTAATGGAAGGCTTGAACCCCACAAATCCCTTTGCTAGAAGGAGAAGGGAGCCTACAAAACAAAGAATGTCCAACCCTTTACAATGAATCCTACCCCCATATTTATAGATTCGATCAGAGAGAAGAAAGAGAGAGAGAGAGAGAAGCGGGAAAGCAGGTCGAAGCTCAACCACTGTTGTTAATGCTTTTGATGAAATTTTCCCCAGATCCATCTTTACTACATCAATCCTTGATTCGGTGCCTTGAAAGAAGAGGAAACGGTAGAAACAAATCAAATCTGATCTGGTTGTTGAGGTAAGAAGATCTTGCATTGAAATCCTGAAGATGTTTCCTCCATTTTCCTTCACCTAACCTCCTCAAAAATAAAGTCTCAAACCTCCATGGCGTGGGCGAGGCTAAGATCTTTCCAATGGTGTCAGATTTGTAATATTTCAAGCCCTGAGTCGAAAGATATGCCCCTTCAAAGTTTGTATCGGGTCCGTACAAATGGGCAGGAAAACAATTTGAAAAATGGGTCCCCCTTTTGATATGGGACACGTGGTAGCTAGATTAGAGAAAAAATCGGGCTTACGGGTCTCGCAATTTATCTTTTTACCCTATTGCACAAAAATACAAAACTCGAAAAACTCCAAGCCTCGAAGCTCCATTAGGACACTTGGCTTCTTCTAGTTGGCTAGGTAATGCACTTCCATCTTTTTCTTTCTGCCTTTTAAAAAAAAGGAAAATTTTCCCTTTTTCCTCCAACTCCTCACTTTGGATTTAACTCGAGTTCAAATGCTGAATTTTTCCTTTGCATGGAGTTGCGGGTCATTTTGTTACCCATTTTGAAACAACAAAAGGAAAAGAACCAACCTTTCCCCCAACGGCCCTCTTTTCCTTGGGACACACGCAAACGCACTCATCCTGGAAACCTTTTCTTTATTCAATCTTTGAATCAGCACCATTAAGACACTTGGCAGCCTCCACCGCCTAGCTCATGCATTGACTATTCAACTGATTCTGTCGCTTTTGATATAACACGTGGAGGCACCGCGCTTGCTTGAAAACCGACACAAATTTTCCCTCGAGGAGGGTCGAGTTGACACTTGTTGTCCTCTGCTGATCGGTGAATGTTTCAATGGTCCCTCTTACTTTTAGACTTTGGGCTACATGGTGAGCTCACACTCATTTGGGTCTCCGCCCTGGGACCAACTCTTGGAGATGCGCCACGTTGACACTTGGCATTCTCCACTTACACTTTTATACTTAGCCAATTTTGAAGCCCACCTTTTGACTCTGTCTTGACCATTTGCTACATGGAGGGCTAGCACAAGTTGGAGTCTCCATCCTAGACTTCCTTTCCAGTTTTATGCCAAGCTGACACTTGGCACTTCCTTTTAGTTGAAGACTTTTCAACGCCCCATAATTTCTTTGGGGTTTTGGATGCATGGAATCCTGGTGTAAGTTTGGGCTCCCCATTTGAATTCACCTTTGGAGAAGCATCGTTAGGACACGTGGCTCCTTTCGCTGCCTCCTCCATACTTAGTCATTTTGGGCTTTTTCTTGAACCATTTTGAGCCCGAGGACTTCAGATCTTTGCCATTTCTTCCCCTTCTTATTTCGATTCCTCTGTGGCATCGCCTATTCTTGTCTGACCCTATTATCTCATAGTTGAGTCTACCTGTAACTTGGAGAACAAATTTAAGACATGGAAACAACTGACACAAATTTGTTTTCTTCTACACATGATCCATCAATCTCTTTTAGCCTCTGCCACTCCATGGTTGAGTCCTTCTATGACCAATTTGTAGGATTTGAATGAGTTTTCTCAGGTTCCTCTTATGCGGGGTCATGATTGATCCAATATTTGGAACGGGATGAAATATGGATAACAGGTAGATTTCTATAGGTAAAAGTGCGGTTGGTCCACTTTTAGGGCCACATTCTTCTTCCAGGGTCATCACATGCACCCCCAAAGAGGGGGGCATTATTGAGGTTTTCTACTAATACATCATATTTACACCGGTTTAAAAAGATTGAGTGAGTTCGAGTTGTCTACAAACTCCATACGGTGGCATTAATAGGACATAGTGTCCTTTTACAATTCTATAGAGCGGTTATAGGATCAGGGGTTATAGTGGGTGGCCTCTCTACACTTCTTCATCCGGTTGTGTCGGATTGCCAAAAAAATATGACAAGTAAAGATATATCTTCAATACATTGTAGCAAAAGTGGTTAGATTTTGAGGACATGGAGTATTTCCTCCCCACACTTCTTGACTATGGTGGCATGAGATCGCTGAAAAACTCGCGACAATGCAAGATATCCTTCTACACCATTTTTCTCGACATGGATCATGTGCACATGTTCTATTTTTCCATTCACATTTTCTATTCTAGCATACTTTACATTTTCATATTTTACACAACATTTTTACATACATACATATTTGACTACTTGATCATTTTCTCCTTGCAGGTCCGTGGTATGAGAAACAAGCACTCAGATTGGGGGAAACAACAACAATAGACTATGGAATGTAATTTTCATACTAACCATGTAGGTACATTACACACAACAGTATCTAAACACGTATTCTTCCATATGTTCACTCTCATTACTTTTTATACACATTTTTCATCTGTAGAATCCATGCTCCTCCACATTTTTCTATTTTTCATTCCACGCTTGAGTTAGTCCATCGACATGTCATCTACTACACTCTACATGGTTATCAGGTACACATCTCTATCTACATTATATTACCAAGCTTTCTATTCACCAATATAAAGTGGGGGCAAATGTAGACACAAATATTGCACATTAGATAAATATTTAGCCTAGTCTTATCCTACTATTTAGAAGGTTTTCAAGTGTACGAAGTACTAATTAATCCCACATTTTGGCCATCTTCTTCTTCTATTTTATTTCATCTTTCTCGTGTCATTTCCAATACTTATCACCCCATTTTCTAACATCCCCAAGTTTCTATCCCTAAATCAGGGCACCCCAGGTTATACTAGGGCACCCCGAGGTGCCCTGGTCCCACCTAGGTAGCTCATCTATGCACAACCTCTTTTGTTCCTTTTTGGGTCACTTATAGTTTTTAGTCATTCTTATCTTCTTCTCATTTGGCCTTTTTGGGAATAATTACAAAATTAAACTTGAGAGCCCTATAAATATAAATCTTATAACATCATAATTAGGGTCCTATGTGGTTGCTTCATATCACTCCATCTAGGGGTGCATATGTTACATCGATTTACATCCACATAGTGTCATGCATTCAATCTAGGATATATGCATCACACACACTTCATAGGGGACAAGATTCATTCTATTTCATACACACATGCTACTTACATTTATATAGATACTATTGCTCGCTACATCACAAACCGTGACTAACACGAGAGCACCTAGGGCACAAACACACACACACACACACACACACGAACTACATCACGGCCTCAGTAATGTAGTGCAATACTCGATGATAAGTCCACTAATTTTGTTTCGAGGTCGGTCCGAACCCACTAACCTTTTATTTTTTAGGTCATTATCCACCTCATCCGATAGATCCAACACGACAAACAAACAGGGTTTTAGACCAAGTTACGACACTACCGAACTTAGGTTTTGAGAATCTACAATATTTAGATCACCCATATTATAGACTAGGACACATCGTGGCACCCCAAAGGCACTATCGGGCACCTCGGACTACTCGAATACCCATATCTACCCTTTGTTAGGCCCCGAGTATTCGTCTCCACTTCAATATTTTATGTTCATACCTATGAAAATCTCTACGAGTCGTAAGACATTTCTCTCCTTTCTCTTGCACATTTAGGGTTTCATTTCATCTAGAGTAGTTTTATTTACATTTACCTCATACTGCTTTAGTTCATTTACAACATTTTAGTCCTCCTAACTAGATTAACATTAATATATTAGTTTTCCTCTTTAGGCTACATTAGGACTTATTTTTGTTAATCATTTTGGTGAACCCGACGTATACCACCGTAATGTCCCCTTCTAGGACAATTTAGAAAATGGAGAAGTACTTGTCAAGATTAAGCAAAGAATGGCAAAACCCTTGTGCTTCAACCTAATATATCCCGATGTCAGCAATTTCAAACCCAAATGAGGTTAGAACTAGCTAAGGTGGTGGGATAGATTGGAAGAAAACAATCAGAATTTAAACACATTCAAATCGAATTTTTAACAACTGAAAAATAATTAATATTCAAACCCCAACCGCTATAATCTTCCAAAATTATTTCCCATTTAACCATCCAAGAAAAAAATCTCAAACTTCAGATTTTGGGCTATGAAATAATGAAGAATAATATTTTAAAACCAGATTTCACATAAGAAACACGAAACCCTAATTATTCCCTAAAGAGTAGGTCTCCCAACACATTTAGGGAATCAAATCCACTCCAAGAATTATGAAATCCCATTCTCCTTATTTATCCTAATTTCTACAACCACATTCACTAATAAATTGATCCCAAACAATACATCCGAATTTTAGAATAGCAGTTAATCAATTAGAATGCACCCAAAAAATATGAAACTTTAAAAATTAATATATTACTCAATACCTTGAGTTTTTGCATGAAACAAATTGCACAATAAAGTAGAAATAAATAGATTTCCAATCAACTAACAAACTGAATTTTTATCCCCACTAAAACCCACTCAAATATGCCCCTAAAATATGACTCCAAGTTCTTTAGGGTTAGAAAAAAATATTTTAATAAGTTCCAGCTCGTAAAACCCTTCCAAAACCCTCAATCAATAAACCCTTGATCTGAAAAAATTGATTAGATAGAGAAAAAATAGATCTAGCATAAATAACCTCAAAACAAGATAGATCAAACCTCAATGCCGGTCGTTATGGCTAAATAAATTACAGCAGAAATAATAGTCACAAAAGTACTTCAAACCCTCCACATATAATGCAAATTTACTCTCAAATGAATGCAGAAATACTATAAACCAATTCACCAATATTAGAATGGAGAAAACAATGCATTAGACACACTGCAACACAATATATCGTAGTAAAGATAACAATATAGTCTTCAATATCTTCAACAATGGCTTCCAATGAAGCTTACAATGCAAGAGAGAGAACTAGGGCATACATCCCATAACTCCAAGCATGGAGAGAAATCAAAAGATTGATCAACATAGCCCCACTAGAGGAAATTTAATATCCTTTTATAGAGTTAAGGGGTGCAATATCCAAGAAAGACCAACCTTTCCCTTTTAGAGGGAGAACACAAATTTAAAAATATTTTATTTTCCCTATGTGTGGTGTCCCCTTTCTAAGGGTATTTTTGACATTAAAATCCACTCTACTATTATTTAATCAATTATCCTTTTTATTTTGTATTTTTGGGAATTAAATTAAATAATACATTGCATTAATTTCTCAATAAATATTCTTTTGTGAAAAATACTCCAAAGTGGTGGGAAAACCACTTCAACATCCATAATTTAATAGTTAAATGAATATTGTTTTATAATAAAAATGATTAAAATCACTCTCCAGGATATATCATTTAATTAGTTAACATAATTTTCCCTTACATCATCCTAAAAGCCCATGGAGAAATATAGGCAAAGGGTCTTCAAAAATGGGGACATTACGGTCCTCTCTTCCCAAGATTGCTTGCCCTCAAGAAATAGAAAGCTCATGTTTCTTGGTCCAAATAGGTGGCACTCTAAAATTTGGGCTCCCATGCCACTCAAATGGTGAAATTTTTTTATTATCTTGTGATTCTTCTTTTCCTAAAAATTAGGAGTAACATCTACCTGAAATTTCCTTTTCAAATCTGCACATGAAGTAAACAAGTTAGAAAATTAAGTGTTGAAGAACACTCTTTCAAGGTGTCTCCATGATGTGTAAGTCTCCTCCATGTATGGGATTTCTATGAACTCTGTTATGTGGCCCCAAATACTACTGTAATCTTCAAAAATCAGAATTGGAGTGGTTGGTTTCCACCCCCAAATAGTCACTCATTACCAAAAATCAAGCGTCGCACCCATATCATCAAATGCATGTGAAAAATATGAATTATGGAAGTGATAGTGGAGCTGGTCATAATGATATCATCCATGAAAATGATGGGACAACAGCTAACATACTTCAAAAATATTCCTCCAACATGAATGAACATCAATCTAGTGAATGAAATAGGCCCCCATGTAACTAAAGTTTCATTCCCAACCATAACACACTGAAAATTATCCATATGCACATCTAGAAATGAAATTCTTACCATGTCATGTATAGTCCATGTGATCCCTTCTTCATCCTTTGATCCATGTGTGAGAGTACCCATGGAAAAATGTCCCTTATCCCCATGCTTTATGGCTCTACATGCCATAAGAAGACTGCTGAAATAAATTACAGTAGTGTAAATAAAATTATTTGACCTCAAGGCATCCCATCTTACCTTATGTAAGACCAACACTTCACTCTCCCGGCCCCAAATACATTTTTCCTATGAAAAAAAATGTTGAAAATCATTCAAACACATGATATATAGCTAATCTATAGTGATTTTCATGACAAATTTGGTACCTGTCACTATCATAGATGAATATTCAACATGCTTACCTTGATTTCCCAAAACATAGCATGACAAGTAAACATCATACCTTCCCTTTGTTGTTCCCAATGTAAAAGAAGTGCTAAATGGCCTAAAAAAGAATATGTAACATGTACCAATGATGTTCCAAACTGAAAATTAGCATAGCATGTGACTAAACTCTTTTGTAGGCATGCTAACATGTCCCTAAAAAACAAAAATCACTCCCGACATCAATGTGAATGTCCATGGAAACATTAAGCATACACATATTCTTCTTGGTTGCAAACTCAAATATGAGTAGACAATGCTCATACCTTCCTCTTATGATTCCAACAACCAAAAACTGAATTTCATCATGATATAAGAACAATAGAATGTCCATCTTAATCATCTCATGAGCACATGTAAATACAAATAATTTGTTACTTACTTCTCCATACCATGTGATAGCATGTGCATGATTATACCCCCTTATCTCTACCCCATCATTCACATAAGAAAAAGGAAAATCAGAAATGCAAGGAAACTCATACCATTCATTGTGCCAATGGATTTCCCTTATGAAGGGAAGCAACATATCTGAAACAAAATGCTTGGGGCTGCCCATCATACCTTTGTGCCATGAAATACCTTCATACTCCTTGGAATTTTCAACCCAAACATCTCCTTCTACCTTGGCATCATGCAACCTCATTTGTACTTGGTGTGAGGCTTCCTTAAGCTTCATCTTTGGGTGGATGAAGTCATTTATTTGCTCTCTAAATTTTGTTATTATGTGCAAAACAACAAGATGATAATGGTCAAAAGTTCCTGAAAAATCCTCTTATTCTTGCTTATCATTCATCCCCTCATCCTTGCATTCATTAAAAATCCAAGTATCATTAGTAACAACTAAATAATGATCATTAGTTACCTCTTGGCTGCCCTTATTTTGTTTATCCATGCAATCTTGCCAATCAGATTTTTCTTCCCTCTTGGACTCATCTTCCATGATCATTTTACCATCATGCATGCAATCATACAAAGGCAAAGAAACTTCTTCAATCAACAATGAAGTTTTACCTTGATTATTTACATCTAGGGGCTCTTCTTCCTTTTCTTCCCTTTGAATTAAATCTATTTTTTCTGTGCACATACCAAGTCCCATGCAAGCATTAGATATCATATTTTTATCATCAAACACCAAATAATTCATACCTTGGAGAATCATAGTCTTCACTTTGCTTGAACATTGCTCTAGAACACCTTGAGCTAGTGTATGAGCAACACATGATGCCTCTTGACTCAATCCTTCCTCAAGCATAGATAGTAATTGTGGTGGTGGACTCTCATATTCATTCAATACCAAAGACATAATGGTTTACATGGAAAACATTACATCTTGAGTATGATCATTATGTATAACATCAAAGAACACTTCAAACATGTGAGAAATAAGATCATTACATTCTAGATCCATCATAACCACACAAGATATTACTTTTTCCAAAGTACTCACAAAGTGATAACCCTCTTACCAAAATAAGGGCTAGTGAGGTCTCAAAGGCCTTGGAAACTTCTCACCATAACCACAAAGATGTCTTCCATGATGGCATCACGATATGGAAATTTTGGGGCTGCAATCCACATAACCTCACTAATGCAGAAGATGACCATAATTCGTACCTCCCCCTCTTCATGATCTAACAACTCATGCCTAGCTAACTGCATAACTAAGGAGTCCCTTGCAAGAAGCATGGATCCATAGTCATCTTGTTCCATTGTTTCCAAACAATTTGCTGCTTCTTCCAAAATATTGAGCAACTCACCCTTTGATTGAGGTAGGTGCTTGAGTGCTCTACCAAGTATCCAGAAACCTTGCCTTCATGTTACCTGCACTAGATAAATCCATGATTCATAGGCAATTTCAAACCTCACAAGTACAGAAGAACATTCTCTAACACTCCAAGGTCCTGTGCACAACCTCCTTCACTCCTTTCTCGGTCACTTCTAGTTGTTGGTCATCCTTATCTTCTTATCGCTTAGCCTTTTCGAGATTAATTGTAAAATAAAACTTGAGAGCCCTATAAATATAAATCTTATAAGACAAGAATGAGGGTCCTAGTTTGTTGCATCATATGACTATTATCACTATATCTAGGGTTGCATCCATTACATCACTTGCATCCACATAGTTTCATGCATTCAAGCTAGGAGATCTGCATCACACACACTTCAAATGGGGATGGGATTCATTCTATTCCATGCACACATGTTACTTACATTTCTATATCTACTATTACTCGCTACTTCACCAAGTGTTACCGACACGAGAGCACCTAGGGCACAACATGTATGTGCACTCTCTCTCTCTCACACACACACACCAAAACTACATCCAGGTTTGAAATGTAGTGTAGCACTCAGTGATAAGACCACAAGTTTGGCAGCTGAGATCAGTCCAACCCCACAAACCTTTTGTTTTGCAAGTCATTATTCATGTCATCTGACAGATGTAGCGTGACAAACAGATGGGGTTTCGGACCAAGTTGAGACACTACCAAACTTAGGTTTTGAGCATCTACAGTGTTCATAGCACCCAAATTATAGACTAGGGAACCCCAAGGCACCCCAGTACACTCTTAGGTGCTTGTTTCATCTCAGACAGTCCATATCGGTCCTTTGCAGGGTCCCTAAGGATTCATCTACACTTCTAGATTCTATTTCCAGATCTACAACACTGTGCGATAGTCTCTTGTTAGCAGTTGAGTCTTCTCCTTACTCTTCTCTTGCATATTAGGGTTTCATTTCATCTAGAATAGTTTATTTATATTTATTTCATAATACTTTAGTTCATTTATAGCATTTTTATTGAATCCTAACTAGATTAACATTAATACCCTAGATATACCCTTAGTCCATCTAGGTAAAATGCTTATTTTTTTAAATCATTTTGGTGATGTTGGGCTCACCAAAATCACTATCAAAAATAGGTCCTAATGTATCCCAAAGAGGACAAACTAGGGTATTAATGTTAATCTACTTAGGTGAATTTGTAAATGATGTTATTTACTTTGATGATATATATATATATATATGACCTTGGAGATTATTGTATAATTATTTTGGATGATTTGATGTAGCCACAAGGCTGAAGGAGGTATTTGTGTTTTGTAGGTAAACATGTCACAACAAACATCGGGGATTGGAGACCAACCACATTGGAATCCTAAATGAATTCAACAAGGGTCACCATGGCAATGTGTATGTATTTGTTGTGTGTGTGTGTGTGTTTGAATTGATGTTAGGGGTCCCCATATGGGGGAATCACCTTTGAATGTGACCAAGGGGTTATGTGTATTCTTTTATTTAGTTCCTTTGTTTAAATTTAGTATGGATTTTAGTGATGTATTTTCCCTTTATTATTTATTTTATTTGTGTCTAGATTAGTGAGTAATCATGTTGTTAAATAAATTAAAATGGGTCAAAAGAATGCATTTATTAGAGTTGATGGCTCTTGGATTATGTGTTGTAAGTAATGTGTAAGTAATTTTGAGTGTGAAACACTCCACCTTCCTTTTGAAATTTGGATTTGTCCTTAGGGGCTGATTTTGGAGGCTTGTGGGACAAGTTAAACTTGTCCCACACCTCTTAAATTGATACACCAACCCTACCTATGAGTTGGGGAGTCAAAACTAGGCCTTATTATGTATTTTGGGAAGGCAAGTTGTAAGTTTTTTTGCACCTTCTTGCATGAAATTAATTTTGGTCCTTGGGGTGTGGACTTGGATTGTGTGTGTGTAAGTAAAATGTCATTCATTCACCCACCTTTTAATTGTGCTTTGGAGTTTGAAGTTGACTTGTGAGGTGGAGTGGAGGATGAGTGATGTGGCATCCTACATGGAGCCACCTCATCCTCCTCCCTCCCTTTTCTATTTATTCAAATTCTTTTTTGTTGTTTTGGGGGTTACTTGGAGGGGTTACTTCATTTGGTGACTTCATTTTTGGTTACTTATTTTGGTTTTGAGCTCTTGTAATTTGGAAGAGAGTTAGAGATTTTTTTGAATGCTTGTGGATTGCTGGAGCTTTTGGACTATTTGGATTGGAAAAAGCTTGTTGTTGAACCTTTGGAGAAAACTCTACCATGGAGAGGTAGGAGCTTGGCTCTTTATAATGTTCTCCTTTTTTTTATGCATATGTGAATGCTTGAATATTTTGGTATGTTGTTGGTTGGTTGGGTAGATTGCCTAGGTATGGTGTAGGAGAAGACTATGGGGATCTCTTGTGGGGAGGCATAAGAGTTTTGGGGAGGTATAAGTGTTATTGTGGAGGGAGTTTGGGATTGGGTTCCACCTTGTAAAAGAAATAGCTTGCATTTCTTTACTCGTTATGGGGTGCCATAAGAGTGTGGGGAGGCATAAGAGAATGGGAGGTATAAGGGGTACTTGGGGAGGCATAAGGGCAAGTAGGGGTTTTGATATATAATATATATATATATATATATATATATATATATATATATATATATATATATATATATATGTGGGTTTATTTTAAGGTGGACACCCATTTCCCCATTGGGAGGTATAAGCAGCTTCCCCATAGGTCTTGCTCCTTTGGCTTGTGCATGATGAAGCCAGAGTATTGGTTGTTGTTCTTCCTGTGGTTGTAAACTGTAGTATGTATTTGGACTGTGTTCTATTTGTGTAAACTATTTTTTTGTGTTGTGGAAGCCAATTTGTTTGCCATGAGTTGAAATACATTTCTTATTGCTTTGTGGTTGGGGCTAGGGGCCAATGAGGAGGATGGAATTCTCCTCTTCATTGGAATTCTTGGTTGGGTGGAGAGTGTTGCCTCTCCTCTTTTTTTTTGTTGTGATCAAAAGATATATGGTGGATCTTCTCTTGTTGTTTTGGAGCTGAGGATGAAGAAGACAAATTTTGTAGTTTCTCCTTGGGTTCCTTATTGTGAAATTTCCCACTTCAAGTGGATGGCATTGTAACATTATTTGTGGTGGAAAGTTTCTCTGTTTTGGAAATGGAACCTACATTTGAATGTGAGAGATGTATATTCTGTAAGTTGTATTTGATGAATGAAAAAGGAAGTTGTAAAAGAATTATTGGAGTTCAATAGAAGTTGTTTTAATTACCACAAATGGTATGGTTTTCATTTGAAATATGTGTTTGAAATATATTGTGAAATCTCTGTTTGAAAAAAAAAAAAAAAAAAATACGTATGAAGAAATATTACATTCTCTGTTTCATTGAAATGCATGTTTTGAAAGTAGAACTATATTTTGGGTTTTCATGCATGGATTGAAGTAAAGTTAAGCATTGTAAAATTGGAATGGAATGAACTTAAATATCTAAAGTATGATAATGAAAAGTAGATCAATTCGGGCTTAAGTATGTTTTTCCATTTGGATTCTTTGTAAAGCCTGCAAATAAATATTAGAAAATATACAAGAGTACTCTACAACTTGAAAGACAAAATGAAACCTTGGAATGAACTAAGGATGAATAAAGCACATCATAAAACAATTGCATTGCCCTAGTAATTTATTTAGAACTCCAGTAATTGGGCAAGAGGCATAATAATGCCATTTCATAGAAAAGAAAAGAAATTCGTATTGAAATCTCAATAGTAATCAATTAATCCTTGCAATCCATTAGAAATATTTCAAGTACATTTATCCATGCCTGTTTGGGGTGTTAAAGGAGAAAGAATAGCGAATTAGACCAATTCTAGTAGTTGAAAAAAGTTCAGTTCATATTTTTATGGTAGGAAAGATGTTTTCTTAAAATTCACCCATCTAAGTTTGATGAAAATGAATTTTGAAGTTTCCCATGCAAAGTGGAGTTCCAGCCCTTTCCAAAAAGTCCTCATTTTCCCAAATCTGAGCTTCCAATCAAAAGTTATGGCCTTCTGAATTTTTTTACTTTGGTTGGTTTAAAAAAAAAAACTAACTAAAAAAAAAAAGAGGAAATTTTTGCAAATCGGATCCATGGGCCGAAAATTACTTAGGGTACTTTTTGCAAGAATGCAAAAAGTCACAAGTTCCTCCATGGCCCTGCAGCCCCGCATCCTTCGCTTTTGAAAAAAAAAAATATACTTCCGTGGGTTCATGGGCCCACACCTTCAAACTCTACCTTTTTGAAAAGGGTGAAAAATATTAAGTCTCCCGCCGGCGCCCGCCTTTGGGAAAATTTTCTTCCCCAGGCCCGTAGGCCCGCCTTTGGGAAAAATTTCCTCCCTAGGTCCATCGGCCTGTAACTTAAGAAATATGAAGAGTTAGGAGGACTTCTTTATATCATTGGAAAGGGGAAGAAATTTCCTATCTAATGGAAATGTTTTCTAGAAACCTTAAGTGCATTAAATATGTGAAAAATCAGGTTGAAGTGCAAAGATGAGTCTGAGAGTGGGTAAGTGGGAAATTACCCCTTTTTAACTTACATGAGTAACTCTAGAGCATGGGTTGACCTTTTTGAAGGGTCACGCTAGGGGATAAGAGAATGTTTTTTTTTAACCCATGTAAATAGGACCTTGGTTATTGTTTAGACCTAGTAAAATTAAATACCTTGGGCATTTAATTGTTTTGGCCCCTTTGACCCTCTAAAATTAATTAAGGAACATTTAAATATAGTGTTAATTTAATTATTTATTAAATTAACACCTAAGAGAAATTTAACTATATTGGATTAATTACACTCATTAATTTTGTGATGTGGATTTAATATTTGTTATAACGGAAAATTTTATTTATTAATTATAATTGACTTTGAATCTTTGTTGTGACAACTATTTGCTTAAAGCCTGGTAGTGGTCACGTTTTTCAAAGGAAAAAAAAAAATTATTCCATAATTTTTCTATCTAAACCTAGGTTGTTCTTGGGTCTCGAGTGGTCATTTTAGGGTGTTACAACTTGGTATTAGAGCCATGGGTTCAAATCTTGGACCCTTGGGCACACTAGAAAACTTGAGACATGAATATTAAACCTAGCACACTTTTAAACCTAGAAAACAACCTTGTTTGAAAATTGCATATTTTAGTAAACATGGAAAACTGAATAAAACCTAGAATAATGAACTAACTCTCACCTTGGTCTATGCAGGAGGCAGTGGACAAGATGAGGGTCCTTTCACATAGATCTAGACTTACCACCTCTAGATCATACTTGTAGTAGCCATCCTACCTTAGATTTTACAGATGCTTCAGGATGTTAATGCCGCTTTTACGAGAGGGTCCGTAGGAGGACGATTAGCTAGACATGATAGGGAGCCATCCGTTGAGGCTCATGCATCTCCTCAACACAGTGAGGAGCATAGAGGAGAGAACTCCCACGTGGAGTTAGGAAGAGAGAGTCACCACAGAGGGGATAGGAGACCGGATTTCTGGACATAGGATAGGTCTGAGCCCTAGGCTTAGAGATGAGCATGCAGAGAGGCCTAGGGGTCACCAGACTATAGCTACATTGACCATATCAGGGAGATCCTGAAGCTATGACCATCTCACTATTTTGGGGATACAGGTGGATTTTAGGAAGAGGCCTGGTTAGTGAGCTTGAGTGGGTGCTTCAAGCTCTTGCCCTTGTACTAGCAACATGAAAAGCTCATGTTGTGATCCATCTTTTGAGGATGGAGTAGGTGTCTAGTGGAGGACCGAGGAGCAGAAGCTCCATGTTGATTCAGAGATGGTTACCTAGGAGCTCTTTGAGGAGTGGTTCAAGAGCAGGTACTTATCTCGGAGGTTCATTCAACAGAGGATAGATGAGTTTCATGACCTCTCGACAGGCATCTTTGATAGTAGTTGAGTATGAGAGTTGATTTCTGGATCTACTCCAGTATGTCGACTACATGCAAGATGAACAGGTATGGATTCACAGGTTCATTTGGGGCCTGAACGTAGATGTGGGTGGTGGTGGTGTGTATCCATTTTCTGTAGACATTTTGAGGCCGTTGAGAAGGCCCTATATAAAGAGGAGACTCTGGGGAAAGACACAGTAGGTTAGAGAGAGAAGAGTACGGAGCCGCATCCAAGATAGATAGATGTAGGAAAACAGATCGAGGGGGTGGCTCCTCCTCCTCGTGGTGGATAGGGTTCATCATAGTCATCTTTTAGACCCACAATAGCAGCAGTAATCAGTCCCACCCATGTGTACAGACTCTCCACAGAGATTTGATGCACCGAGGGGTCGGAGTATGGGGCCTCCTCCTAGGGGTCCCATTAGGACATAGGGTGCACCGAGAGCTCAGTCAATAGGAGCTCATCAAGCAGAGACCTCAGCAGTCCATAGATCCAGATCATCAAGATCCACAACATAGACCTCAGAGTACCGACTGGACCTACTACTCATGGGAGAGGATTGGGTGGTTGTTTTGGTTGTGGTGTTGCTGGACATTTTTGGAGAGAGTGCCCACAAAACCCTAGTAATAGGGTAAGGTGCAGATCTTAGAGCCTATTATTGGTGACATGGGGTGTGGTCATCGGATCTATGTAGTGGTCGAGAACCATCCATGAGGATGAGCACCAGAGTACCATGATTGAGATGACATGTAGCATTGGTGGTGTTCCTACCTCCATTCTATTTGATTTTAGTTCTTTTGATTCTTTTATTGCACCATCTTTGGTAGAGAGATGATGAGGTTGCTGGTGGTAGTTAGGTAGGGTCTTAGTTGGGATGTCGAGATGGCTTCTGGAGCCAAGATCTCTGTAGACTCCTTAGTTAAGGAGTGTGTAGTGGATTTGGGACCCTTCACCACTACCTCGGATCTTCGTATCCTTCCGTTGGGTTTGTATGGAGTCATCTTGGGCATGGACTGGTTCTTCACACATAGAGCTAGAGTGGATTGTTACCATAAGATTATATCATGTACAGATGATCTAGGAGTTGAGTTAGTGATAGTAGGGGTTAGGAGACCCATTTCCATTCACACCATCTCCGCCATGTAGCTTAAGTGGTGTGTGCGATGGGGTTATCAGATGTATGTTGTCACAATTAGTGACAGATCGGAGGATGAGTCTAGTGGACCATCGCTTGATGACCATCCCATCTTGAGAGAGTTTTTTGATGTCTTTCAGGGGAGCTACCGGGGTTACCACCCCCACGTGAGATAGATTTTCACATAGATCTGGTTTCGAGAGTAGAGCCTATCTCACGAGCACCTTATCGGATGACCACCCCTGAGCTCTACGAGCTCAAGTTGCAGCTAGAGGGCCTTTTGGAGAAAGGCCTAATCCATCCTAGTGTATCCCCTTGGGGTGCACCAGTGATATTTGTAAAGAAAAAGGATGGATCTCTGTGGTTGTGTATTGATTACCACCAAGTTGAACAAAGTAACGATCAAGAATCGTTATCCCCTTCCGCGCATTGATGATTTGTTTGATCAAGATGAAGGGGGCCATAGTTTTCTCTAAGATAGACCTTAAGTTAGGATATCATCAGTTGAGGATTACGGAGGTAGACATTCATAAGACCACCTTCCGTATGAGATATGGCCACTACGAGTTCACAGTGGTGCCTTTTGGTTTGATGAATGCCCCCACAGTGTTTATGAGCTTGATGAATGGGGTGTTCAGGACATTCTTGGATCACTTCATGCTCATCTTCCTTGATGAAATTTTGATTTACTCACGTACATGTGAGGAGCATGAGGGGCACCTTCGCTAGGTCCTTTAGTGTCTTCGTGAGAAAAAAACTTTACGGGAACTGGAGAGAAGTGTGTTCTTTTAGATAGAGGTGTAGTATTTGGGCCACATCATTTTTGGGGAAGGTATCATAGTTGATCCTTCCAAGATTTGAGCTATTATGGATTGGCCAAGCACCCACTAGTGTGACAGAGGTGTGTAACTTCATGGGTTTAGTAGGTTATTACAAGAGATTCATTCAGACTTCTCTTGGGTTGCACACCCCATCACTTCCCTTCAGAAAGGGAAGAAGTTTTTTTTGGTCAGACAGATGTGAGTAGGCCTTCAAGACACTGAAGGAATGCCTCATGACAACACTTATTCTTGTAGTGCAGATCCATAGGTGATTTTTTCATATGCATGGATGCTTCTTTGGCAGGAGTTGGAGGTGTGTTGATGCAGGAGGGTAGAGTAGTTACTTTTGAGTCTCACAAACTCAAGGATTATGAGCTCAATTATCCAACTCATGATCTTGAGCTTGTGGTAGTTGTGCATGCCTTGGTTTGATGGAGACATTTCCTTCTTGGCCAAAGATTCACACTCAGGACTGATCACTTGAGTCTTCGCCACCTCTTCACGTAACCCAATCTCAATGCTCATCAGTGGCATTGGATGGAGTTTGCTTTGTGAGTATGATATGGAGATAGAGCATGTGAAGGGGAAGGAGAATGTGGTTGTAGAGATGCTCTCAACAGATGGAGACATGTGGTTATGGCCACCTCAAGTGAGCATAGATTTATGGAGCAGGATCCTACAACAGCTTCCTCACGATAGTTTCTACATTGTAGCTAGAGTAGAGATCGAGTCTTAGAGACCCCTGAGGGAAGTTTGATGGGTTTTCATTGGAGGAAGATGGCCTTCTTAGGCACAGAGACTAGATTTATGTTCCCAGAGATGGAGGCTTGAGGTAGGACATCTTGACAGAGGCACATCGTGCACCCTATTCAGCCCATCCCGGGGTGAAGAAGATGCATGCCACCTTGAGACAAGTTATATCACTGGAGGGGAATTCATAGAGACGTGGCTTAGTTTGTGTCATGTTGTTTAGAGTGTTAGAAAGTGAAGGCTGAGCATCAACATCTAGCTGGCCTTCTCTTTCGCATGCTATACCGGAATGGAAATGGGACACCATTTCCATGGACTTCATTGTTGGGCTACCGATGTCGAGATACCACCACGACGCCATCATGGTCATGGTGGATAAATTGATGAAAGTGGCTCATTTTCTAGTGAAGACCACCTATACAAGCTAGTGTAGTGGCATGGGTATATCTAGATGAGATTTTAGATTACATGGGATTCCATGGAAGATCATTTGTGACCGCGATCCTCTATATACTTCCCACTTTTGGACTACCATGCAGCATGCCCTGGGATGATGATCAATTTCAGCATGGCATATCACCCTGAGATAGATGGATAGACTGAGTGGGTGAATCAGATCCTAGAGGACATGCTTAGGATGTATGTTATGGATCACCAATCGAGATGGGAGGAGTATTTGTACTTGGTGGAGTTTTCCTACAATAATAATTTTTTAGAGTTTGATAGGCATGGCTCCTTTTAGGATTTTTATGGTAGAGAGTGTAGACACCTCTTAGTTGGGATAGGTTAGAGGATAGGGTTTCTCTTGGGCCAGCTTTATTGTAGGACATGGAGCAAGTAGGTGGTTATGATCAGACAGAGACTACAGGAGGCACATGATAGACAAAAGAAGTATGCAGATCAACATAGGACCGACCATAGTTTTGATGTGGGCATGAAGGTTTTCCTTCGTGTCAGACCACATAAGAGCCCTATCCATTATGGAAAAGGTTCTAAGTTAGCTCCTAGATTCGTAGGCCCCTTTGAGATTTTGGAGCGTATCGGTCCTTTGGCCTACCATCTAGCATTGCCACCTAGCTTGTCTCACATCCATGATGTGTTTCATGTTTTATGTACTTAGGAGATATATTGTAGATCCTTCTCATGTGCTAGATTGGACCTCATTGCAGGTGCAGGATCAGGGGTAGGTGATGGTGGATCCCATTTTGCATTATAGAGTGCAGGACCCTAGGCCTTCGAGGTAGAAAGATTGACCAGGTTCGAGTGCAGTGGGACAGATATGATGAGACTGTGGCTACATGGGAGGATGCTACTTTTCTATGAGTTTAGTTTCCACACCTATTCCAGTGACTTCAAGAGGAATTCGAGTCTAAGGGGAGGGGGATGTAGTGCCCACTTCCCTTCGACACCTTTTGTTATTGATTATGATATCATGACTATACTTATGGACATTATTGTAGCTTTTGAGTTGGTATGATGTAGACATTAGAGATCATGGACTATGGTTGATTTGATTCATATATGATGCATGTGGATTATTAGAGACATTTATATTGATTGATATATGATGTTGATACAATGCTGTTGTATGTGTGTATGTATATATATATATATGTGTGTGTATGTGTGTTTTGTACATGTGTATGTGTTTCATACATGTGATATGTTGTCATATTGAGTAAACCTAGAAAATTGAACTAATTTTATGATCATATGGTTATTGAGGAAATTGTAAATGATGTCATTACTTGCTTGATGATGTTTGGATTTATATATATATGACCTTGGAGATTATTGTATAATTATTTTGGATGATTTGATGGCCACAAGGCCAAAGGAGGTATTTGTGTTTTGTAGGTAAACATGTCACAACAAACATCGGGGATGGAGACCAACCACATTGGAATCCTAAATGAATTCAACAAGGGTCACCATGGCAACATGTATTTGTTATGTGTGTGTGTTTGAATTGATGTTAGGGGTCCCCATGGGGGAATCACCTTCGAATGTGACCAAGGGGTTATGTGTATTCTTTTATTTAGTTCCTTTGTTTAAATTTAGTATGTGGATTTTAGTGATGTATTTTCCCTTTATTATTTATTTTATTTGTGTCTAGATTAGTGAGTAATCATGTTGTTAAATAAATTAAAATGGGTCAAAAGAATGCATTTATTAGAGCTGATGGCTCTTGGATTATGTGTTGTAAGTAATGTGTAAGTAATTTTGAGTGTGAAACACTCCACCTTCCTTTTGAAATTCGGATCTGTCCTTAGGGGCTGATTTTGGAGGCTTGTGGGACAAGTTAAACTTGTCCCACACCTCTTAAATTGATACACCAACCCTACCTATGGTTGGGGAGTCAAAACTAGGCCTTATTATGTATTTTGGGAAGGCAAGTTGTAAGTTTTTTTGCACCTTCTTGCATGAAATTAATTTTGGTCCTTGGGGTGTGGACTTGGATTGTGTGTGTGTAAGTAAAATGTCATTCATTCACCCACCTTTTTAATTGTGCTTTGGAGTTTGAAGTTGACTTGTGAGGTGGAGTGGAGGATGAGTGATGTGGCATCCTACATGGAGCCACCTCATCCTCCTCCCTCCCTTTTCTATTTATTGAATTCTTTTGTTGTTTTGGGGGTTATTGGAGGGGGTTACTTCATTTGGTGACTTCATTTTTGGTTACTTCTTTTGGTTTTGAGCTCTTGTAATTTGGAAGAGAGTTAGAGATTTTGTTGAATGCTTGTGGGATTGGAGCTTTTGGACTATTTGGATTGGAAAAAATCTTGTTGTTGAACCTTTGGAGAAAACTCTACCATGGAGAGGTAGGAGCTTGGCTCTTTATAATGTTCTCCTTTTTTTATGCATATGTGAATGCTTGAATATTTTGGTATGTTGTTGGTTGGTTGGGTAGATTGCCTAGGTATGGTGTAGGAGAAGACTATGGGGATCTCTTGTGGGGAGGCATAAGAGTTTTGGGGAGGTATAAGTGTTATTGTGGAGGGATTTTGGGATTGGGTTCCACCTTGTAAAAGAAATAGCTTGCATTTCTTTACTTGTTATGGGGTGCCATAAGAGTGTGGGGAGGCATAAGAGAATGGGAGGTATAAGGGGTACTTGGGGAGGCATAAGGGCAAGTAGGGGTTTTTTTATATATATATATATATATATATATATATATATATATATATATATATATTATATGGGTTTATTTTAAGGTGGACACCCATTTCCCCATTGGGAGGTATAAGAAGCTTCCCCATAGGTCTTGCTCCTTTGGCTTGTGCATGATGAAGCTTGAGTATTGGTTGTTGTTCTTCTTGTGGTTGTAAACTGCAAGTATGTATTTGGACTGTGTTCTATTTGTGCAAACTATTTTGTGTTGTGGAAGCCAGTTTGTTGCCATGAGTTGAAATACATTTCTTATTGCTTTTTGGTTGGGGCTGGGGGCCAATGAGGAGGATGACTTCTCCTCTTCATTGGAATTCTTGGTTGGGTGGAGAGTGTTGCCTCTCCTTTTTTTTTGTGATCAAAAGATATATGGTGGATCTTCTTGTTGTTGTTCTGGAGCTGAGGATGAAGACAAATTTTGTAGTTTCTCCTTGGGTTCCTTATTGTGAAATTTCCCACTTCAAGTGGATGGCATTGTAACATTATTTGTGGTGGAAAGTTGCTCTGTTTTGGAAATGGAACCTACATTTGAATGTGAGAGATGTATATTTTGTAAGTTGTATTTGATGAATGAAAAAGGAAGTTGTAAAAGAATTATTGGAGTTCAATAGAAGTTGTTTTAATTACCACAAATGGTATGGTTTTCATTTGAAATCTGTGTTTGAAATATATTGTATTGTGAAATCTGTTTGAAAAAAAAAAAAAAAAATACGTATGAAGAAATATTACATTCTCTGTTTCATTCAAAATGCATGTTTTGAAAGTAGAACTATATTTTGGGTTTTCACGCATGGATTGAAGTAAAGTTAAGCATTGTAAAATTGGAATGGAATGAACTTAAATATCTAAAGTATGATAATGAAAAGTAGATCAATTCGGGCTTAAGTATGTTTTTCCATTTGGATTCTTTGTAAAGCCTGCAAATAAATATTAGAAAATATATAGAGTACTCTGCAACTTGAAAGAAAAAATGAAACCTTGGAATGAACTAAGGATGAATAAAGCACATCATAAAACAACTACATTTCCCTAGTAATTTATTCAGAACTCCAGTAATCGGGAAAGAGGCATAATAATGCCATTTCACATAAAAGAAAAGAAATTGTATTGAAATCTCAACAAGTAATCAATTAATCCTTGCAATCCATTAGAAATATTTCAAGTACATTTCTCCATGCCTGTTTGGGGTGTTGAAGGAGAAAGAATAGTGAATTAGACCAATTTTGGCAAGTTGAAAAAGTTTAGTTCATATTTTTATGGCAGGAAAGATGTTTTCTTAAAATTCACCCATCTAAGTTTGATGAAAATGAATTTTGAAGTTTCCCATGCAAAGTGGAGTTCCATCCCTTTCCAAAAAGTCCTCATTTTCCCAAATCCGAGCTTCAGTCAAAATTTATGGCCTTCTGAAGTTTTTTACTTTGGTTGGTTTAAAAAAAAAAAACTAATGTAAAAAAAAAAAAGAGGAAATTTTTGCAAATCGGATCCGTGGCCCAAAATTACTTAGGGTACTTTTTGCAAGAATGCAAAAATTCACAAGTTCCTCCGGCCCCGCAGCCCCGCATCCTTCACTTTTGAAAAAAAAAAAATATACTTCCGTGGGTTCATGGGCCCGCACCTTCAAACTCTACCTTTTTGAAAAAGGGTGAAAAATCTTAAGTCTCCCCACTGGCCCGCCTTTGGGAAAATTTTCTTCCCAAAGGCCCCAAGCCCGCCTTTGGGAAAAATTTCCTCCCCAGGTCCATCAGCCTGTAACTTAAGAAATATGAAGAGTTAGGAGGACTTCTTTATATCATTGGAAAGGGGAAGAAATTTCCTATCTAATGGAAATGTTTTTTAGAAACCTTAAGTGCATTAAATATGTGAAAAATCAGGTTGAAGTGCAAAGATGAGTTTGAGAGTGGGTAAGTGGGAAATTACCCCTTTTTAACTTACATGAGTAACTCTAGAGCATGGGTTGACCTTTTTGAAGGGTCACACTAGGGGATAAGAGAATGTTTTTTTTTCTAACCCATGTAAATAGGACCTTGGTTATTGTTTAGACCTAGTAAAATTAAATACCTTGGGCATTTAATTGTTTTGGCCCCTTTGACCCTCTAAAATTAATTAAGGAACATTTAAATATAGTGTTAATTTAATTATTTATTAAATTAACACCTAAGAGAAATTTAACTATATTGGATTAATTACACTCATTAATTTTGTGATGTGGATTTAATATTTGTTATAATGGGAAAATTTTATTTATTAATTATAATTGAGAAGTAGCAAGAAATAGTAGCTATACAAATTTAAGCAATGTGTGTGCATAGAATAGAATGAATCTTACCCCTATGAAGTGTGTGTGATGAAGATATCCTAGATTAAATACATGGAACTATGTGGATACAAAGTGATACAAAGTGGATGTAGCCCCAGATGGAGTGATAGTAGTGATAGGACGTAATGACCTAGGACCCTCATTATGGTCTTATAAGCTATATGTTTATATGGCTCTCAAGTTTCATTTTGTAACTAATCCCAACAAAGATGACTAAGAAGAAGTTAAGGATGACCAACAACTAGAAGTGACCCAAAAGTAGCGAAGGAGGTTGTTCATAGACCAAACCAACCTAGGTGGGACCAAGGAGCCTCGAGGCACCCTAAGACAACCTAGGGCACCCTGATTTAGGGATAGAAACTCGGGGATATTAGAAAATGGGGTGATAAGTATAAGAAATGACACGAGAAAGAAGAAATAAAAACATAAGAAGAAGATGGCTGAAAGGTGGGATTAATTATTACTTTTTACACTTAAGAACCTTCTAAATAGTAGTATAAGATCAAGCTAAATATTTTTGTCTACAATAATGTGAAGGGGAAAGACTGTATAAATCAACTAAGAGAATACCATTGATATAAGAGAATAAAACATGTGTAGATTAATCTTCCACAACGATAATAAAATTCATATAATTATACATTATCATGGAGGATTGAAATAAAAATATATAAAATGGATAAACCTAATCCTATCTAAACCAAAGTGCCACTTATTAAACTTGATTTAAGAGAATATGGGAGTGAACATCTCTTAGATGACGTAACTATTAAATTTTTGAATTGGGGAGTGTAAATACCCGCATTTACAATAAATGAGTAATTCCATTCAAGAGATTTAATAATACAACCATATTACTGGAAGAGTGTGAATAACCCAATATGATATGGAAAAAGAGTGATCTAGCCCCATTTTCTAATTGGTCAAAGAATTGAACAAATATCTTTAATGATAAATATCTCTACTTATTTGATCCTAAAACTATATTTGCATGTAAAAATGGAACACCCTTTGTAGACTGTATGGATCCAAAACATGTTCTTGTGTAGTACTTTGATTCCCCATCAATCAAAACTTTGAAAAAAAAGTGGGTACATGGATAAATTACATGGGAATTTAAGCTAATTTGGAATGAAACCCCTAAATATCTTGAGTTTATATCTGATTATATTGTAATATAGAAATATGCTCATTAAAATTATTACATTCACATCTAAGATTTATATATGAAGTAAAAGCATTGAGAGATAAAATCAATCAGGCGCATGCTAAATATTAGAAACCGGTAAAATTGAAATTAATTTTTGATGTGTTTCTTAGATTATTTGGATGTGACACAAGAGGAATATAATGAAAATATCCTTTACTTACTTCATCATTGAAAATGGACCTAAAATTGACTATAGACAAGATAGTAAGGAAGTATAATATTAACCAAAAAAAGTTGTACATAGTTGGATGCACTTGTCTAATCAATTTATGCATTTATATTTCAGTTTGTGCACTTTTGTCTCTATTTTTTCTTCCCTTTTATACTTTTAATTATTCTATATTTAAATAAAATCTACTATAACAATAAACCCTAATTCCGAGATGGGGAATAGAACTTATTGATTTTTAGTCAAATCACCCTTTACTACCTACATTTCCCTGTGTGGAATATAAATCCAATGTAGTGCTCCCACCTTTACAATATTAATTGTCTTCATTTTAACTATATGTACGCAATTAGAATTTAGCCCTTAATACTTGATAATTCTTGATTTTACTTGGCTTGAGATGCTATTGACTCTCCTCGAATGAATTGATATCTTCTTCAAGTGATTCATACATGTATAACGATTGCTCCTAGTGTAAGGTTTTGTAGTAGAAAGTATAGGTTGTCTTTGCTTTCTTTTTGAGAGAGAGACCAAAGGTATGCATTGTAGTAACTACGTTTCGAGGTGAGCAAATGAGTGGGTTTAGTTTTTACTTATATGAATCTAAGGCTAATAGTTTGCCTAAAGAGGACCTATGAGGTGGAATAGATATACACATTAAAAAACTTGACCATTAGGTGGACCATGGAAAAGAACACCCATAAGGCAAAAATTGACCAAGAGATCATTTCCCTACTAGAAATTTCAATCAAGTGGGGCATGCAATCAATATGAGACCTTGGTAATGTTTGTATAGGATATATAAGGGTTTTTAAATTGGAGTTAGTGTTCGTTTACGTTTGAGAAGAAAAATGAGAAATCGCAAGCCTTAAGATAGCTTATAATAATGCATCTTATTATTTTTTATTCCCAAGTTATGTATAAGGAATGCAAGCCAAATATAACATCATCACTTGTACCAAAATTTTGAATTTCGTGTCTACACACATGCCCCATTTGCTTTTCCCTCAATGTGAATATTATCTACCCAACACAACTCATTCCTTTTTTGACAATAAATTAGAGACACCTTTATTCATAAGTTCTTAAAACTAATTTTTTAGCTATGTGATATTATTATAAGTATCTACTTTTGATAACCTAATTAAATTCATTAAAATAGTAGAGTTAAATTTAGTTTATAACTTATTTTGACACTCAAAATTTAACTCTTGCTTCACAAGTTTGTTTTTTATTATTTAATATATAAAACAAGTGCTTTTATGGTTAGTTTTTAGGCTTAAAACATGGTAGGATTAAAACAAAGATTAAAACCATGACTTAGTCATTTTTAGGAGTAAAACAGGATTAAAAAATTCATTCGATGGTTTAGGATTACATTTTATATTAACTTTTAAACGTCAAAATTAAATTCTTATTTTAAACTTTGTTATAGATTCACTACACACCGATTTGAGACAAGTGTCCTCCATGGACACGTCTCACATCAAATTTCGGAAACGTCTTGAAAAATGGTGATACCAATGGAGGACTTGTTGAATCCATCGCTTCCTCCACTTTATGAACTTTAAAGATCAGACCGTTTTGAAACACAATGTGACCGATGGTCTCCACATGATATCAATTGAATGATAGATCTTCAAAGTTGACAATTAAGCAATGAAAAGTGAAGTGGATTCATTTCATTAGTCAAATCAACAATTTTTAAAGGTCAAGTCAAATAATAGAGAGAGACATAGATTTAGATTTTGTTAAATCTGATTCACCAAGTGTTTGATTCGACCAAGCCATAAGGAAAAGTCAGAGTCAATGGAACACATTGATAACTCTCATTGGCGGATAAATAAAATATTAACTCAACTGGTTAAAATAAACAGGGAAACGAATGTAATCATGGTTGTTTAATCATATTTTTTACTAAAGCACCATTTGAAATGATACATGAACCATTAGAACTGTAATTTAAAGTGCTACATATAGAGCTAAGTTTGAGAAATAATGGTTGAGACATCCTCTATTTTCATGATAAACAAAAATGGGTTATTAAATTGGAAATCATTATCTAATCAAACAAGTGGGAACTCAATCTTGTCTATTCCCCTAATTTCATAAGATAACCATGATTCTCTCACAAGGATAACATCTCAAGAAAATATCTTCCTATTTTAGGGGAACTCATTGCAATTCATAGGAATGTCTCCTTCTAGATATTAGTTTAGGTTACAATTTTACTTCTTTCTTGATTTTTGTAATCCAGAGGATCCCATACATGTAAAGGCATTAGAAAATTTAATACCCTATATTGCATTGTAAAAATCACTCTTGATTGGATTCAATGCAAAGAGTTTTCTAATGTTTTATGAGATTCATTATTTTTTCAATTTCAAGGGTTCGTGTTTTGAGGCCTAGACATCCAATATCTTATTTGATTAAGCAAACATTGCACTATTAGTTTTGATGTAATTGTTACGGTGAGAGTTTGATATTTTCTACTCTCATTTACATGAATGAATTATTCATGCATTTGATCTATGGGATGTGCTATGAAAACATGGTTATTAGATTGTTTGGATGTATTTTCTCATGGATAATTGTTTTTAATGTTGAACCAAGTTATCTTGTTTCATTGTTAGGATGACTAACCATTGTAATAATCCCGTGAATTAACAATAATTATTTACTTGGGTTTATGTAGGGTTGTGATTCTTTGTGTCCATCTTCTTTTGAGTAATTTCCTAGAGTCTATTTTGGAATAAGCCAATGTTATTTATTTTTTCTCTAATTTATTTTTGTGAGAGAGATAGTGAGAGTCTATTATTTATTTTTGCCATACTTTTTCCCCCTTTTTTGTTGTTTGATGAGATCCGAGTCACTTAGATTCATCAGTAAATATCATTAGGTTGGGCTTAATTCAAATCATTATTTTCATATCCATTCAATGTTTGCATGTTGTGATTTAGGTGTTGTCATTGATGTAAAATTCCATTAATGACAAAGAGGATGATGGTGAAGTATCATAGGAGGATCAGTAGGTGGATGATGCATTGTTTGAGGTATGTTCATGATGTCATGAGTTGTTTCATTAAGAATTGTTTGTTTTACCAAGTGTAGTCAATTGGCCTAGATAGTCTAGGAAATGGTGCATGGTGTTATGAGCTTCTTGATAGCTTGAGAAGAACGTTGGTATCATCGAGAGATTTTTTGGGGATTTTTTAGGCACTCGCATGAGTTTTAAGATGCAGATACATGTTGAAGACCAAGATTCAAGTGTTCATTGGATCTGTATGGGTGCTGGGGAGGCATAAGGATGAGTTGTACAACCAAGTGAACTCATGGATTCATGTAAGTAGTTGTTTTATGATGTTACACGTATTTTAGGACCTTTTCAAGAATTTTTTTGGTGATATATGATGTTATTTCAGTTGACCTTAGCCTAGACTATGCAATATCCTAAGGGCTAGCCATGCAAATGAAATATTGAGAGATAGTTGTGATATAGTGATGATTGGAGATGTTATTAGGGTGTTTCATGATGTTGTGGGAAACTTTTCAGCTTTCTATGATGTGTATTTTCTAAGATATGACAATTTTCGTGAAAACAGGTCCAAGAAAGGGTGTTCTCTAGCTCGAATTGCACCTTTTGATGCTCTCCATGAATGTTGTGCTTTGCATGGGATCTTTTGGATTTTAGGGAAGTTTATAAATTGATTCTAGAAGGTTTCATAAAAATAACCAGTTCATTTCATCGTTAGGTTTTTATGAATGGATGTTAACAAGGTAAATAACTATTTGTGTGCTTGAAACACTAGATCAAAAGTGGTAGGAGATAAAATACTCCAAAGTGGACAAAATTTATTTCTGCTGCATATATGATGATTTTATGATGCATAAAAATCCTCTAGATTTCCATAAAGGTATGGTAGTGGTTGTGGTGATGAGTGGACCCCACTCAAAAAGGTATGTTTCTTAAGAAGTTTAATTTGGGACAAGGTTGTCCAAAGGCGATACAAACTATATGGCCATTATTTTGATTATGTGATTTCTATTTATGTCCACAGAGTTTTTAGGCCATGATGATACATTTAAATGGTCAATTATGCTCTATTTTTAAGATTAGTCAAAGGGTTATTTTAGGAGTTTGTAGAGATGAGTTTGGTTGAAAGCCTTCCAATTAGATTTGGAAGGAGTTACAATATGTTATAAAAATATTATTAATATATATTTCAATTAGTGTAATTTTTGTCTCATGATGATGATATTTTATGGGTCATCCAGGTCATTTTGTGAGGAAGAATGTTTCTTGTTTTTCAAAACAGGACTGCTAAGGATGAAATAATGAGTTGGTTGGAGCATGCGATGAATGCGTTGATGTTTGTTATCACCTAGAGAGTGATGATGGATGAATTACTTTCATAATTAAGGTATTTTTAGCTCTTTAAAGTGACAAAAATGGTGTTAATCAGTTACATTTTATAAACTGGTGTCTGGGTAGCTTGTTTTGGTAAAGAGGAAAGTTGTTTTGGTTTGAGCATGTGTATGTTTCATGAGTTATAAATTGCATATAAGCGATGTAAAGGTCCAAAAAATTCCATATATTGGTCACATATGATATTTGAGGTCATCTTGAAGGGTCTTGAGGCCCAAAGGTAAATACAAGGTGTTATAAACAGTTGCTTTTAGAAGGATATGAGCTAGTGGGCCCATTTAATGAAATATTTAACTGGTCCAAGAAAATGTGTGACCATGTATGATTTTTTTTTGATATTTTACTCATGTTTTTGGTGAGTTTTAGGGCTTCACTAATCATGGTTTTCATATCCATGGATTTTTTTCATCCTATGATGGGGTTTTGAGGCTTTTTGGTACAAGATGAGAGGTTTTTCACATCACGACCTATATAGGTCATATATGAATGATTTTATGATTCATTTAGGATTTTTTTAAGTTTCCTTTGTTAAACCAAAGGAGGTAAACCAAATTATTTTTAATTTGAATCAAGAGGAAGGTATAAGAGTGATGTTTTGGGTACTATTTGGCACTAGTTGTGCATATGTGAAAAGTGTGACCTATGTGTGAGTGAATTGTAGGTAAAAATGCATGTGTTCAGAGATGAGAGAGTGCATGACAAGTTGAGAAATGTTTTCAATAGTGTTTGCAAGATTGTGAAGCATTGAGAAGTGAAGAAAAGTGAAGAATTGTGCAAGTTTGATTTGTTAGGGTTTGATGGTGAGCAAGATGAATCAGTGATCTTAATCAGTTGTGGGAGAAATAGTACATTAAAGTATTCATAAAAAGGTGGTTGAGTTGGTGCTTGATCTTGTTTGGGGATTATAGCCTCTTTGAGGAGTTGGGGCTTCACAAAACTAGCAATTGGTGCTTCATGTAGGGTTGGTTCTCTACTAAATTAGGGGTTGGTGCTCCTTGTGAATTTGGTGCTTCACTAAATTCTTTTTATTCAAATAATGAAATCATAATTTTCTTTGGGTTTTCTTCCCCTTGAGGGTTTCCCACTTATATCTTGTGTTATGGTGTTGATTCTCTTGTTCATGGTTGATTTCATGTATGTTATTTGATGTTGTGCACACATTAATGGTTGGATAAGTGGTTTGTGATTTAACTAATATTAAATTAAATCAATATTTAAGGATTAATTCACCCCCCTCTCAATCCATTGTGCTTCCAAAAATTGGTATCGAGAAGGTCCTTTTAGAGAAGTTCGATTATTTGAAAGATCCTTTCAAGCACAAAAATGGTGAGTAATCGTAGTGGTTTCTCTACCAAAAAGGCACCACTGTTTGATGGAACAAACTATGATTTTTTGAGTTTGCGGGATTGAATGTTTATAATAGATTTAAGTTCATCATTTCCTTAACTCATTGTTATCAAACACATAACAATAATTGGGTGTAATTCATGAAAAAGTTAAAAATATTATAAATAAAATTAAATGGATGGAAATAATTAAAAATCATTGAAAATAAAATTTATCATCAAATATGAATGTTAACATACCAACAAGGCCTTATGTGCCCTTACAATCTATCCATCACTACTCTCCAAAGAAAAGTGAGTTAGAGCCTCATAAAATATATATTGTTGTGCCAACATTTTGTAAATGCTCACAAGAATTTCCAAAATTTTGAAAATTTAAAGTTTAATTTGATTGAAAATATTTATACACAAAATAAATATTTATTTTGTGTATAAATGGAAATTTATAATTTAATTTAATTGAATATATTTATACACAAAATAAATATAATTAATTAGTAGTTTTTATTGAATATATTTTGAATTTATCTTTGGTCGCACCGGTTTAAGTTAATCTTTTTTTTTATTTTTAAACATTTTTTAGGATAATTTGTCTCGTGATAGGACTATTATGATATCAATAATTGTGATTGTTGTAAAATTGTCATTGAATTGTTAAAAAAATATTATATTTTTTAAATATATAACTTACCGTATTTTTTCGTATTTTACAATAGACCATTTTTTCCATATTTTAAGTCCACTATATTATACACTCGTATGAAAGTTGATATCTTGAGTAAAACAAAACCATACCTCTTAATGGTGTGCTTTGTAAACCAACAGGTATGTATAATGGTGGTTCCACTATTTGAATAGCCACCCTTGGAAATTAGAAAATCCCAACACAGCTTTATAACCCACAACAAACATTCATAGTAGCTTAATTGAGTTATTTCAACAAAAATATAGAAAAATTATAGCACCGTAAATGCTCCAAAAATCTACAAAATATGATTGTAACAAAATATCAAAAATTGTCGTTGACTTGAAATTTGTCTTATCATGTCTAATAAAATCTTAGTAATAAATTTATGCTCCTCTCCGATCTGTAATATTCTTAAATATGGTGCCAAATGTCATATTTTTAATATTTCTTTGAAAAATAAAAATTGTGTACTATAATAAGGCCGTCATATCATTATAATGTCATACGAAAGATACATGGTTTATTATATAATTATAATGTTGCAAATTCATATATTCAACATCCACATATTATAGATATTGACTCTATCTAAAAAATAAATAAAATATGATTGGTTTAAAATTAGATTAACAAGAACAACGATGCTTCCGCAAGTAATCGCCGCAACAAATATTACAATGTGCAAAGTTGGTAGAATGTTGAAAAAGGTGTACCAATCGGGATGGACACATGTTGCTTGTATTTGGTGAAACAATGTCAATGTCTCATGAGGAAACCCATGTCTTGGCTCATGATCGCATTGCATATCTTGTTCAATCATTTTGTTAAATACTTTGCAACCGTGAAGTATGAAAACAAATGTGTAGCTTGATCATACTATTCAATCCCACACGACACGGTAAATATGACTTAGATCCATCATTTCTATTAAATTTCTACACCTCAATCTCCACGCACTACACACTCACAGTGTTATAATATAAATAATTATTATACATTTCCCATGAAATGAAGCAACACCAAATGAAGTCTATGCTAATTATGTATATTGCATGCCATACTCTACAATTCTATCCTTGAAGGTAAATTAAATTTCAATAAAATTAATTTGTTCTTGAAAAATTGATTTATCTTTATGCATAGATGATTGAAATTGATATGGGTTTGGGCATCATTAATTAATTTATATATCAAATTTAGATCTCCTTATCTGTAAATATGCATTTGTTGGTAGTTGGACCAAATTCTATTTCTTAAAATTAATGGAGCCCAAATTCCTTGCGTGAGATCTTTGAGAAAATTGGAGTCAACTACGATTGAATGTAGACAATTTACCAAGGGCGCATACAACATGGTAAGTTTGATGAAGAAGAAGAACATTAGGAGCTTTAGAATTGATGTAATTGTTGGTGTCGACAACAGAGAATGCAGGTCGTCAATGGTAGCGAAGATTCAGAAAATAGGTGGGTCGACGACAACATTAAGCCCTTCTATCCTTCCACCAATATGAAATACATTGTTGTGGGCACCGAGGATTTGGGCAATGCCCAATTAAAGTTGTATCTTGTTCCGCCATGAAAAAAATTCAAACGGTGCTTGAGAATGCCAATCTATAAAAGGACATCAAGGTCTCAACCGCACACGCCACCAACGTGATAGGCACCACCCTCTCCTCCATCAAAGGGAACATTCAAAGTGACATGATGAAGGACACAATGAGCTTTATTCTACAATTTCTTCAAGACCGTAGTTGTCCTCTCATGGCCAACGTCTACCCCCATTTTACCTACAACAAAAACAGTATTACGCTTTATTTTAGTCGACATTTGTTGCGGTGACAGATGGAGATCCGAGCTACAACTAATTCTCTAATGGACTTTGTTCATCTCGCACTTCTACAAACTTTGGTATTGAATTTTCACAATCAATCTTAGATGACCCTATTAATATGTTATGACATCATGCTTTCTTAGAAATTGTTGAAAGCCGCAATAACATCTAAATTTATAAGCCAATCCAATTGAAAATAAATAATTTTTACAAATATTGTATTAAAAAAGTGCGAATTTACTAATATTTATTAATTTGAATACTCCTTAGTTTGTTTGTGAAAATAATAATAATCCATAATTAATGGTTCAAAAGTATTATCGGCAGTACTAATAAAGTAGGCAAAATATAAATATATAAATATATATATATATAACCTGCGAAAGACAAGAACTAAATATTGGTCTCAGATTTCCCGCCATCTCTGTCATCCCCAAATAAATGTCTCATATTTGAAGCGTGACAACAGAAACGTGAATCACGGTGGAGGTACATAGGTGCGCTGTCATATTTAACGCCGTTACCATGCTGCTTACATATTTTTATGACAATTTATGACATGAAACATAAACATTAAATCACCAAAAAATTATTGATATGCAGAGTCTAATAAACTGGGCCGAACACCTTATATGCGAAGGAGTAGATACCATAAGCACTAGACTTGTGGAATAATAATCATCATGGGATTCTACGAGTCTTATATGCGAAGGAGGAAATACCATAAGCTGAATGCATCCATTGGGAGGAGGAGTCGCCTGCGCCTGCGCCTGCAAATCCCTGAGATTGGCGGTATGAAGCGTAACATTTGGAGGATGAAAATGGTGCCCAAGTTAAAGCTGAGATGGTTTAATCCCAAGCATGTGGTGGCTAAATTAAGAGATGGATATGTGAATATGATGGTAAATTTAGCAGATAAAAGAGTTTTCTCCACTAAGATGGTCAATATGGGTCCATACTGTAATTTGTTTGGAGGGAAGTGTGTGAAGGAATACGAGGAGAAAATGTTGGTAGAGATCTACAAGTCCTTCATGACTCAGATTTAAGGCCGAATGCAGAAGTTGCAGACTTTGTTCTTGTTATCAAAGATTATATGTGGCAATATTAGTTTCAGGTTAACCAGCAGAAGAGCTGGTGTGTTAAATCTAATGTATAAAAATGTGTTACAGAAAAATGTGGTGGCTAAGATGGTGATGTGGCAGATTTCGATGTTTAATTAAATAAAAACAAAACATTTACCTCGAATTTATTGTGTGTGCCTACCACTTTATAGCACGTAGAGATCCATGAATAAAATTGTTCTGGCCGTAGCCCTTAGTTTTTATGTGTAAGCAGTTTCATGATAAAATTTTGATTTTCATCATAAAATGTGGAACATGTTCATTATAGGGGAGAGTTTGTGTTTCTCGTTAATAGGGGAAAAGGTGGGTAAGAATTGAAGGATTTTCTCATAAAATTTGGGTAGCTTTTTTATCAAATGAAATAAAGGGTGACATTTCATTAACATAAATTGATAGTTAAATTTATTTATTGTAGTTTATAATATTATGTTTCGCATAACTCCTTTATTTCTTTGTAATACTTATTAAAAAAATTTATTGAAAGTCGCTCTTCATGGAACTGTTAGTGCAAAATCACAAAGCACCCGGACGCACATCAAAGCTTCTAGGTTGATGTTCGTGCATCCACAGTGTGATTGCACAACATGGAAACCTCTCTCCAAGCGTGGGACTTGTGAAACCGAGAGAGGAATCTCCAGAGAAGGTTGGTTCCGCTCCTAAACTCCCCGCCACAAGCTATTCCAGCAGTGCAGTGCAAGCTAATCTAATCCTAATCTAACCATGCCAAGGAGACAAAGAGAGAGAGAGAAGGAAAAACAACAAAAGCCTACACTAAAACGGTGATACACCGAGAGAAGGAGAATGTTGGACATCTATCAAAACCGCCATGGGACAAAGAGAGGTGAGCAATGGGAAGGATGGACAGATGCATCACAGCCCAAGGATAGATTTCACATGAAAATGTCCCAAAACTCCATGAACACAAAAGCTCTAGACCTGCAATGAACATTCAAACATGCACAAATACCGCAATGAAGAGAGGCAAGAAGAAAATAAGCAAAAACGAGAAAGGATGGACAAATGCATCGTAAAACACGTTTTGTTGTTTTAAGTTCGCATTGTAACATCATTCCATTAATAAGAGGCAAAAACGCCATTACAGAGCAAGGGAGGAGGTTCGAACTCCATTTTCAACCCTAGAGAAGAAAAGAAGGGAGAGCAGAGCAGAAAGAATGAACAACTTTTTTTCAAAATGAGCCAAATCTGGCTTTTACATTGCATGGGTCGAGCCCAGGGGACAGAAACGTATAAAGGCATGGGAGCCCATTCTTCTTGACTGCAGGTGCATTAAAACGGCATGGGGAACCTTACAAACCCATACCCTGTCACTTTGACGGATTACAGGAGAATGCGACCCATTCTGCATTAAATTTGGTCGCTGGAATGTCATTTCTGGCCATTATCACGCATCAGCGCCGTTTCTCGATTTTCTCTCTTCATACCACACCAAAACTCGAGATTGATCCCAGAATCATGTAGAGAATTTCATAAGCTTTCCGTTGATATAAGGAACGTGCAAATCCGAGCTCTGGATCGAAAGTTATGGAGGTCTGAAGTTTTAGGGCACAAAACAGGTGAAAACGTGTTTTGAAATCTTTCCCGCGCTCTGCCACTTGGATGACACATGGCACACTCTGATTGGACAAGCAATTCTCTCTCCTTCATCTTTTTCGGTGGGCTGTCCTTTGAAATTTTGACTTTTTGATGATTTTGGGACTTTTTTCACCCTTTTTCCGCGCTCCCACCATTTGGATAACACGTGGCATGATCTTGTTGGAGGACAGGGCGCAGGGCTTCCTTTACTTTTAGCCTTTTTGGGAACTCACGGCCAAATTCTCTACCTTCCCCGAGCTCCACACTTTATCGCTCTATGGACACGTGTCCAATTCCTATTGGCTCGGCCGCCGCTTCAAACCTTGCCCCTTTGACTTTTGACTTTTCTCCTTGAGACACGTGGTGTGATCTGGTTGGTTCTCGGCCCCCTACGGCTCTTTCGCGTCCTTCGCGTCTTTTCGTCCCGGATGTTCCAAACGCTTAGTGCTCCCTGTGCTGATTTCGGGCGAACCGGCCGGTTCGCGTCCATTTGTCCCAAATGTCCCAGTTGCCTCCGGACTGTTTGTTCCCATTTCGCCGCCTTGGATTCGGCTTGTTCGCACATTTTGGCCCGGATGTCCCATTGTGTTTCGGACTGACTCGACCTTTTTCGCCCGGTTCGGCCGGTTCGCGCCTTCGCGGCCCAGATGTCCCAATCACTTTTTGACTGCCTGTGCTCATTTCGGCCGATCCGGCCGGTTCGGGTCTTTTTGTCCCAAACGTCCCGAGCAACACTTAGCCAATTTTTCTTCCTCTTTCGGCCGGATCGGCTTTTCGCGCCCGCCGCGTACTTCTGGCCCGATTGTCCCAAATGTAATTTGGGCCGCCTGGAGACTTTTCGGCCGATCCGCGCCTTCACGTCCCAAATGTCCCAGTTGCTCCCTTGAGCAGGACTTAGCCAATTTTCACACTTTTTCCTGGATCAACCTACTTGGCTTTCTCGCAACCTTTTTCACATTTTCTCAAAGCTTGTTGCTTCCTTCTTCGGCCTCGGGGAGTTAGAAAATTTCCTGAAGGGACCCTAGAAACCTGATTTTTACTCTGAATCAGCCAATTGCCTTGGGACTTGAACATTCTGATACATGTTATCAAATTTACCCTGGGGGGGGTGAAATTTTGGATAACAGGAACCACTTTCTAATAGTTTGGTATATTTATGAATTTTATAACATATTTTGATTATTACCTTAAATTGCCTTATTACGCCGAAGGCGTTCCCCCTATGGTAGAGGGCCTCCGGACGTTTCTGCAGCGATGTTAAATTTGACGGTCGCTTGGACGTTTTTTTACCTTTGACAGAAGAATGACGGTTATGACGGCCTTGTTGACGTTCTCGGTTTTCCGTCTATTTTTAGCAGTTCCGCTTTTTCTTTTTTGCATGCTGAATGCGGGCCTGCTATTTTTTTAGGTTTTGGATGGTTGTAGCATCGATTTGCAACGCTGGTGGTGGTTGGACGTTTCCTGCTATAAAGTGGAGTTTACAGGAATGAGTGCGGGTCAGAAGGCAAAGCCCATATGGTATTTTGAGGCTGACATGGTATTATTCTAATGTATTATTGATTGGTCTATACATATTTGTTATTGTTTTTAAATGTATTTTCCCACAGGCGGGCCCTTCTCTTTCATGCGGATTCCCTTCCCTTTTTAACTCTATAAAACCAGCGAATAAAATATCTTAAGTGAAAAATACTGCAGCTTTTATTGTCAGCCAGGGAGGTATGTGGTTTTAATTGTTTTCTCATTTTTTAATTACATAGCAGAATTCCCAGAAGAATATAGACTCACCACGGATTTGATATATATGGAAAGGAAGATCAGCGTTTTTGAAGCAGAAAGTTTGTTGAATTTTTGATCTGGAAGACAAATTTGTTGAACCAGTGGCATCCATAAATTTGGCACTTTTTTGTGTTCATCAGTAGATGTTTAGCAGGTAGTTTGATCGGGATTTTTTAATTTATTTTTGGTGATAATTTGAGCGATTTTATCGATGAATTTGGCCGGATTTAATTTTTACAATATTTTGAGGGGTGTTGGTTTCTTTACAAATTTAGTGAGGTTATGGATGTCCGTATTTTAATAGGGTTGGATGCATTTGATGAATTTATTTAGAGGAACAGGTGAATTGTGATAGCGGGTGTTTTTTGGTTTTGGATAATTGTGGGGTAATTCGGAGAGTTTTTTCTAGGAACAAGCTTGATAATTAGCCTTAAAAAGTGCTTAGGTTTGTAATGAATATTAGAACTCTAACAGCATGCCGCATTTGCTAAGATTCAGTAAGAGAACATGCTAAATACAATTAGAATCCCTTTGCCTTTTACATCATCATGTTGGGGACTATGTTTCTTAGGGATCCCATGCTCACCATCTACAGACTATCAGGAGTATAAACAGACTTTTCATATTGTTATTCAGTACATAATCTCATCTGCTCTATTGTTCTTGTTGTGTTCTTTGATCACATGCTTGTTTTCTGAACATAAAATCTTTAAATAAGCTCTTCTATCCTAAGCATAGTTGTTATATATGCGTATTAATGTCGCATTCTTTGTTGTTGGCAGTATATTGATATTAAAAGGTTGATATGTGGTTACTGGCTAAATATTTTCATGCTTTGATATTTAGGAGGCTAAATATTTGTTTTGACACTTTAGGTTGTCGAAATTAGCAAAGGAAGTAAAGTGAAGTATTAACTCGACAAAAAAACTGGTCTCGATCAAGGTAAACTTTGTTTATTTTTTGTCTTTGAAAAATTACATTTCTTCTAATTGCCCTTTTCTTTACACTGTTGCTTTGAGCGGGCTCTACTCCATTCTGGGGTTCACAATTTTTATTGTGTGATTTATATGCAGGTTAATCGGATTTTGTACTCATCAGTTGTTTATCCTCATAATTATGGGTTCATTCCACGAACATTGTGTGAGGATAACGATCCATTAGATGTATTGGTTCTCATTTAGGTAATGTAGCCTAAAATAGTATCACTCATGTATGCTCTCTCTCTCTCTCTCAAGATTAGGAGATGCTTTCATATTTCTCAATTGCCTTTAAGATGTTTTAACACCTGCCACCCACCCCCTGACCCCTCTTAGAAATTTGGAACCACTTTTTGTGTTAGTTGTTAATGCATATTGTGTACACACTCTAGATGTATTTTTTGACCAAAAATTTTCACTTTTTAGATGTTTGTGATTAAGAAAATATCGTTTTTTGAAAATCAACAGGAACCTGTTCTTCGGGGTGCTTTCTTTAGGCTAGAGCAATTGGCTTGATGCCTATGATTGATCAGGTATGCATCTATAATTTGGTGTACTGGAAATGATCCTAAGTAGGCATCTTTAGTACCTCTATTTTTTAAAATGCTGGAACATAGATGCCCCGGGTTTTTAAGGTGAATTTTTGTGCTTTGTTTAATCTATAAACCATTAGTACTTGGTAAAATTATATAGAGGATAAATACAACTAACACGCTGGCTATTTTGAAATTCAAGATTTTTCATATATGCTTTAAGCCTTTAACCTGAAGTCTATATTCAAAGTAATACCTGCTTTTTATTTTGACAGGAGAAAAGGATGACAAGATAATTGTTGTTTGTGTTGATGATCCCGAGTTTCGTCATTACAAGAACATCTTAGAGCTTCCTCCTCATCGCTTACAAGAAATTAGGCATTTCTTTGAAGATTGTATCCTTTGTTTAATAAGAAAGTTACTCCACTGAATATGTTTTGTTACAGTTATTTCTAATATTATAGTGCGCTATCAAGGTTATCTTTGTACACATTCTATATGCAGATTCTTAGTTTTTCTTAACAGCATAAAGACGAGAAGAACGAGAACAAAGAAGTTGCTGTGAATGAGTTCCTGCCGGCATCTATTGCTTGTGAAGTTATAAATCACGTAATGTAAATAAAGCTTTACACCATAATTTTATGTTTATGAATATGGTATTTAGAACTAGCTTAAGAGGTGGAAGGACTAAGCTTGATTTTTGATTTATGATTTTGCAGGGACTTGTATGCCACGTACATTGTGGAGAGCTTGCGAAGATGAGAAGTGTATCTCTGGGTTTCTAAAGTAAATTCAAGTTAACTTAGTGGTGATATTGTTCCATTTAAGGACTGGTGATAGAGATTTGCTACCTATCATCACAGTGTTTTGAAAATTGTTAAGAGTGCAGGAAAACTTGTCTAATATGTTCCTTATATTTTTGTAGCTTATGGGTGTATGTAGTATATCAAGTATGACAAAGTTTTTGTATATTGCAATGTAACATGGCCAACATGCTTTATTGTATTGTGCCTTTGATAATGGTTATAAAACATATTAATTGACCCAAACTATTATAAAATGAAACAACAATATTAATTGATGCAGTTAAATATGTCGAATTGTCCTAATCTGTGTTTTAATGATGTCTCATTACTATCAATTATCATATTTGAAAAGCAAATGAATGTTTTATGTTTGAATAACACAAAAATTTAGTGACTCGACAACTTTTTCTTGGCATTTACCTATCATGGATTTCCTTTCGTCATAGTTGTATATCATTTAGGTTGTAACACGGGACTACAAAATTTAAAAGTTAGATAGGTTGTAACTCAATTTTTGTTGAGTATTAGTCTAGATTAGGTTGTATTGGCACACTATTGCTTGTGTTTTGGGCTGTTATAGGTCATGTTCACCTTTGTATTTCTCTCGTCTCTTCCCTCCTTTACCCCTTCCAGTGTTTCTATGGATTTTCTTAGAAATGTACAATGTGCATTTTTTTGGTGGTAGGCCCTTTTGACCCACTTTTGGTTTTGGTTATGATTCAGTGCTGTAAGGTTTTTTCTTGGTTCGGATGAATTGTTTTTTGGCTTGGAAGCTCTTAAGCCTGGGATTTGGTGTCACTTTGGGGGTCACAACCTGCGAGAGGAGAAAGCCTATTTTTGATCATATGTCGATAAATCATACATTTAATATAGAATAAGACATATTTTTGTTATTTTATTTGTAAGTATTACTAATATTATGATAGGTTAGGGAGAAATTATATTTCCATCACTGGAAGGACATTCATATTGTTTAATCTATAGAAGCTAGAGTTTTTGGGTCCTTTTTGATCTTAACAAATGCTTTGCTGAATTTTGGATTTCAAGTGTCTATTCTGGGCTTTCTCAAGATGTACGCTAAGGGTTTGTCCCAAACATGCTCAGGGTACGCCAAACTCCAACATACCATGGCATGTACACTTTTCAATCCGTCAAGGCGTACACAGCTACTGCCACCGGTAAAAAAATTTATCCGACAATTGAAAATATACTAAATCATTGCTTGCTTCACACTTGTGGTAGCAAGGTTGAAGCCTACTGCATGCTTGTTTAAATTTGTTATACAAGCAAGCGTTACTAAATGCTCACATACTATAAATTCCCACCAATTAGAACCCCTTATTGGTAAATTTTCTCCTCCTCAATGGATTCCAGCAGAGCTTGTGTCAAAATAAGAACCTCATTGTTGAAGTTCTTGTTAAGCTTAAAATTGAGTATGAGTTGAGTTCCACAACAATGATTGCATAGTACCGACTCATACACTAACACACACACGTTGCATAGGGAGACTTGTTCCAATGACTCAAATGGGTGGGGGGCTCTAAATGTTTGTTTCTGCATTCCATGTTTTTAGACAATCTGTCCACAGAGCACTTGTTGCAGATGTTTTTCCTTCCACTTGCACTTCCTTCCAGAATAAATGATTGGAAGACTTGGAACCCAATGCAACTAATTTCTCTTACGAATTTGTAACAAATTTTATATTTACAAATAGAACCTTTCAATGTAATTCTTCATCTATATTCATACACTTACAAAATCAATCACACCCATTATCAATCGACTACAAAAGTAATAACTATCCCTCTCAAATCAAATAACATATACCGTTCAGCGTTCACATTGCATTGTACACATGCGATTGCTAGTAAATAACATACCTATCTTAAAAAAATTATGTAAAATATGTCGAGGTATCATTCTCAAGCGTTTATTCTACAAATGTTTTAAATTTAATATAGGCACCTTGAGAATGATACCCTTGGCATATTTTACATATCACAATATATTTAATTAATTAATATATCATAACATATTCAATATTCAAAAATTGTATTCATAAAAATATTAATATCATTTACATTTTTTTAAAAATAATATTAATTACAATTACTTGAACATGGATGATAATATGCATACAATATATAATATATTAAATCATAAAATTACATCAAATAATTAATTAAAATTATAAAATAGAAATTATTTATATAAATAATTCATTTACAAAATATTCAATATCATTATCTCAATCCTAACAAATAACAAATCTATTTATCATAACTACATAGAAACCTAAAGCTACAAAAAATAATTAAACATAAAAAAAAAAAAAAAAAACAAATCACACACACAAGTAATTCATTTTACATATACATTAAAAAAATTAGGCAAGTAATAAATACATAATATATAAAACATTTGTTATAATAAATAGTTAAAAAAATTAGTCCGCTTAATTTTTAAAACATTTTTTATAAATAGTAAAAAAAGTTTACTCCGTAATATATAAAACATTTATTGTAATAAATATATAATATACAAAACATTTGTTATGATAAATCATAAAAAAAGTTACTTGATGCAGAAAATAATTTGTGGAGGTCAACCTTCGGAGTATATTGTGGTATAGATTCATTAGTATTATGTTCAGCCAACCTTTCCCATTATATTGTGGTCGCTTTTAGCATATTTTGGGGCTGATTCCTTCATCTAGTGGCTTAAAATTGGCTCGAATGGTTTTTACACTTTTGACTAGGTCTTATAGTTTAAATAACTTTTGTTGTGCTTTTTAGAATAAGTCAAAAAAAATTGTGAGCCTTAATTTATGAAGGCGTATTTGGCATAGAAAATTTGGGGCCCATCCGAGGTGTTTTGCTAGTAGGTGATTCTTGGCATTTTAGAGTTTTTGGCATTTTAGAGTAAATGTGAAATAAAAGGAAGATTGTAATTATGTAAAAGATTTAGTGTGGATTTTGGAATGAGAAGAAAGCTATTTTGAATCTTCCGCTTTTATTTGCAATTTTTTTGTGTGTTTAGGTGGTATTTCAACCTCTTGCACTGGATCCACGTCATTACCACACTTAATTTTGAAAAATAATATTTGCAGCATTTAATTTAAAAAATTAAAACATTTTCCCTTGATGCATAATATAGAAAACATTTAATTATATGTATTCAAATTCACAAGTGTTATCGAGGAGGGGGAGGCCGGAAAAGGTAAGAGGAGAACTCTTGGGCCACTAAACTCTTCAAAAAGTGTCCACAGGAATCCATGCAAAGACTAAAACTAGTGTAAAAATAGGATTTACCATGGTTCAAGGTCCCGGATACTTTGTGTAGAGCAACTGCAGAGACAGATATATATTTTATTTGATGGGCTATTTTGTCGGGATAAGGCCAAATATTGACCAAGTAAGGAGCTGTACCAGGAAGAAATGGAAGATTCTAGGGCAAGTCTCCACGTTTTCCCTGTAAGAAAAAAGCTTCCTATTTGTATTTTCCCTTAAAGAAGACATGGACCATGTTATGCAAGGCGGGCCTTGGTTTTATGGGAGAACCACTCTCTCCATAGTTCGTTGGAAGACGGGAGTCAAACCACACATCGACGGTGTGTCTTGTTTGGGTCAAGCTCCCTGCACCGCCCTAGAATTTTGGGAAGTGGATGTGTTAGCTGGAATAGCTAAATCGATGGGAGAGTTGATTTCTCTTGATCCATCAACAGTTGCAAGAACCTGATTTTTGGCAGCAAGAATGTGTGGCAATATGTCTACTTGTTCTTCTCTCTCTCTACAGTGCCATTAACCGGAATCTAGAGACAAGGTATGGAGAAAAAATCTTTCATATGAAGATTCACCTTTTTTTGTAGCAAGTACAGGATGGTTGGGCATGGATGTTAGAGTTTCAAAGATAAGAAAAAACCACCACTCCAACAAAGTTGCAAACATAAGAAAGGCCAATTGGTGGAGTCTCGGATAGACCCCTGCAATGTGGAGGTGGAGATCCTAGTCATGACAAGGCAACTCCGCACATGTGGTCGTCCAAAAGGACCAAGCGATCGTGGAATTGGCAATGGAGACTTCGATAGATGATGTGCTAGACATTTCAAAGAATGTGGACATTGAGAAAACCGTTATCCAAGGACATGAGGTGTAAATCGACAATCACAATGGAGGGGGCAGAGAATCTTATCCTACCTAAATTCAATTCAATTCCACCCAATCTATCTGTACCAATCTCCAAGAAATATTTTATGGAAGGTGGCATGGGACAAAATCCTATGGGTGGATACGCTAGGGCCTAAAATAGAAAACTCGATTGAAGATGAAAATAAAGGTAACTTAACTAAGGTCAGAAGTAGTAAATTTTGAGGCATTAATGGTGGAATCGTTGCTCGATGACCTTGAACAAAAATATGAGTTGGAAAAAATGGCATTAAAAGTTGGTTCCACCTTTAATTCAATCAAGTGTTACAAAGGAAGAGAGTCCCCTTTTCAATAATGATAATGACAAAGTAATAACAGTTTTCACCGAGTCTCTAGGAAAGATGGATATTATAGCTTCGAATGAAGGAGAAGACGGTCAATGGACAAAAGTTTTTTAAAAATGCCACATACTGTCGCCATGACCCGAGTTAGGTAGAAAATTCTAGACGTACATTTGTCATCAGTAGTTGTTCGTGTTTTATTTTCCTTTATTGTTCTAGACCATATCAAACCGGTCTCTATTCAGTTGTATTGTTGCTCTTGCTTGGCAAGTGTTTAATGTTCTCTTGTCTTGTTTAGTAGTTGTGTCACTATTGTCTTGTTGTTTTTGGGCTTCTTGGGGAAAATTTTCCACTGCCTTCGTGCTTCTTTGTTCTATCTAGATTCTTGTCCTTTTCTCCAGTATTGTGGACCTCATGTATCATCTCGGCTTTTGAGCCTCTTTTCTCTTGGGGTATGGTTCCCTTCAAAACCATTTACCAAAAATAATAAAAATATATAAAACATTTAATGTAATAACTAATAAATAAAAACTACTTGAAAATAATATTTACAACATTTAATTTCCATTTATCATTAATGACTTAGGAACCTTCCAAAACCCTAAATTCAAAAACATTTTAAGATTAAAAAAATTAAAACTTCCCTGAACAAATATCCTTGAAATGACTTCAAACTTTAATTCTCCAAATGACTTTAAAACCTAAAAAAATCCAAAGTGTTTTCTACTCCTCATTAATATCTTATATATAAAATACATATATAATTATTTTATCTTTAGTTTTTATGTCTAAGGCAATTGTAATGTTTTAATTATCTTTAATTTTTAAAAAATTATAAGAAAAATAAAACTTATGTAAAAAAATCCTTGAATTGACTTGGAAACCCTAATCCTCCAATTGACTTAAACCCAAAAAATCACTTGTTTCTACTTCTCACTAATATCTATATATATATATATATATATATATATATATATATATATATATATATATACTAACATACCTATCTTATAAAAATCTATGTAAAATATGCCGAGAGGTATAGTATTTTTGTTATGTGATAAAGTGCATCAAGTATTTTTATTTAATCTTTAGTTTTTTATGTCGGAAATTGTAATATTTAAATTATTTTTAATGTTTAATTTTTTTATAAGTCGGCGATAAAAATGAACAACTCACGCCATTACACACCTTGCTTGTCACTATAGGATTCTCTTGGCGTAATCAAAAGTAAAGGGTGCCATTACAAAGTTCCATTTCATTGTCTTTTGTTTACCATCGCTATTGAGAATTTATGATGAGTTAGACATTTTTGGTTTATTGTAATAAAAGTAAATTTACTTTTTAGGTGAAGATACAACAAAATATTATTCGTACACAAAGGTGGAACATGAAATATTATGCTAACTTGGTTAAATATTTTGCGTATTTAATATTGTTTCTATTCATTTATATTAATATGTTCAAATAGTTGTGGAATACATCTATTAATTCAGTAAATGGACATAAAATGAAGGAGGCTACAATATTATTTCGCTATACAAAAAATATTTAGTAAATGAAAATAAATTCATATTTTGACAATTTTAGGTAGTTTATAAATACTAATTATATATTATTCATTGAAATTTAATTTAATAAACCTCTTACATAAGTCACATTATTTTCCATCAGTAACATGCATTTGGTAGAGATAATGATATCTAATTGATCTCGTTGACTAATCTTTTAATTTATAAATATTAATTATATATTATTCACATGTACAAATTTGGATTTAATCTCAATGGCCCCTACAATAGTCAATAAGGTTAGTCAATTGTGAACCTATAAGGGTTAAGATATTATTTTGCTATACAAAAAAATTTACTAAACTAAAAATATACAATTCATATTTTGACAATTTTAGGTAATTTATAAGTACTAATTATATATTATTCCCATATAAGTTGAAATATAATGATATCTAATTGATGTGTTGACTAATCTTTTAATTTATAAATATTAATTATATATTATTCACATGTACAAATTTGGATTTAATCTCAATGGCCCCCCTACAATAGTCAAGAAGGTTAGTCAATTGTGGTTCTATAAGGGTTAATATATTAACCTCCAATGTAATGATTGTAGTGTAAATATTTATATCTTGATAAAGTTTTACAATGTTATTCGAAGGTAGAGGGGTAAGGGTTGATGAATGGTTCTAGATTATAATGTTCACTTGAGTTAACAATTAATTTATGATCTTAATTTTGAAATCTACTTGACTATCATTATTAATTATATTGTATGCCAAAAGTCTAATATAAAAATTATAAAAATTGATGCCTCCATATATTTTTAAGATATCTATATCAATATAATATATCTTGAAATTAGAATCTTACATTTAAACGTTTTGTTATGCATATTAAAATTCATTATACATAGGTGAATGTTTTTTCTAAATATTCATTAAGAATTTTGGTTTAATTAAGAATGTGTGGAATATACTTTAGAATTTTAAATGAAATTGAAATTTGTGTGAGTGAAGGGGGTTTGTAAGAGGAACCTTGTCCTCCATGCAATCTCATTGGTGGAGCATTCGATGGGTAGCATGATGGCCATGTCTAGTAAATGCTTAATCGCTTTTGTACACTATTAAGGGGGTGACTTGACCACTTTTTTTTAAAAAATTGCATATTGCAATCACTTGAGATAAAGACTAGTTTTAGAAATTGATTGCATAAATACCTTAAAGGGAAGGACACGATAAAAATAACGAGAAGGAAAGTTTATAATTAGGTATGTTTCAATGTAACTAAAACTCCAAACCCAACCTCCCATATAATTTAGCTGCATGCTATAATAAATAATAGATATAAATATAGACAAAATTTTGTATTAAAACCATTGCCACAAAAGCCACTTTCTTAGATTATAAATCCTACCAAACCTTCGAAAAATTTGATTTTTATTTAATTATATTCATTTCCTAATTCAACTAGAGGAGTTCAATATATAATGAAGAGGAGAATAAAGAGAAAAATATTTTTTTAAAAATATAAATAGAAAAGGTAGAATTATTAGATTTGAACATGTTCACAGAGCATGTGGTGTTATACTTTCCTAATATAATCCCTTAGTGAAACAAAATTGGATTTTATTTTATAAGGGTTCTTTTATAGATTAATGGATTGACATCTCTACATTGCAATGCATAGAGAGGAATCTAAAATTTAATGTTTTTTTTCGTAAGAATAACATCTAGTAAAGGTTGGCTTCATGAAGGAGTTTGCTTATGTGAATGTGATTCCATCCAACCTTTTTTTTTTTAACCTACATCATCATCTTCCCAATCATATGTCTCCTACATGGCATTTATCTCATTTTACATTACCTTAAATGAATTAAAATCCATAATAAGATTTCTAACGTTTTAAATTAATGAATGTTTTCTTAAATCATTTTATATATAATTTGTTAATTAAATTGTGATTTTGGAATTGTCAACATTATAAAATAGAAAAAGTATATATATATGTTTTTATTTGGCACAAAGGGAACAAATTAATCATGAGATAATAGGTAGTTTTAGAAAGAACTAGAGATTCTAGATACTCTACAAAAAAAAAAAAATCTTGTCACCTACACAAGGTTTGCATCTAATTCTTGTAATAGATACAAAAAGACTATGAAAATAGATGAATAGATCTTCTCAACAAATCCATAGACTCTTCACTTCTTTTCACCACCAAAATATATCTACCTCATTCCTCCATTATCATCTGCCTCTTGTGCATTCACATTGGGAACTCCGAAATATCCCTTATGGGATACCATTTTAAAAATGCACAAAATATGGGAAAATTGTAGCCAAGTAAAACACTAATTTTACCGAAAATGACCAGCTAGGTCAATAAATGGTATTTAATTTATATCTCACAAAATACTTGCCCAAAGTGCATAAAATTTTGAGGGAAGCTTGCAATAGTAATAATAAACACTATGAATTTATTTTTGGAATAATATATTACTACCAAAAATTACAGAATGCCCTAGGTGGTGGAAAACTTGAGGTTCATAAGTCTTTAAATACAAGGGCAATAATAAGGGTCTTTGGAAAGAACATTAACAGATATAGGCAATAATAGATCCACCTTCAGATCTGAAAACGACCGAGTGGAAAAACCCCAAATAAAGGCTGCAAGTCACCTCACTTGGAATGAGGTCAGAAAATGATGGAGGTGCCTTCAACGTGCCGCCATGCCAGCTCAAATGGTGTTGTGAATCTGATCTGGAGATCCTCTGATTATCTTCCCCAAATGCCTCCAAAACCCTCGAAATCCTTCCTCTGAAACCTCTGTTATTATCTCTGTGACACAACCCTGAAAATGGCTCCAAAAATGACAGACTAGGGTAGATCTCTCACTACCAAAGAATGCCTTGCTAGCTAGAGATAGGTCTCTCACCACCAAAGCTAGGGTCCTTGTGGGATTTGACTCCACAAGTTGTAGATGTGCAACAACAGCAGCTACACGTGAAAGAGGCTAAAATGTATAAGACAAAAAGTGCCTTTTCTTCCACCCCCCGACTCCTTATATACTTCACCTCAACAAACGAGCCCCATAATCCTAAGCACATTTCATTCCATGGAGGGGCCAATAAAATAAGAGTAACTATAGTTAAATTTCTCCTTTTTGAGTCATCATGTCTAAAAGTGACTCCCAAACACAAAATCGGGATATTAAAACCACGAGGCCCCCTCCCCATAGCTCCCAGCCTCCATAGCTCCTTGGGTCTTACCACAGCTTGGACTTGACTTGGCCCTTAGGCCTTTGGCATAGGAAAAGGGGACATTACAGTCCTCCCTTCCCAAGAAATGCTTGACCCCAAGCATTATCATGTCTTCACATATAGAAGCTAAATCCGTGTGCCGTAAGTTTCTCCACCTCACCCTATCATCCATTAAGGATCAGTGTAATCCAAAGTAACCAAGAAACCCCATGTCGTCATCATGACCTCCATATGGTATCGAGAGCAATGTTGTCTGTGAAGTAGAATGATACCCAAACCGACTCTCCACTGGTACCCACACCAAAATTTCCAATCATTCCAATCCCTACCAATACAAGGTTGTCATCATGGAATCACTCAAGGCCTCTCCAATCAATTCCTGGGTATTAAAGTTCACTCTGAATACTATATAGTCCCCTAAATCAGCCTTGTGAAACAACCTGTTTACACACAAATGGTGCTAACTCTCCCACCTGACCTGCACTCATGTGAGAGCAAGGCTCCTCATACTGTATCTCAATGTGTCCCACGGAGGAAAATTCCCAAGACTCCAGTAGATAGTCAACCGACAATATCAGCTCCACATAGTCCATCTTCTGCGTTGAATGTGAACCTATTGAATAACCATGATTCAACTTTGTCTCTCCATTGACTAACACATGGGTGAAGTGCTCACCGGGCATAAAAGCAAAGCAAAATGCAAAGGAGTGCTATCCCATGTTGATTCGAAAATTATGAATTGGTAATCTCTGACTTGTCATAGTGACAAATTGTATATTCCTGTATAAAGTTAAGGATATCCTCCCTCAACCTATGCCATATGAACCTCTTTGACATGAGCCTATCCGTCCCATCGAATCTCAAGTGCCCAGACATGGAAGAACAATGCACATGTCGCAATATCTCCATCCTCAACCATGAATCTGACATGAGGATCCATCTTCCCTGAGAGGAGATCATCTCATCCTCCAATCTATAGCTATCATTATGTATCTGGCCATCCATAATCTCACAAGTGTGTCGGTTCTTGGAGTACTCAACAAGAAAATGAGATCTCCAGTCTACTGAAACTTTAGATGACCAAAATAATGATAAAATAAGATGATATGAACCGAAGTCCCAAACTCAGAATCGTCTCATGTGCAACATCGTTGGTCACACCCACATCCATCATTCTCCACATCGATCCACAATAATAAAAATCCTCACCATACCAGACGCCCTCTCCATCCCGTCAATGTAACCACCCTAGGTGCTGCTATAGATAATCCCCTCAAAATCACATTCCTTCCCTTAGATTTAAACTTCAGCTCCATTGTCTGAAAGTTAGTCTAAGAATCACCAAGGGAGTGAAGCCACTACATTACCAGTCCTATGTTGGTCACTCCCATACCAACGAAGTGGAGATCATCGGCAATTGTATATTTTTCAATCGTGATGCTCACTGGGAACCCATCGTGTGCACCTCATAAACTCTCCATTGGCTACAACCCCATTGAGGCCCTCAAAATCCTCCTTGTCTGTAATCCTCACCTCTCAAACAATGAGGCATCAATACATTTGTGGATTTCCCCACTATCAATGCGTACTCCCAACTCGTTGACCCTTCATAGCTCCTCTAATCCTAAATGCCTTGACATCAAAGTACTAGACGATGTGGCTATAATTTCCCAAGGAAAAGCCTCCTCCTCCTACCCCGCATCAAAGCATTATCCAACGCAACCCCATATCCATCATCCATCTCACAATTCTCTAACTCCTCACCTTTTCACCCTTGCTCTCCTCGAATAATTCAATGAATTTTGCCTTCCTCTACCTCTACAATCATGTCCTCGAATCCAAGGGTGTGTGGCAACCGAAACATAGTTTCTTTCCCTCAACTCATCTCTATCTTCACAGAAATGATTGGCCTTTTAACCACCTCATACCTAGGTGGAGGCTCCCTCTTTTGACATTCGTCTGATCCAGATGGAGGTTCCCTTTGCTAAATGTGAGGTGGAGCCCTAGGCTTTGGAGTGGATAGCTCCAAGTCCTGAGCTTTCCTAACAACCTCGTGCAAAGAAGAAGGTTCAAATGCCTTCAAAAACCCAGCAAAAACATTTTTCCAACCTCCTATAAATAAAAAAATCAACCTCATCTTTGTGACATCAAGTACCATGAGTGATAATCTTAGAAAATTTACGATGTACTTGATCCAAGGGACCAAGTTTTCTCCAACGAGTCCACTTCGAAATACATGTCAAGGTCCCTCCTATCAAATCGCTCACCAACCTCGCGCATAAACTCTTCATAAGTAGTAATGTATATGTGTCCCTATGTAATCAACCCATGATGTCACCAATCATGAGCATCTCCCTCAAGATGTAATCTTACAAACTTAATTGCATCTTCCTCATGCATAGGATTCAAGTCGGAGTATGTCTTCAACTTCTGGACCCAAGACGGTGCAATACACTTCTTAGAACCATCGCAAAGTGTGGAATGGAGATCTATCCCAATCTCCTCTGTAACTCTAGTACCTATTTCTGATGATATTTCTTGGGTCTACTACCAATCTTCATTTTGTAATATTCTTGGAATGGCATGTTGTTACGAAATCCCTCACTCAAGGTCTGGTTCCTCTCCTAACAAGACTCCTCATCCAAAATATCTATTGGTTGTTGTACCTGTGAAACTTCCAGATCCTTCAAGAAAGAAGGTTTGTGAAGCCTCAAAATCGGCGAAAAGAATGGGCAAGCCGCTACCCTGAATGTCCACTCTCACCTCTTTGACCCTGTTGTCCCATATTGTTATTTTCTCCTCTCATTATGACTATTGTTATACACAGTCCAACAGGCTGAAGATGATTAAAGAATATTCTCTTACCCTTTTTAGCAATCATAGAACCAACTCTAGTACCTTGAGAGGTACTCTCCCTTCTTGCACCGGAGTCTCCAATGAAGAAATCATGCTTGCCAACACTTGTAATCCCAAAAGACACATTTGAATTCCTTCTTTTGCTTATGAAATCAGTCACAAAGTTTTCAAAATCAGAATTGATAGTTTTGGATAATTGCCACATATTACCAGGATCCCATACCTTATAATGCCCATGAGCCCTTGTATCTGTTAAGTGAGCTAAAACTTGCCACCATATATCATCCACAAGATGCTCATATACACATAGTTGGAGCAATGGTCCAACAAACTCCATGATGAAGACTTCATCATCTACCATACCATGCATCTCATGATGGAAATAAATTGGAATAGGCAACAATAAATAAGACACATTAGTGTGCTCTTCATACCTTTCAAGGCCATCAATGTCCTCCGTGTGTTCAAGATAGACATATGTTGAGCTGCCCCCAACATTGTTGCTGAGTGCCTGTTGAAAGTATCTGAAAGCTGATCAAAAGTTGTTGGTTTCGAAATTATAGTAGGCTGCAATTTTACACAAGTGTCAATGTGAGGCTCCTCCTCATGTGCCAGATGCTCCATAAAGTATTTTTTCGTGGGTGTAGACTTCCTTGCATCAATTTCCCTCATCGTTTCCTTGAACTCTTGTAAGTGTTGTCTTACTTGAGTTACTTTCAACCTAGCAGCTCTAGCTCTGCTATTCCATTCCTCACACCTTTTAAGAGTTTCCATTACATCCTCCTTGTTTGCATAAACAAATTTCTTCTCCTGAGCTAGAATAATTTCTCTAACAAGCAAAGTTTCACTAATGCAATTATTTTGCTCAATGGAACTCATACCCTTTTGTCTAGAAGCTTCTTCTACAAATGAGTTCTTTTGTACTTTAGGTACCGACATATGATGATCTCGCTTGGGCTTGCTACCAATCTTCATCATGCAATAATCTGGAAATGACATATTATCTCTGAAACCCTTACTCAAAGATTGGTATTTCCTCCAACAAGAATCCTCATCAATCACCTCTATTGGGTGCCCTTTATTATTGTTCTCACCTTTTTCCTTATTGTCCCAAGATTTTTTGATTCAAATTCTGAGTGAGCTGACTCAAATAAAGGTTAGTGGCTTCCTATTGTTTCACCATGTTGGTGAACATTTCCTTCATAAAACCCCCTTTGAGATCATTCCAAACTACCATATTTAACCCACATAGGTTGGAGGAACAACTCGATACCTTCGAAATATCCCTTATGGGATACCACTTTAAAAATGCACAAAATGTGGGAAAACTACATACCCAAGTAAAACACTAATTTTTACTAAAAATGATTAGCTAGGTCAGCGAATGGTATTTAATTGATATCTCACAAAATATTTTCCCAAAGTGCATGAAATTTTGAGGGAAGCTTGCAATAATAATAATAAACACTATGATTTTTTTTTGGAATAATATATTACGCTGAAAAAAATTACAGAATGCCCTAGGCGGCTAGAAAACTTCAGAGGTTTGTAACTCTCTAAATACAAGAGCAATAATAAGGGTCTTTGGAAATAACATTAACATTTATAGGCAATAATAGTTCCACCTTCATATCTAAAATGACAGATGGAAAAGCCCCAAATAAAGGCTACAAGTCACCTCGCTTGGAATGGGGTCAGAAAATGATGGAGGTGCCTTCAACATGCTGCCATGCCCGGCCCAAATGGCTATTATGAATCTGATCTAGAGCTCCTCTGATTATCTTCGCCAAATGCCCCCAAAACCCTCGAAATCCTTCCTCGAAACCTCCGTTATTATCTCCGTGACACACACTGAAAAATGCTCCAAAAGTGACAAACTATGGTAGATCTCTCACTACCGAAGAATGCCCTGCTAGCTAGGGATGAGTCTCTCACCACCGAAGCTAGGGTCCTGTGGGATTTGACTCCACAAGCTACTGAGATGCGCAACAACTGTAATTGCACATGAAAGAGGCTAAAATGTATAAGACAAAAAGTGCCTTTTCTTCCTTCCCAGCCTCCTTATATACTTCACTGCGGAAAACGAGCCCCGTAACCCTAGGCACATTTCATTCCATGGAGGGGCCAATAAAATAAGAGTAACTATAGCTACTTTTCTCCTTTTGAGTCTCCATGTCTAAAAGTGACTCCCAAACGCAAAATCGGGATATTAAAACCACGGGGCCCCCTCCCCATAGCTCCCAACGTCCACAGATCCTTAGGTCTAACCACGGCTTGGATGGACCTAGCCCTTAGGCCTTTGGCACAGAAAAGGGCACATTACTGAGTAACCATATATGATATGTGAAATTAAATGGAGACCATAAATCTATGGTCACTTTGCCACTTCATGCTCAAGATCTGTAGGATCTCAAATATTCACTTAAGGTTTAAAGTATTTATTAGTACCCAATTCTCTCCATAAGATAATAGTGTAAAGAAGAGGTGAACAACCAATATCAAACACAACAAGATTCAAGAATATATATTTTCCATAAATAGCAAAAACCTTAAGAGAATCAATTCTATAAACAAGAATCAAGAGCAATTCCTAGAATGTTACAAGCAAATCCAATTTACACAAAGTGAACCCTAAAGGCTAAGTGTAACTTGAGTGAGGTTTACAAGAAACAAACCCCTAGGACCGGGTGCAAGCTAAGTTGGGTTCACCAAAATGTAGCTATGAGAAGTGGATTTGTACTAATAATTACACTTTGGAAAAACCATAACACGTTGCAATTTATATCTAAATAGAATATTGATTACTTACATAATACAAAAATGGATTTTGTTTCATAATGTAGAAATTATATGTGATTATAAGCATTTAGTTTTAGTATTCCAAAGCGTTGGTCACTTTTACTAGTTTAATTGTGAATCACCGATAAGTGTCATTCATTCTCGAAACCCTTATTTGATATAAACACCTTGCAAGACCAATAAAAAATAGAAGGTGTTAATGAGGCTTGTGTCATATCTTTATTATTATGGAGCCACTCATATCTTCAACAAATTTATAATAAGAACTCAATGAAAGTGAATATGTAATTTATTGAATGCAAGTGTTTGATCCCTTGTCTTTTCAATGGATGTATGAATGACCACTAAATGCTTGAAGTTTGTTTCTTTACACATGTATGCTCCTTAAAAACTAGTCTTTTTCTTATAAAAATATTAGTCTTGTGTGAATTAATTACTCGTCCTTTCATTGTTTGAATGCTATAATAATAATGCATTTATAAACTTCTCAAATTCATATCAAGACCCTATTGACGTGCAAACTAGCACACAATGAATGAGAAATTAGATACAAGGACACACGAAACCACATAATTACAAATCATAAAACAAGAAAGCCTATATAAACAACCACCAATTATGTATAGACTAAAAAATTAACATAATCAATTCTCTAAAATATGAAAGCGTTCATTTCCAAAATATTTTTTAAAAATGGGATAGAAAAGAGTAACCAAAAAAATATATAAAAATATAAGACAGAGAAAAGGAAAATAATAGAATTGAAAAAGAATAAAATAAAATAGAGAAAGACAGAGATAAGTATCAAACACAAAAAAACAATTCGAATGTAAAACAGTAAAAAAGTCACACATTAACCCAAGACAATTAACTAGCCCTCTATCAGAGTTAATAAACTCAATTTCTCATATGTAGATATAATCAATTTAATTGCAAAACAATACTGGGTATCAAGCAATCTATTGCATTTACATAGCACAATGGAAAAGCCTCCAATGATCTTTTACATAAAATTTTAGGTTGTCTTTAAAGCACGTAGCCCCTGTTAAATAAAAAAATTTTAGGTCGGTGGCTCGGCATGACGAGGTGAACACTTATTTCATCCCTGCTTTCTTCACCTAAAACCGTGCAGTCATAATGTAAATACCGGTTCAGGCAGGGTGCAAATTCCACAAAAGGTCATTACAATTTAATGCACAGAGAGCACTGGTCCGCCATGTCTCATAAAAATATACAACATGCCCTTAATAATTTGTATCATATCTTATGGAGGGGCAGAAGTTTTTCAGGCACCAGAACTACAATTAACTAGATGTTTCCCATGGCCCTTTGAAAATTGTTGGTCTTCCTTTTTATTATTGATGTTTGGTGCATTAAAAGAATAATAAAAAGGAGGATGTTTTTATTATTTTATTAGCGCACCAAACATCATTAATAAAAAGGAGTATGGACAATTTTCAAACAGCAGCCGTCTGTAAAATTTATTGTTCACTAGGACAATTGATCACATCACCAGTACACAGCTGGATGATACTAAACAAATTAATTTAGATGCCCGTGTCAGCCTTTGAGAGTTGCCAACTTTATATGCGGATTAGATACTAAACAAATTAATGATTGATTTAGTGAGACAATTTTCAATGGCTAATTTCATCCGAGTTGCAAGGATTAATAATTTTTGGTTGTAGCTGATGGGTATTTTTATATACTGATCAACCTTTCTTTTGACATTTTTATTAATGCCTTGGTACTTCAGAAATGTTATTTATATTTAATTTTCTGGGTTCTATTTTTTGACAGACAATTTTCCTATAACACTTCTGTGACGGATTGGGACCCTGAAACGGACTTGGACGGGTGCAATTTTTATCCCTGAATCCATGTTAATGATATTTTGAGTAGTATAATAACTACAAATCCTAAGAGTTTCCTTTCAAACCATTTAAATCCTAACAATCGTAGATAAGAAACATGACTCGTTAATTATGGTGGCCGCGTGCCTTGTCATATTTTAACGCCGGCATCATCCCTGTTACATATTTGCATGAGCGTTTATTACAGGAAACATAAAAATTAAATCACCAATAATTTATTGCAGGAAACATAATCCCAAGCATGTGGTGGTTAAATTAAGAGATGGATATGTGAATATGATGGTTAATTTAGCAGATACCTGGGTTTTCTCCACCAAGATGGTAAGATACAGGTATTTTAAAGGGAAGTCCATATTATTTTTTGGTTCAATTTTCTCTATTCAAATCCATTGAACTTGTTATTTTATTAGTAAAATTATATGATTCCACCGTAACCTTATGATTCATGCATTTGCATCCTGACGTGCTATAAATTTGGCAGGCACACATAATAAATTCCTGCTATAAATGTTGTCCCGACCATATTTACGGGGTGGGGAAAGGATAAGTATACGGTTAACTTACCCTAATAAAACCCGCACGGTGGATCAAAAGGTACAGAGTTAATTCTCCGATGGCAAGATTGATTAAGATGTTGATGTTGCAGATTTCGGTGTTTAATTTAAGAAAAAAGCATTTACATCGAATTTATTATATGAGCCCGCCACTTTGTAGCACGCAGAGATCTATGAATCAAATGGTTTTGGTGTTCTTAAGATATGAGGTTTGATAGAGGGGCTGCAGATGTTATTTAGGTGTGTAGGACATTTCATGATAAAATTTTGAATTTGTTAAGAGGAATAAAAAGAATGTTCATCATTAAAAGTGGAACGTGTGAGGAGAATTTGTGTCCCTTGTAAAAAGGGGGTCAAACCATTGGAGCAAATTTGTTGAAATTTAGATAGATTTTTCACCACATGGAATAATGTCTATGGTGAGATTTTATGAACATAAATTAACCGCTAAATTTATTTATCGTGTTTATGGGACCATTTTTCACATAGTTCCATTTTTTCTCTTTAATAGTTTTTTTTAAAAAAATTTAATAGAAGCCTCTCCATAGGACCACTTCGTAATAGCTTAGTGTATCCATGAATTTTATAGCATATTTTGATCACTAGCTTAATTGTCTTGTCATCGAAAGGAATGGTGCCCTTAAAGAAGTTCGATTTCAATGTCTTTTTGTTACCATTGCTATCATGAATTTATGATGAGTTAGACGTTTTTGGTTTGGTGTATGAAAAGCAACTTTAGTTATTAGGTGATGATAAAACAAAGTATAATTTGTACAAGAAGATGGAACATGAGAAACATTATATTAACTTCTATAAATATTTTTATAGTTGATATTATTTGTATTGATTATATTAATATGATAATACTTATGGAACACATATATTGTTTCAAAGTAAATGGACAAAAATAAAAGAGTGTGTCATATTATTTAACTATAAAAAGGTATTTTGAAGAGACTTTTGAATTTTTATTGGTAATTTCTAAATAGTAACTATATAGTATTCACATATAAATTAAAATTTAATCGTGGAGTAAGCATGCATGAACTTTATTAAGGATAACACGTTCACATCTTTTAAGAAATAAAATATGATATAATAGTTTAGAATAAATAAGCTAAGGTAAATTAGGATGCAATTCTTTAAATAGTACAATGTATAAGTCGGGTAAAAATTAAACCGAAGGAGAAAACCTTATCACCCTTAAACATCACATCAAAAAGATAAACCCATAGATAAACTTATCACTCCTAACCATTTCCAATGGAAGGAGAGCCATATATAAACCAAAAAGAGGAAATAAAAACAGAGAACCACTACAAACACATGTTAAGAAAGAAAGTAGAGAAACTATATAGTACTCAATCACAATAGTTTCCCACCACCTTCGAGATGCTTGCATCCGATCATGGGCAGACAGAAGACAACAAGACTATAAAAATAGATGAACATGACCTCTCAACAAATCCATGAAGCCTTTACCTTCCTCCAATTATCGAAACATATTTCCCTCCTCCCTCATCTATCTTATGCCCCTCATTCATACATATTTGAAACCATATATGATAGGTGAAGGTAAAGGAAACTTAACCATGGTTGCGTTTCCACTCCATTTTCATGTTCTTACGAGTTCTCTCAAATATTTACTTGAGGTTATAAGTATTATTAGTACACAATTCACTCCATAAAAGTTTTATTTTTTATGTTTAAGATATCTAATTTAATGGGGCTCCCATCAAAAATATGCATGCTCCTTTACTTGCATGAATTTTAATATTTTCATACACAAAGCTATGAAATGAAGTAAAATAACTTGTAAATTCATATTACAAATATAATGGTATAAATTAAAATAAATATTAATTGTTAATGGATTATTGATATTATAATTAATCGATTTAGAATTGACAAGATAATATCTAAGGTTAACATAATTACTTAATGCTAAAGTTTGGTTTATGGATTGCAAATGCTATCACAAGCTTTGGAATTGCTTAAGCATGCTTTTTCAATGGATAATATAAAAAAAGGGCAAAAACATAATTAGGTGCTCTTTTGGTAAAATCATACCTCTATGAAAAATGATACCAATTAGGTTTTTAAATTAGTTTCCTTAAGGCAATTAAAATTTGATACTCATGGGAGTCCTTCACTTGTGTGTACAATCTTGTTTTTTATGTGTGCAATATCTTAATTCTATGCAATGCTAAATATGTTCTCTCTTCTTTTTATAAACCCTAATTGTGCATGCTTGATCACCAAATACCCTAAAAAGGGGCTAGCATTTTCCATTGGGCATTTTGCCCTCATCACGCCACAATTATGAGTGAGTGTTTCTAATATTTAAATAATTTGAAGAAGGATAAAACCAAATATATTTATGCCACCTATGTGAGATTTGATTGTTTAAAATCATGTACAATTTTGATGTGACCATTCCTTTAAACTTTGAAACTAGGAACCATGCAACTTTGAGCTCTTTGTATTAAGATTTTACTCAATGGACTGCTTTATGGCTACTCTTTTCAAATATTTTAGATATGTGTAACACTTTTTTTTATTAATCTACAATGCATGTAAGGGTACTCAAAGAGTTTTCGAAGTGAGAAATGAACTAAGGGGTCAATTTTAGATATCGATCATTCTTCATTCATAATTTTTCTATAACAAACCAATGAAATTTGTGTTGACAAGCTAATTGAATTTACTTGAAATCTAATTGTTGGAGAATAATGAACACTACCAATATATTGGAACACTATCAAAACATGAAAGTATTAAATGTCATTTGATTTGTAAAAGAGATTAAAACAACAAAATTATGATAAGAGAATGTCGTTTTTAGGATTTTGAAGGTCTTCTTGTATAAAGTGAGCCATTCTTGAATGATTTTGGATGGAAAACAAAGGTGGATAAGATAGTGGATGGGGAAAATAACGGATTAAAAAAATACAATATTCAAATAAATGTTAAATGTTTGAGTGTGTCAAAGAGAGAAAAACTAATGAAGCTAAACCATTAAAGACCAAACTTAGGTGCTTACAATTCCCCTTATTAATCTAATATTTGAAAAAGGAAAAATTAATAAAATGAAATAAATGAATTGGTATCTTTGATAACTATGACGGATTTGATAAATGATACTAGAATGTGCCATCTTTCCCATATTAAAAATATAAGAAAACATGTGTAGATTAATGTGTCATGGTGATAATAAGACTCAAAAAGTTGTACACCATCAAAAATAATGAAATAGAAAATCTATAGAATAGATACACCTAATGGTATATGAACCAAGGTGCCACTTGTTGACCTTAATTACGAAACATCTTGGTGTGATCATGTCTCAAATGATGTAGCTAATGAATGATTGAATTAAGGAGTTTAAATACCCTAATTTCCACTAAAGAATGATATACTTGCATTCAAGAGATGAAATAATATCAGCCACACTACCACAAGAGTATGAATAACCCACTTTTAAATAGAAAAAGATTGATCTAGCCTCATTCTCTAATTAGTCCAAGAATCACACAAGGGTATGATGATAACTTAGGTGTTTGAAATTTCCCACTAATAATATAGTATTTGAAAAAGGAAAAATTAATAGGATGAAATAAATGTGGTGCCTCTACTTACTACAAAGGAAATAATAAATGAAACTAGAATGTGCCATTTGTCCCACGTGAAAACATATAATTAAACATGTGTAGATCATTGTCTCATAACGATAATAAAACTCAAGTATGTATACATACTTAAAAAGGACTGAAATAAAAAAATATATAATGGATACACTTAATGGTATATGAACCAAGGTGCCGTTATTGAACTTGATTAAAAAGAATCATGGGTTGATCATGTCTTATATGATGTAACTATTTAATTTTTGAATCAAGGAGTGTAAATAAACCCATTTCCACTTGAAGAAGATATACTCACATTTGAATAACCTACAACATTTGAATCAACCACACTATCAAATTTTTTGAAAAACCCAATTTGAAATGAAAAAGATTTATCTAGCCCCATTATCTAGTTGGTCAAAGAATCTAACAATGGTATAATGATAACAATATCTACTTATTGGACCATGATACTATATTTCTATGTAAAAATGGAACACCTTGTGCGAGACATGTATAGACCCAAAACATGTGCTTATGTAGTACCATCGTTCCCCATCATTCCAACTTAGAACATAAAAGTATGTAAATGGATAAATTCCATGGGAATTTAACCTAATTTAGAATTAACACCCTAAATACCTTAAGTTTATATCCAATTAGCTTGTAGTCTAGAAACTAAGAACATTGAAATTATCAAACCAAAATGTAACATTTAGATATGGAGTAAATGGATTGAGAGATAAAATCAATCAAGGAACATGCTAAATATAGAAATTGGCAATATTATAAGTACACTTAATTATCTTACTTGTTTATGGGCCAATTTGGATGTGAAATAGGAGGAAGAAAATAAATATTTCATATTATTCGTTAATCTCTAAAAATATCTATGAAAGTATTGTGTGTGAATGATAGTGAGGAAGGATAATAATGACTAAAAAACCTATAGGTGCACTTGTCTAGCTAATATATACATTTCTATATCAGTTTGTGCACTTTCTTCTCTATTTTTTCTTCCTTTTTTAATTTAATTATTTTATATTTACATGAAATTCTCCTATAGAAAAATCCCCAATCCTTAGATGGGGAATAGAGCTAAGGTATTTTTATTTGAATAACCATTTTACAACCCACATTGCCTGTGTGAAACAAAAACCCAATGTAGTGCTTCCACCTAGATGAAAGTTAAATTGTGATAATTGTATGTATGTGTGTGTGTGCGTGTGTGTGTGTATGTGTGCGCGTGCATGTGCGTGTGCGTGTGTGTGTGTGTGTGCGTGTGCGTGTGCGTGCGCGTGCGTGTGCGTGTGTGTGCGTGTGCGTGTGCGTGTGCGTGTGCGTGTGCGTGTGTGTGTGTGTGCGTGTGCGTGTGTGTGCGTGCGTGTGTGTGTGTGTGTGTGTGTGTGTGTGTGTGTGTGTGTGTGTGTGTGTGTGTGTGTGTGTGTGTGTGTGTGTGTGTGTGTGTGTGTGTGTGTGTGTGTGAGTGTGAGTGTGAGTGTGAGTGTGTGCGTGCGCGCACACAATTATTATTAACTACTTGAATTGCTCTTAGAAGCTTTTTTGAGGGATAATTGAATGAAACTAATAAAATATCCCAAAACTCTTATTTTTTCCAAGGAAATATCATTAAGAACTTTTATTTGCATATGATTTCAGGGGTTGAAATAATGCACCTTAGAGCTTCCTGAAAACACCTTCTTTCTACCATAAAACCTGGTCTGAACTGGATTGTGCAACAATAACAAAGGGCCACAAAAACTATGTACAAACATGGAAACTCATACATGATCAAAGTGGAAGCATGCAGAGTGTGCACTAAATGTTTTTACAATAAATAAACCTAACCTACTCCTACTGTAACCAAAGGAAAAGGAATCTAAACAAATCCAACAATTGGCTAGGAGAAAAACCTTCCCTTCCTTACAAAATTAGACCATGTGATCATTTTGCAACAAACATGGTCTTTAATGAGAGTGGAAAATTATCTTGAAATTTATTTCCCTTCCCGTTGCTCAAATTATCAGTTGAAAAGAGAATGAATACCTCCTCAAGCTATTTTGCATTTAGTTTTTGGAGGGGTTGAAGCTAACCTTTGGAACTTTCATGATACTCCTCATGCTCTAAGGTAAGCATGAATTGTTTGCAACTCGATTTTGGATCTAGACTAGTCGGATACCTAATAGGTAATACAAACTTGGGAATAAAAGGAACGATCCTTTTGATTTTCCCTTCTTCTTCACATTTAGCTCCAAGAATAGAGTTATTATAAACACTTTCCTTTGGACTTTTCCTTTCTTATTCCTACATAAAAATTCCTCTACACTAACATATTGATTTTGTTCTTGAAACAAAGAGTGTGCAAGTTCAAACTCGCCATTCTCTTCCACATGAAGTGTGATTGAAATAGGATCTAGTTCTTGTTTAAATTCTTCAAACAACTCATCCCACTCTATGATGACTTCTGATTTGGAAATTGGTTTCTCATTCTCTTCCTCATCCTCAAGAAAGAAGTTTGACATGTCAAACTCACCCTCTTCAACATGAGAATCAGATTTATTAACAGGGTTTGATTTCATCTTTTGCATGCTCTTCTTTAAAAAAATCTCCAAATCTGATTTATTGAATAGAGGCAAGGAAATATTCACATTTGTTGGAATTTATTTCTCTTTCTCAGGTCCAATGGAAGCTTTAGTAACAAGAGGATCTTTTTTTTTAAAGATAGACAATGAGAATGCAAAACTAGTAAGCTCAATGGGTTCTTCATCATCAATGCAATATTCTAGATCTGATAAAACTTCTATCTCTTGGCTGCCCAACTCTACTTGGATCATATCTTCTTTGGAGTCCTTCATTTGTTCCTTTTCAACATGAAGATCAAATTTACCTCTAAGTCCGATCTTTTCCTCGACATGAACCTCCTTTTAAAACATATTTGTAATGATCAACAACTTCTAAAACTATAGGGCCAACATGGACACTACATTTAGAGCTTATGGACTATTGATCATTATTTTCTTACATGTTCTATTCAATAACAACATCCTCCAATGCATACTTAAATATATTTGATGCACTAAAAGGAGATTGAATGATTTCTTCTCAATGAAATATTTTTTGAATTTATAATCATGTCTCCAATATTTCAAACTTTACTGATTGATGTTCGTTATTTTTGTCTATAGTTTAATGCTCTTCAATCTTAACCTATATTGTAGGTTTAACAAGTTGCAGGATTTGTTTGGCCTCAAACCTTGTGCTCAATCATTTATATTTTACATGAGAACTTCTCTGCTTAGATTCCTGCCAAACTAGTTTTTTAAGTAGGTTCATCCAAAACGGGGTTGGTGATTTGAGAGAATAAGGGATTGGGATTCTATCTAGTTTTGCAAAGGTTGAGATTAAGGGGAGGTGTAATTTCTTCTTATGGAGGAGAAGGGATTCAAGTAGAAGATTTGAGAAAGCTAAAAACATGGAACTTAGGAATAGATTGTGTAGGTTGGAAAGAATAAATGGGAGTGCTATAAGATTCTTGTGTCGATTACCTCATTGACAGGGTTCCCTATAACTAGATTGGTGAGCCTCCAATAACACAATCCACTCGATATTTGAGGAAATGACTCGAGTTATAAGATCTAACCTTTTCTTGAGAGATGTACCAATTTGGAATAGGGACGAATCCATTGAAAGGGAACTCTAATACCAATTTGAACCGCCTTTATTTGACATGTAGCCCTGATCTATACCATGATTTCCTCTATGTGTTTAATATTTACTTGAATATCATCTTTCACCGTGAAATTACCTCCAAAATATGCATATCCTTTCTCTTGAACAATACCATGGTTAGTTGAATAACCATATTGATATGTATTTACATTTGGCTCATAGAAATATGCACATTCATTCTGATTTTCTCATAAAACTGATTTGGAGGTGTGTTTTGATAGATTGAAGATGGATTTTGGAAACATGGAGGTGGATTTGAATGATATTGTTGTTAAAACTAAGGATTATAGTGAGGAAATGAAGTCATGATTGCAAAAATTCATGGAAAATAGGACTAAATTGATGGAAGTTGGTTTGGTGATTGATAAAATGGGTTTGGTTGGATCGGTGGAATCACTAGATTGTTCGGAACTACCTCCACAGGATGAATATCACCAAAAACACATCAAGATTGATGATATGGAGTTGTAAAAATATTTCATATTCTTAACACACAAAGGTTGTACCTTGATTTGATAATGAAAGATCAATACTTCTAAATACCATGTGAATTTTTCCTAGTTTGGGACCTTGTATCTTGACACAAATCTCCAAAAAAGGTTTATTACTATACCTATAACTAATGCTTACACTAAAACTACATCTAATCTAATCCTATTCTAACACATCTAAGTAACCATGGAGAGAGAGGGGGGATGAGAGAGGGAGAAGGGAAAACATAAAAAAAACTAGGCTAAAATAGAGGTGATATGACCATGAAAAGGGGGATAAACACTCTCCATGAGGAAAAATATAGAGGAAACGTAGAAGGATAGTTTAGAAAATTGTGGCATAGACCAAAACTACATAGTTTTGAAACCCTTTTATTATTACAAACAAACACTCAAAATGAAAACTTGCAAATGGGAAACACATACAAAACATATCATAACAAATAGAGAGGTAAAATTGCAACAAAACATATGCTATGTTAGCATAAATATTAGTTAAATATATTGTTAAGGGGGTCGGTTATGCTGGCAGTTATTCCTGCCTTCATGTAATCTCTACCCAGTCGGTGGTTCCCTTCAACCGTCCCTTCTCCTTGTATATATTTGATTTTTGTGTATTGTTTTAAACAAGAAAGGCATTCAATCATTTTTGTTCTATCTTTGCCTTCGTTGTTATCAAATCCAAGCGACTTGGAGACCTGGATGCGACAGTGAATTCAGTCAAGGTTAAAGGCTGTGGAAAAGACAAAACTATTGTTGTCGTGCGTGGAAATCAAAACATATCGTGGTTTTTTTTAGTAAAGCAACTATGTGCTGGAAGATTGGGAAAAAGTAGTTGTTCTGACATGGAAGAGAAAAAGATCCCTGGAACGACCAATTTTACAGACCTAAGGTAGGACGTGTTTGGCTTTGGTGTTGATTTTCAGACATATCAAATACCTCGTGTTTAAGTTTGTTCCTTTTCCTTTAATTGATGTTTTTAAAACATGGACAACTTTTGGCATTGGTGCTTGGAAACCAGCAAAGAGCGTGTAAAGACAAAAAACTAGTAGTGTAAAGACCTACGCTTGATGTTTTGATTTATCATCATTTGTTCCATTTTTCTTTGTTGTACCAGATTTCTCTTTTGAAAAAAAAGTAAGAAAGTTGCAAACCTGTGTGGTGTGATGAGGCATGACCTATTCCTGACGGGCTAACCTTTTACACGGCCAAACCTGTGTTGAAATTTATACGTAAACGAGGAAGATGTATCAAAATTTCAAGATCACCACATCCAAATATTTTCTACATTGCAAGAGGAGGATGAGGCTTATTTTATTTGGTTGTCTGAAAACACCAACCTTTGTGCAAGCCACACATTAGAAATTCAGCATTGCCTCTACTCTAAACCACTTCCAACATGGGAGCACGCATCAAAGAGGCAGGTGACTCATATTGTGGATTCCGACATCTGGTGTTCCAGAGGCATGGCTTTCACAACTGACGTAATTTCACTAGATTGTGTTGTTCCTTCCAGAGATATGCATCACCATCGTTTTCTCTTCGATTATAAGTACCATTCAAGTTATTTCAGCAAGGTGATGAGTATGAATCATTCCCCAAGCTCAAAAATCGCTATTTATGCCTCATTATTAATATCAAGAATCTTTGTTCACTTGTCTATGAAAATTCCACTCCTGACTATGTTCCCCTCCAAGATGTTGCACATCACGACTATTTTAAGGTTTTAGGAAAAGGGGAATTACCTTCCTAGCCACTTGTTGTCAAGGCCAAGCTTATTTTTAAGCTAGGAGAAAAAGATCAAGGAATGTGTTAGCAAGCTCATTGCGATGTGAAAAATATAATGAACCTCAAATCCATATCCGATAATTAAAAAACAACATATTGGATGATGGAGGGTAATTAGAGGTTGGAGGACAATTGGCATCCTCTTGTGAGTCACCTACGATGTGGTACATCAACTTTCATCTATTATCCTATATATAGAGAATCTGATGCAACATATAGAATACAATTATGATACCCAGAATTCTAGTTGTGACCCCGTTTTTGGAGACGATTTATATCGATTAACTAGGTTTTTTGTGACAAAACGACTAGAGGCCTCCAAAACACACTTGAAAAACTAGCTCCCAAATCTATTTTCACAAAACCAATTGTTGTAATCAATTGAGATGGAAGAATACTAAAGGTTAAAAGTGGTATATTTCATTTTTCTACTAAAGCTCCCTAACCCATGGGTCAAAATTGAAACGAAATTCTTATATTTCAGTTGTTGTCCCATGCAGAAATGTGATCAACGGGCTCAAAATGCCTTCAACTAAACGATCAAATGATCTTATAAATTGGGTTTAAATGTTGTTGTGACATCCCATGTCACTAGAGAACATGACCATCCTAAACAATCTCTTATGGAAGTCATGGAGCCATTTTGCACGTTATTTTAGGAATGACTTTTCTTAACTTTTACCAATTGTTTTAAAACAAATAAAGTGATCAAAATTTGTGTTCCAATCACCATCGGTGGTTCTATTTCACAAATTTACTCATCCAAGCTTGAAATCCTTCTCCACACATCCTGTTAGTAGAATCATTTCTCAATGCGGTTGTTCTAGAGGTGTTGTGGCCCATGCCTTATTACGTTGTTTAACCGACGTAGGAGGAAAATGAAATAGTTTGGCGGAAACATTATTGCTAGATGGGAAAATAAACCAAGCTTAGTGTTTAACACTCAATCAATAAAAGTATGCCTAGTGTTGGAACTTGGGCTCACGAAACCGAGATATAGTCACATATTTTACAACCCAAAACCATGAGACATGACTTAAAATTTTCGCTAATTTTTTTTAAATACATTTATTATTATCAAGTACATAACTATGGTCGGGACTATAGCCAACAATTAATTTATTATTATTATTATTATTTTTAATTATTTTTATATCGTTTCACTTAGTTACCTATGGTTAGGCCCACATCTCACAATCGAACTCCCCCTTAGGTTATATTAAATTTAATCCGGGAAAGGGGTTCCATTAGGCCAACCATGCTTACCCATACCTAATGTTGAATTATTTAATTATTTTCATAAGTTCCAATTTAATACTTTTACACTTTTCATTTCCGATAAGTAAATCAAATAAACCCATACTACATATTGATTTATTAAAATAATTTCTTGAAAAACCACATTATTAATTTATACTTACTATGGTCCTAAATAAATCCCACAGGTTCCCATTCAATAAATATACCTCAACACCCATAAAAACATCTATTCCCACAATTTTAAAAGTTAGGACGGTTAAATATGATCCAAAGAATTGTTTTAATTTCTACACCCTAGATTTTAGGTATTCTCTACAAACTCTAATCCTAATTTATGGTTCCCATTATACTTTTGTTTTATTTTTGTGGCTTATTGTATGCACAAGGTGAAACAAGGAGGATATGGAGGAAAAGGAAGCTCATGGAGGCAACTCGAGCTCCATCTCATTTTGTTCTTGGTTTGCAAATAAGGGAAAAAATCCCCATTGTTGTTTTCTAGTTTGATTCCTATCTAGGGTTTTCAAGATTTCATTATTATTTTCTTATTCTCTCCTTATATGTATTAATTATTTTTGTGGCTTTACAAGAACCAAAGAAATCTGATTTTGTGTGTGTGTGTGTGTGTGTGTGTGTGTGTGTGTGTGTGTGTGTGTGTGTGTGTGTGTATTAAGCGACGTGATTTAAAACCTTGGAGAAAGGTGTACATATGGTTATTACAAGGGTTAAAGGCAAAAGGGGAATGAAGGCATGGTAGGCTGTGTAGGGGTAGGGGAAGCTATGGGAGATGGCCACACCACACCAAATTAAATGTAGGGGAGGGGGTAGGTCGTGGCTGTCTCCTCCCAAGTTTTTTTAATTTCATTATTAACAAGGAACTCAATCCAATCCCTTATCTTTTTTTTGGTGTTTATATTTCTCGTTTTAAATAAAATTGATTCATTATATATATATATATATATATATATATATATATATATATATATATATATATATATATATAACGTGTGTTAAGGTGTATATAAATATGTTTTATTATTATTATTATATATATAAATGTATATATCTACTCTATGTACACACACACAAAGAGATCCATTGTATTTTTTTAATTTCCTAAAGGGTGAGAAGGAATCTAAATCTTATATTTCATTACAATCGTTATCTTATTTACACAACTATAAATAAATGGAACACAATTTTCACAAGAAGAATTAAACAATCTCAAACAATTTTTTCCTTACAACAATATCAAATTCGATATTAAAATAATACGATAATACGATAAAAATTTTCCTAAGACCCATAGTATAATAATATGGTTTGACAAAAAGAACCGGTATAAATAATCTAATTTTCATTAATTTGTTAATACACAAATGCTAACTCAATAATCCAAACTAATAAACTAAGCATACATCAAGAATAAACTTGTTATTTATATTTTCCTCCTTGACTCGAGAAGGTAACCAAATGAGTATAATATTTCCTCTTTTTCTAAAAGTTTATAAAGAAGGAACAACATTTCATTTATATGAACTACAACAAAGCACAATCCTAAGTTCTCAATACCAAGTTTTGAGACAAAGAAGAATGATACTTTCTCAACCCCTAAAACAATCTTTCCAACACCCTATTACAAGATGTAAAAATGTGTCAAGTTTTCCACTAACAAGGATACAAGAAAAATTTCAAATACAAGTAAAACAATCTTCCACCAAATGTGGGAACTAGTTTACAATATTACAAGACTTCTTCTCAAGAGAGAAGATAAAATACCAAGATATTACACAATCATTACAACAATACTTTAAAATGCAAGAGAACAAGCCTCCCCAAAATGGGGAATAACATGGCCAAATTTTTAACTTTTGCTCTATGCTCCAAGAATATTTTCCAAGCTTCCACACCATATGAAATTCTTCAATGCACAAGAGAATAGGGCCTGGTTTCCTCCCAACCAAATGGCATCATCACATGCCATCTCAAAAATGGAGGACATGCTAGCCTCCCTCCAAGCCCATGGGAGAGAGAGAATGCATGCCTCAGTATTGAAAAAGTAAGGGGAGGCAAAGGGTGACAACACACACAATTCCAAAAAAAATCATAAGAGGAGAACTTCATGTTTTCCTCAAAGGGGGAGAGTGGAGAGGAGCCTGTTATAAACCATATTGTGATTCAACCATAGTAACACCAAAAAAATATCCATAATATCCTCCTTATCACTCTGTTAGTATCCAAATTGATTCTCCCTTGGAAGCCGAGCAACATGACAACTTTAGCAAGACATTGATAGATAGATAGATCATATTAATGATTCATTTTATAGCCGAGGAGGAGATTCATATAGCTCTTTGTTACTTGGGCTTAGAGAAATGGATAGCACCATATGAAAGGATTTGATCTATCCTCACTACTTTAGGTTGTGCCTTTCGACTAGGGTGAGAGGATCCATTTTGTAACCTCTGTTGGTGAAGGAGAATAAAGATATCCTTCTTTGCACAAATTTGAAAGGAAACCTTGAGAAAATACAATCAATGAACCACAATTTAATTTTCACAAGTGTCACTTCTAAAGAATGGTGATATTTTCTAAACAAGGTTAAGGTTACTAAAGACATTATGCAATCACGATTGCTTCTACATATTTTGGTAGTATAATTTATTCATTTATGGACATACGGGGCAAAAACGGGGGTAGTTCGGGTAGGATTCATTATTTTTGAATAATGTTTGGTGGGGATTAAGTGAGATGAAGTTGATTTCACCAGATCTTTGAGAACCTTTACAAAAATTGGAAGAATAACAGATAGAATGCTTTAGAATAGCCAAAATATTCCTTCAACTAGAAGGTGTGCATCAATGGAGCCCCAGATCTGCGGTTTCACACAATATTTGAGAATTCAACACGAAGGCTTAAGCTAAAGACTAAATTAAACATTAAAGACCCCTGGTTCCTCATGCCTAAGATACACTCAAAGGCTTACAGACAATATTTATCAACAAAATGACAGTAAAGTGATTTTAAATTTTTTATCTCATTACAGGATGAAGGCTCTTCTCATAATGAAATTACAAATGCCACTAAACTATCACATGGACGATATCCTATGTGATTCAAAGGGATTTTAACACAAGATTGCAATAGGAACATCAAAACCATTTGAAAACATTATAAAATAAAAGCAGACACAAATTTTCCCAAGATTAACACAGATTAATTTGATATCTATTAGATTTATTAGCAGGGGAAAGTTTCTTGAATAGTCTCAGAGCTTGTCAATGGTTGTACACTCGCAACCATCTTGATGTGATAAAATCTAAAACACAGGAAATTAATAAGTTTCTCAGATGGTCTCTCAGGAAGATGGGATTTCTCAAATTTTCTCGTAAAAATTAAACCCCGACCATTTGCAAGAGTATCCTCATTGCATTTATACAATTCACTCGCTCACTCATCCTAAATTTCCCCCAAAAAGAAGAATATTTGAGGAATCCTTTGCTTGTTACCAATTTTTCTCAGAAAGTGATGTTTAAAAAATTTACACATGAAGCCGCTAGGTGGAAAAATCACTAAGCGATCACGTTTCTTAGACCTTCAACCATAACCAAGTTGCCACGCCATAGCTTTTTATAGTCCTTCTAATCATTCTTTTATTCTATCATGTGAGAAATCCTTGTTTTAATCATTTTTAGGTGGCTCTGTATAGCTGGGTCTAACAAGCAATCATTTTTTCCCTCGAGGAAACACCTTGAGAAATTAGTTCCCTCACATGTTTTCCTGCATTCGTGCCTCTCGAAATGAATGTCCGCCTGATTATCCCACATTACCTTCTTTATGAGTCCGAGTCAGCCAAGTAAAAAGAGGAGCCAATGGAAGCCTCCATGTGTTTCCTTAGTGAAAATTCAAAAATGAAGTTTCGAGGCGGGACCTCAAACGAGCGCAAGCTCTCCATGTGTCTGGACACAATAAAATTGCCTTTTGGCCTTTGAAAAGTATCACTATAAAAAGGAGCAGCAAAAAGCTTCCACGTGTCTCTTTGGCACTTTTGCGATACGGTGCCCAAAAGCGAAGACCCTAAACAAGCACGGCTCACCACGTGTCTCAGTCTGGCAAATTTTTTGAAAACGTTTATGGACCAGCGGAAGGTGCCACGTTCCTAGGGTCCGAGAAAGTTTCTTCGATCATTGAAAAGTCTAAGTATGGGAAGACTCAGCGAGAAACCTCCACGTGTCCCTTGGTGCTTCTTCAAAAGTAAAGTATAGGGGCAGGTCCCAAACAAGTGTGGGCCCTCCATGTGTCCCAAGCCTTAGAAAGTTTCTTGAAAAGTTTAAGTATAGAGAGGAGCCAACGGAAGCCTCCACATGTCTCCTTGGCGCAATTGCTAAGGTAGGACCCAAAGGAAAATTTCAAATGAGCACCAACCCTCCACGTGGACAAGCTTTGAGTTGAAGTGGGCCTTAAAGTTTCAAAATGCCCCACTAACCTGCCTTCCTACTTGTAACATGAAAAACTACCACGTGTCCTTCTTCGGGGTCAAATTAAGAATTTTTCCCTGTCACTTCATATTTGTTGTATAGCCGATCAGAGACTATCGGGCTACGAGGCCAATTTGGTATTGTTTACAAATGTGACAAAAGTGAAAAATTTCACCAAAAAGACCCGCCGGGCTACATTTAATCAAAAAGGACCATGTTTTCATGGATGTTGGGATATAATTTGACATGGAAAACAAGCCCATCAAATCGTAAAATGCAGGGAAATCACCATTTGTGCCCAGAATTTAATTTTTATTTAAGGAGAAAGAATTTGGAAATGACACAAGGCCCAAATGTGATCCACGACCATGGAAAATGATCTTGATAGTATACAAATGAAGAAAACCTTTCACGCATCCATTTGGGGAAATAGAAAATACGTGAGCCATGAGACTAAAGAATCTCGAGGAAAACTAGGGCACGATCAAATCGAGCACCAACATCGGCTTTGACTTGGGAATGGGAACTCTCGGCAAGTGCCACAAGAACAAATAAGACCAAGTGACAAAAGTAAACCATTGGGCAATGGAGTCAAGAGCCAACCCTCTAGGAACAAACTAAGAAACCAACAAAAACTGGTCACCAGGGACCAGAGAAAACCAAAACAGAAAAACATGAAAGCAGAAAAAAACCAAAAGACTATACACTATACAATGGTGTGCACCCTGATTCAGAGAAAACAATCAAGGAAAATTTTCAAGTGCCTTCGATTTTGGATATGACCATGCTAAGCAGTTCTGATACGTCTTTAACAACTGGTCATATGATTATTTCTCTTTTCCATCCAGGTTTCTATCTGAGCACATTTTTTCAAGCTTATCCTTTGTGCCTATGTTAATTTTTTAACATCTCTCGAGGCTGCATCAAATATCAAAGTCTCAGGACAATCAACCTACTTGGGATAGCTACATTGATCAATTTCGTACTCCTTGAAAAAACATAGCTCACGAGTTATCAACATCGATTAATACGTGTGCAATACTTCATAAGAAGCATTGTTGGGGTCCTCAATGAGATATAACATTTTATTTTCACCAGGTAACTTCACAAGGATTCCCTCAATTGGTATGGTGGCATAAGACATGTCCATTTGCATGCTTCCACCCACACTAGCTTCCCACTTTCTAGATAATAACATTCCCCACTTAGCGGGACAATCCACAATTACTACATTCAAGGTTAAGTACTTGCCTAGATACGTTGCCAATTGCATTACTAAGCCTTTGACACATCCAACTACTGGCACCTCTCTTGAATCCATGGTAGTACATTTCCCATAAGCTATTGTTACTTTGAGATCCAACTCATTCATGACCTCAAGAGGCATTACATTACATGAGGCTCCTGAATCAAACATATAGTTATGTAACAACTTATCCTTAATAATCAGAGTAGTGAAAAATGGATCTACATTCAGTTGGGACTCAACCAAGGATGTTCCCAAATATACTTCAAGTGGCTCACCTAGTTCTTCCAAGTACTTGGGGTTTTTCCAACTCTGCAATGGTAGGAGGAGTCTCAACATTGTTTACATTTCTACCTTGGGTAATATTTTCTTCTTTCAATCCCAAATAATCAAAGGCCCTTTTCTTGTGCTCAAGAATCCTAAGAAGCTCAACAATTGGAACATAAATCTTGATATGACTCAAGACTTGGGCAATGTCATAAGAAATGTATTTGGGCAAGGCAGCATTTGGAGGAAGACTAAAATACTCATCTGACAACAAACTATTTTTCATGGTCTGAGGATGGGCGGGGATACTAGTTACTGTTTGGGGAAACAAGGCCTTTTCCAGATGTATCTTTCTTAGGAGTTTATTTTGGGATATTGTTGAGAGCTGGAGTTTTGGTTTATCTTGAGGCCTGCCCCTTTGACGACTTTACTCCTAGTGTTATATTATTTTTCTTGGGAAATTACAACATTCATTAACAACTTCCTATCCTCCTCGAAGAAGGATTCCTCCATAATACTTCTTAATCATTAATTCCCTTAAATATTCAAAATAATTATTAGGCAACTCACAAGATTTACCATATCAATTTCAAAAGTATGAGTGATAGGAAGAGATAATACCTAGTGAATGGAATCCCAGAAATCAGCAGTAGTTCTAGTACTTATCAGCTCAGTTGAGGTTGCTCCCTACTATGAACTTGTAGAGAAATCCATCATGCATGCATCATCATCTGTCTCATCATCATCTTCCTCAACTTCTTTGTCTTCATCACATGGGGCATGTGGCAAGAAACATCTATCACACCACTCAATTTCATTTTCTTCTTCCACAGTAGCAACTATGGTAGCTAAAGGATCAGACACCAATCTATTTTCCCGGGGTTGGGGCTATCTATTTCCTGATCCCACTGGCCCTTTACCCCTGTTATCTGATCTATGATCACCTCTAGGATGATTTGTAAATCTTTCTTGACCTTGTGGCTTGTGTTGACCTTGGGAACCTTGTCCAATACCCTTCTCTGCTCTGGAAAGTTTATAGGACATTTCATTAACAACTCCGACCAACATTTTTACAACCTCTTCTAGATCCTGATTTATTTGACTAAGGATTCTCTGTATTGATCACTTAATACCTTCCCTTTTAGGAGGCTTACCAACTACTTTGATATGGTTTTGAATATGAAAAGCCATGGTGAAGGACTGCCTCAATGTTCCTAGGTTTTCATCCCTTAAATAATAGGCAGCCATTTTGTCAAAAACATCATAATATTTTATTAAACAAGAAAAATAACTTGGCCTTAGGATTACAGGTAGCCTATTCAAGGTTTTATTGAACCTAGTATTGAAGTCATGAACACATTCATTAGGATTCTTCTTTATATTTTCAAATTTAAACAAAATAAACCTAGGATCTGTCTTATCCCCATATTGCAATCTAAAAGCATTTTTCATTTCTATCCATGAATCTATTGAGTTATCTAGAAAAGACTTATACCAGTCATGTGTATCCTCCTCAAGAGTATGAATAAACAATTTTATATAAACATCCTCAATTTCAATCTTAAAGTCTTCCATCATATTGACAAAAAGTTTTAAATGTTGATTGCAGTGATAGCATTATTCCCTTGAAATTTAGGCAATCTATTTCTAACATCTTCGGACAAAACATTTGGATATCCAACCATACGTCTAAAATCTATAGGACCAAAATTATTAACAACAAATGGAGGCCTAGGTGGAGGTTGGGACATACTACCTTCGGGGGTGATCTTACGGGAGAAACATAATGATTAGGGACAAGAGGTCCTTGGAACACGGGAGTATAATTTTCCAAATGAATGTCCTCTAAAGGCTCTGTTTCATGGAAAACCTTACAATCTTTGGAAAATATAGGGACAACCGAGAAGCACACTTATCGATACAAATGAAGGCCCCTCTCCAGTTGGAAAATTCAATTCTATATAAAGATTACCTGATTTAGAATCACTTGAAGAAGAATGGTAATCCTTAACCACAGGTTGATCACTTTTCACAATGGATAACTCTTTTCTTGATCCCTGATCTCCAACTATTTTCCATACTCTTTTTGCTTCTGATTTTGTCTTTCTTAGTTCTGGAAACAACTTTCTGGTAGGGTCCTTAGTGAAGAAAGATCTTCTTCCTTCCATCTTTGCAAAGATTATTGTGATTCACTTAAAATAGGTTAAGGCACTAGTATTTATCAAATTTTAAATCAACACGGAGTCGCCATTAAGGATTTTCACCTTAGTTGTACAAATTCACTATAAATGACTTGTCAAATATCTATCAACACATAATTCTTGCAAAGATTAGTAAATCTGACCTTCCTCTACCAATATTTATCACTAATGATATAAATTTAGTGCAATAACCACTAGAAACTTGAAATATTGCACATAGAACTTGTAACTTTGACAAATTCTTACAAATCTGAATAAAGGATGATGTTTAAACAACTAATTTACACTTAGATCATGAAAAAAACATTACTAGGGCCAAATATAAGAATTCCTTTGAAGATCCTCGGCAACGACACCATTGTGGTGTTGTTTCCACACAAATAGGTCCTGATGTTCAAATAATCCCTGACAACGGCACCAAAACAGTGTTGTTGCCACACATATAGGTCCCAGTGTTCAAATAATCCTTGAAAATGACGCCAAAATGGTGTTGGTATCCAAATTGATTATCTCTTGGAATCTGAGCAACATCAAAGATTTAGCAAGACACTGAGAGATAGTCAGATCATATTAATGAGTCATTTTGTAGCCGGGGAGGAGATTCATGTGGCTCTTTGTCACTTGGGTGTTGGAGAAATGGATAGCACCATATGAAAGGATTTGATCTATCCTCACTACTTTAGGTCATTCCTTTCAACCAGGGTGAGAGGACTCATTTAGTAACCTTTGTTGGTGAAGGAGAATGAAGATATCCTTCTTTCCACAAATTTGAAAGGAAACCTTGAGAAAATACGATCAATGCACCACAATTTAACTCTCACGCGTTGTCACTTCTAAAGAATGGTGATATTTTCTAAAAAATGTTAAGGTTACTAAATAAATTATGGAATCCTGATTGCTTACGCATATTTAGCAGTAAAATTTATTCATTTGTGGACATATAGGGAAGCAGGGGTAGTTTAGGTAGGATTCATTGTTTTTAATAAGTTTTGGTGGGAATTAAGCAAGATGAAGTTGATTTCACCAAATATTTGAGAACCATTACAAAAATTGGAAGACTAATAGACAAAATGCTTCAGAATAGCCAAAATATTCCTTCAACTAGAAGGTGTGCATCAATGGAGCCCCAGATCTGCACGGTTTCACACAATATTTGAGAATTCAACATGAAGGCTCAAGCTAAAGACTCAATTAAACATTAAAGACCCCTGGTTCCTCATGCCTAAGATACACTCAAAGGCTTACAAACAATCTTTATCAACAAAATGATAGTAAAGTGATTTTAAATTGTTTATCTCATTACAGGATGAAGGCTCTTCTCATAATGAAATTGTAAATGCCACTAAACTATCACAAGGATGAGATCCTATGTGATTTAGAGGATTTTAACTCAAGATTGAAACAAGAAAATCAAAACCATTTGAAAACATTACGAAATAAAAGAAGATGCAATTTTTCCCAAGATTAACTAAGATTAATTCGAGTTCTATTAGATTTATCGCAGGGGAAATTTTCTTGAGCAGGTCTCGAGCTTGTCAATGGCTATACACTCCCAACCATCTTAACTCGATCAAATCTAAAACATAGGAAATTAACAAGTTTCTCATATGGTCTCTCAAGAAGATGGGATTTCTCAAATTTTCTCATAAAAATTAAACCCCCAACCATTTGCAAGAGTATCCTCATTGCATTTATACAATTCACTCACTCACTCATCCCAAATTTCCCCCCAAAAATAAGAATATTGAAGTAATCCTTTACTTGTTACCAATTTGTCTCAGAAAGTGATGTTTAACAAGTTTACACCCGAAGTTGCCAGGTGGACAAATCATGAACTGATCACATTTCTCATACCTTTAACCATGACAAGGATGCCATGCCATAAATTTATGATAGTCCTTCTAATCATTACTGTTAATGTCATGTGAGAAATCCTGTTTTAATCATTTTCAGGTGGCTCTGTATAGCCAGGTTCGACACGAAATAATTTTTTTCCCTCAATGAAACACCTTGAGAAATGAGTGCCCTCGCATGGATGCCTACATTTGTGCCTCTTAGAAATGAATGTCCACGCACAAATTATCCCACATTACCTGCACTGTGAGTCTAAATTGACCAAGTAAAAAGAGGATCCAGTGGAAGCCTCCACGTGTTTCCTTGGTGCAACTTCAAAGATGAAGTTTAGAGGCGTGAGATCAAACGAGCGCAAGCTCTCCACATTTCTTGGACCCAATAAAATTGCCTTTTGGCCTTTGAAAAAGTCTCATTATAAAAAGGAGCCAGCAGGAATCCTCCACGTGTCTCTTTGGCACACTTTTGATATGGTGCCCAAAAGCGGAGACCCTAAACAAGTGTGGGATCACCACATGTCTCAGTCTAACAAAGTTGTTGAAAAATTTTAAGGATCATTCGCAAGGCATCACATGCCTATGGTGCGAGAAACTTTTTTCGGCCATTGAAAATTCTAAGTATAGTAAGACCAGTGAAAACCTCCATGTGTCCCTTCAGCACTTCTTCAAAAGTAAATTATAGGGCAGGTCCCAAAAAGTGCGGGCCCTCACGTGTCCAGGGCCTTAAAAAGTTACTTGAAAAGTTTAAGTATAGAGAGGAGCCAGTGGAAGCCTCCACATCCTTAGCGTAACTTCTAAGGTAGGACCCAAAGGTAAATTTCAAATGAGCGTCGACCCTCCAGATGGACAAGCTTTGAGTTGAAGCGGGCCTTAAAGTTTTAAAATGCCCTGTTGACCCGCCTTCCCACTTGTAACATGAAAAACTGCCACCTGTCCTTCTTCGGGGTCAAAGTAAGACTTTTTTCCTGCCACTTCGTATTTGCTGAATAGCCAATCAGAGACTATTGGGGCTATGGGGCCAATTTGGTATTTTTTACAAATGCGAAAAAAGCGGCAAATTTCACCAAAAAGACCTGCCGAGCCGTATCCAATAAGAAAGGACCACGTTTTCACAGATGTTGGGATATTATTTGATGGGGAAAACATGCATGTCAAACCATAAAATGTAGGGAAATCACCATTTGCACCAAGAATTGAATTTTTCTTTAAGGAAAAAGAATTTGGAAATGATACAAGGCCCAAATTTGATCCACGACCATGGAGAAGGATCTTCAACAACATACAAATTAATAAAACCTTTACGCATCCATTTGGGGAAATAGAAAATCGACAAAGCCCCAGATGAAGAACCTCGAGGAAAAACTAGGGCACGATCAAATCGAGCACTAACACACTCCATACCAAACATCAAGCCTCCTCCTTGTCAATATTTACAAACCAAACAAGGTTTACTTATCAAGGATGGAAGATGAGGTTCAAACCATATGAACAATCATCTTCCACATAAAACCATATGAGGGGAGGAAATAAAATAAATACCATCATGGCTTTCCCATCAAGCCATGTGGTGTAAAAGGGGCCACCTCCCTCTTGGCCTACACTCCAAAATCCACCCCAAGTAGGATGGATGGAGAAAATAAAAGAAAACATTTTTACAACACATCCACAAAAAGCATGCAAACAATACCATATTCAAACCACCATTTTACTTTTACACAACATACTAAAGCAAGAAAAATGAGAGGCATGAAGGCCTACCTCAAAACAATCTATCCCTCTCCAAAACAATCCAAGCACTTCAAGCTCCAAGATCCTAGCTCCAAGCTCTCTCCAACTCTCATAGTAAAAATGACAATTAAAAATTTCATACCCCTCTCAATAAGGAGTTATAAAAGAAGAATAAAATTCCAATCCTCATAAATGATAGGGTGACATGTGTCACGCATCTCATTCACCAAAAAAAAATTCCAAAATGCCAATAAACATAAAAAAGAACACATTTAGGATGTAATCTCCCAAATTTTCTAAAAATCCAATAAGCCAACACACTTCAACTTTTAAGAAATCACAAAAATTAACCACACTTACAAGATGGTGACAAGATAGGGGTCAAATGGGAGGGAAAATCCCATTTGACCTTGAAAAGAGACCCCTACCCATAGGTAGGGTCCAAGTCCATTTCAGTGTAAGGAAACCTCAATGTGAAAAGATACCCTTATAAATGCCACATTTAGCCCAAATTAGAGATTGGGTAAAGTGGCTCAAAGGAAGAGGTGGTGGGGCCCACCCAAATGATGATTAGGTGGTCCCAAACCACTAACAACAAGATTACTTAACATAAAACACCACTAATGCATGTGGGGACCATTAGGTCCTTAAACTAGTTTAACATAAGGCTCAACAAATTAAATTAACATAGGTAAGTTAGGAATCCCTAAGGGTTTCCAAATATGAATGTGCCACATACACACAAGGTCAAACAAAGATCATGCATGGCTTAGGATTTTTGGGCCAATTAGTCACTTGTGCAACTTGAGGTACAAATCTGAAACCCATGTTCTCATGTGTAATTTGTAATCTACATACTCAATTCACACATTAAACATACTTGCTTGATACAATATATCGATAATTAAACCAATCATGCATATTCATTCTAATCTATACAAAAATTGATATCAAAATGAGATAAATATACTCTAACAACATGCATCCATAGTAAATCAAGATATAAGATCCATCTAAGATATTGCATGATGACATCCAAATTACCATTATCAACCAATGATATCAAAGTATACAACAACATTAGTATCCATCCATCATATATCAGATAAACTATCGCATCACGTCCTGCTGGTATCCATAACCATATAGGTGCAAGAAAACTAAGATGATGATCATAATACTATATTGGCACCACATGTCCTAAACAATCACATGTGTCACCAAATATTCCATAATGAACCACATAATATCAAAATGGTGCTAAATCAATATCTCAAATCTAGTAAATGAAATGAGTCAGCAAATGAACTAATGTCAAAAAGAGGTGGGCGCTACACTTATCTACCTTAGCATGAAGATGACGATGGAACATAAATATTGATTGAATTACTTTCCTTGATTCAAATAATATACAACCAACGAATATATACTGAGGAGAAGGGATGTTTGAAGGAAACCGTTGAGTAGGTGGAGATGTGACTAAGGCGGGAATAATTGCCATCAAAATTGAGCCCCTTAACAATGTATTAAACTAATATTTGTGCTAAAAATCCCCCTTAATACATTGTTTCTGCAAACATTATATTTCCAGATAGTCGATCCCCCCTTATTCCAAACACAAAAACATTTATTACACTCTCTCTGTAGCCTTCTCAACTTTGAGGTGGCATGTCATCTTTGTGGCTTCTTGGTCCTAGTGAAACCTTGGTTTTTCCTTGAAGGGTTGCCACAAACCTGAAAGCGAAAAACCAAGGTTTCACTAAGAGTAAGAATCCACAAAGATGACATGCCACCTCAAAAGTGAGAAGGCTACGAGAGAGAGTGTAATAAATGTTTTGCCATGTTTGGAATAAGGGGGGTCAACTATCTGGAAATATGATGTTTGTAGAAATAATGTATTAAGGAGGAGGGATGTTAGCATAAATATTAGTTTAATACGTTGTTAAAGGGGTCGATTATCTTTGGAAGTTATTCATGCTTTCGTTGCATCTCCACCTAGTTGCGATTCCGTTCAACCGTTCCTTCTCTTTGTATATATTTTTATTTGTATATTGTTTAAATCAAGAAAGGAATTCAATCAATATTTCTATTCTATCTTCTCCTTCATGCTAAGATAGATAGATAACTATAGTGCCCACCTCTTTGCGGCATCCATTCATTTGTTGAATTATTTCATTTACTAGATTTGAGATATTGACTTAGTACCATTTTGATATTATGTGATTCATTATGGAATATTTGGTGACACATGTGATTGTTTAGGACACGTGGTGCCAATTTAGTATTATGATCATCATCTTAGTTTTCTTGCACCTATATGGTTATGGATACTAGTAGGACATGATGTAGTTAGTTTATCTAATATATGATGGATGGATGTTGATTTTGTTGTATACTTTGATATCATTGGTTGATTGTAACATCCTCATTTTATACATTAGAACAAGCCAATTTTTTATTTTTATTTTTTGATAAATGCTTCCTGGTTCTAAATACATAATTTAGAACTCACAAATCAAATAACCATTCTTATACAGATAACCATATGCAGCTGTAATGACTCGGAGTACCTCCGATCTATTCATTCCATGACTTGGCAATCTACCGATCTATTCATGAGTAATAAGAGTTAGCGTTTTTATTTAACACATCACTCTTGCGGTTCTCTTCCCTATTTTGGGATTCAGAATGCAGTGTCCAAGGAACCTAACTGAATAATTGTTACCATTATTCATCGGCATCTCATCCCTTGGACCAGGTGACTCAGGACAACGCAATCAGCAGCTTGCGATACTTTGGCCAAAGATTTGAAACATACTGCTTATGTCTCGTATTCCTTAACAGCATACTCATCAATCTGGAATACATCCTTCACCCCATTCTTATGTTATATAGAATGTCTTATACCGACTTCTATCAGTCCTCCTTATCCCAAGTTATTCACTCGGAAACGGATTAGTAAGGTGACAACGTTATATGGATGCACTCGAGGACTAGGGATAAGATGACATACTGGGTCAACCCTAGTTGAACCAGTGTGTCAAGATACCCCGAGTCTCCTAGGCAGCCATATAATGTGACCACATTCCTAATCGGTCCCAGAGTAACTTGTTCGAGTTAAAGGTGTAAATCTTAACGATCAATGCAAAGGGTGTCGTCATAAGTCACCTGCATTGTTGTATCTTTGAGAAGATCCTAATCTTCTCGAAGGTACAACCCTGCAGTTGACTTGTGCCGTCAACCTTTAAATCCGCCTCGAAAAGGTCTACTTATTAATAAGTGTTATGCACATTGAGTTTAAATTATATTAAAAGACGTTCCCCTAAGGTTAGCCTTTCCCGATCCCTGGATTCCTCATCATAGAATGACCTTTCTCAATAAAACTCACTACATAGAGAAGTTATTAAGGCCAAGGTCTCATCAAGGAGTTCATAGAATATACATAATTCTAAATCAACGAAATTGGACAATAACTCATAAACTTCACATGAGATTGCCATCTGAACCCCATTTAGGTTTATATCAGTTCTCATAACTGAATTTATATCGTACTTATTAGTATCAAGATATAATGATTAAGAATCCAATTAAATGTTGTCCTGGCATAATCAAGACTAGGGATTAATAATTTAATTCAGCTTGTTTAGCGTTCTGCTTAGGTTTATTTTAACCCTATCTTTCAGAAAGACAGTGATCTATATTTCAATTTAGCTTTAGATAGAACATACTAGAATTGCTAAACAATCATAAGTATTCAGTCACATATTCTTGCAAGCTTACATTGATAATCACAAAAGTCTCCAAATTTTACAATGATAACAATGCCCTCCAGGTTTTTGAACCGAAGAAAGTCAAACTATCATATAAGAATACAAACACATAAGTAACAAATATTTATTTCCATTCCTTTCAAAGCTAAACAAATACATTTTATGCATTCAGCATACTTGATACAATACTCAACGGAAGAAGAACATCTTTCCTCATATAGTACATTTAGAAAATCAAGCTGTAATTCAACATAAAATCAAATTTAAATAATCTGATCATCCTATCAGATCTGCATGCTTTTACCACTTACGGCATCCATCTGCAAAAATTGTCAACATGGGTCAGTTCGATGAACTGAGCATGATAAGCACTAACTCTTAAAACAATTGCAATCCACCAACTGTTTTCATTAAACAACCTGTTTAAATGAGATCATTTCACCAAACAAGTATACATGTTTCAGACTATGCTTTCGTAATACAAAAATGAATACAAACGTGTAACTCTAATTATCGTTACAGAATAGTCCTAATTACTTCTCAAATATTTCATCAAAATATTAGGGATCAAGAAGAACGAATGTATCCAAATCATCTATCCATCTGAATTCCATAATGGTAATTTGGATGTCATCATGCAATATCTTAGATGGATATTATATCTTGATTTACTGTGGATGCATGTTGTTAGAGTATGTTTATCTCATTTTGATATTGATTGTTGTATAAATTAGAATGAATATGCATGATTGGTTTAATTATCAATATATTGTTATTATTATTTGATTTATTGTATCGATTAGGTATGTTTAATGTGTGAATTGAGTGTGTAAATTGAGTCACACATGAGAATGTGAGTTTTAGAGTTACATAAGCGGTGGTACCGAGTTGGATAATCCTAATCCATGTATGATCTCTGTTTGACCTTGTGTGTATGTGGCACATTCATATTTGGACACCCTTAGGGATTCCTAACTTACCTATGTTAATTTAATTTATCGAGCCTTATATTAAAAGCAGTCTAAGGACCTAATGGTCCCCACATGCATTAGTGGTGTTTTATGTTAAGTAAACTTGTTTTTAGTGTTGTGGGATCACCTAATCATCATTTGGGTGGGCCTCACACCTCTTCCTTTGAGCCACTTTACCCAATCTCGAATTTGGGCTAAATGTGGCATTTGTAAGGGTCTCTTTTCACATTAGGGGTCTCCCTTACATTGAAATGGACCCCTTGGACCCTACCTATGGATAGGGGTCTCTTTTCAAGGTTAAATTGGATAGTTGACCCCTCTCTTATCACCATCTTGTAAGTGTGGTTGATTTTTGTGATTTCTTAAAAGTTGAAGTGTGTTGGCTTATTGGATTTTTAGGAAATTTGGGAGATTACTTCCTAAATGTGTTTTGTTTTATGTCTATTGGGATTTTGGAATATTTTGGTTGGAGAATGAGATGGGTGACACATGTCACCCTCTCATTTGTGAGGATTGGAATTTGATTCTTCTTTTTATACCTCCTCATGGAGAGGGGTATGAAATTTTTCTTGTCATTTTTACTATGAGAGTCGCGTTATCCAAAATGAGCCGCCTACTTATTTTGGCTAACTTGCCTTCATTATTTCCTTCATTGTGCTTCAAATTCAATTTTCACACATTTTAAGCACTCAAAGGATTCTAGAAATGGATTCATCAGATAGAGAATTATTTCCCCTTTCTAGAAATGTAAATAAGTCCTCCTAACTCCAAATATTTTGCAAGTTATGGCTCGGTGGAGTTTGGAGGGGAAATTTTCCCAAGGTGGACCCGTGGGGAAAAATTTGACACTTAGCCATTTTGGGCAAAAAAGCTCAATGGAAAATTTTTGCCCAATGGCCCACAAGGAGTTGAGAGGTGACACATGTCTCGGCTGCAAGCGTAAAGGGAATTTTTGGTGCTTAGCCCTTTTGGTCAAAGTGCGCAAAAGGTAAAAGTTCGAGTGCATCACCACCGAGAGATGTGAAGGTGCCACATGTCGTATCAAGGTGGGAGTTGGGGCAGCGGAAGATTTTGGAAAATTTTTCCAAAGTCACAAAAGGTGTGAAGGCATGCAATTAACCCGCATGAGTCCCATCGAAAAATTAAATGGCGCCATGTGTCCATGTATCGAGTGCAGAGAAATCGAGGCCAACAAAGAATTTCGGGAAAATTTTCCAAAATGCGCAAAAGGGCCGAAAGTGATCTTGAGGCCCGCTTGGATCGGTTGGAGGGTGACACGTGGCGGTGGGGCGGGGAGAATTTTTAGGAATTTTTCCCAAATTAAAAAAAGAGGAAAAATCCAAGTTTCGGCCCACTAACCCAAATTTTGCCCTAAAATTTCCATTTTTGCCCTAAATCTTCAGAGGGGCATAACTTTCGATCCCGAGCTCAGATTTTCACGTTCTTTATGGAAATGTTATGAAATACTCTACATGATGGAGGATTAGATTTTGATTTTTGATGGATATTTGCGGGAGAAAATGGGAGAGCGTCTCTCGGGATGCAAAAATGTAGAAATGGTTCCCAACCACTAAAATTAATGAAGTATGGGCCTCTGTTTTGCTCTGCAGAGAAATGTACTTTGGCGTATGGGTTTGTCCATGAAGCCCATCACTTTGTAGGTGAGATTGAAGGGATTTGTCGGTGGTTGGAGTTTCAAATTGATTTGCCGCGTTTTCCACATTTCTTTCATTCTATTCTATGGTTAAAAGCTAGTTTTGGCTCATTTGTAAAGTGTTGTTCATCATTCTTCTCTACCTCTCCCTTATTTTCTTCCCAGGGTCAAAAATGGAGTTTGAACCTCGTCCACTACTTTGTAATGGAATTTTTTTCCTCTTACCCGTAAAATGATGTTTTGTGCAAACTTCTAGAGCAATAAAAACATGTTTTGTGATGCATTTGTCCATCATTGCTCATTTTTACTTGTTTTCTTCTTGCATCTCTTCATTGCAGGTATTTGTGCATGTTTGGATGTTCATTGCAGGTTTTGGAGTTGTGTTCATGGAGTTTTGGAACATTTTTTGTGTGAAATCCATCCTTGGTTTTGTGATGCACTTGTCCATCCTTTCCATTGCTCACCTCTCTTTGTTTCCATGGCGGTTTTGATAGATGTTCAACATTTTCTTCTCGGTGTATCACCATTTTAGTGTAGGATCTGTTTTTCCCTTTTTTCTCTCTCTCTCTCTGTCTCCTTGGCATAGTTAGATTATGATTAGATTAGTTTTCCTACACTGGAATAGCTTGTGGCAGGTAGTTTAGGAAGAGGAACTAGCCTTCTCTAGAGAGCTTTCCCCATTTGCAAAGGTCCCACACTTTGGGAAAGCTCAATGTTGTGCATTCACACCAAATGACATTTCCTTAGAAAAGCAGATCCATAGGTCATTTTGGGGGTGCTGTGAATTTACACTAACAAGTTGGAGAGAGCTTGGAGCTAGGAGCTTAAAGCTTGAAGTGCTTGGATTTTTTGGAGATGGATATATTTTTTTGAGGTAGGCCTTCATGCCTCTCATTTTTTCTTACTTTAGTATGTTCGTAAAAGTAAAATGGTTGTTTGAATATGGTATTGTTTGCATGTTTTTGTGAATGTTTAGTAAAACTTTTTTCTTTTATTTTCTCCATCCATCCTACTTGGGGTGGATTTTGGAGTGTATGGGAAGAGGGAGGTAACCACCTCTTAAACCATATGTATTGATGGGAAATCCATGATGGTCTTTATTTTATTTCCTCCCCTCATATGGTTTGATGTGGAAGATGATTGTTCATATGGTTTGAACCTCATCTTCCATCCTTGATAAGGAAACCATGCTTGGTTTTAAAATACTTACAAGGAGGAGGCTTGGTGTTTGGGATGGAGTGATAAGGAGGGTATTATGGAGATTATTTTGGTGTTCCTATGGTTGGATCACAATATGGTTTATAATGGGCTCCTTGCCACTCTTCCCCTTTGAGGAAAATATGGAGTTCTCCTCTTGTGATTTTTTTGTTCTTATGGTTGATTTGTTTTGGAATTTTGTGTGTGTGTGTGTGTGTGTGTGTGTGTGTGTGTGTGTGTGTTGTCACCCTTTGTCTCCCCTTGTGTAATCTTGAGGCGTGCATCCTCTCTCTCTCCTGTGGGCTTGAAGGTATGATAGCACGTCATCCATTTTGTAGAGATACGTGTGATGATGTCATTTGGTTGGGAGGAAACTGGGCCATATTATCTTGTGCATTGAATACTTTCATATGGTGTGGAAGCTTAGAAAATATTCTTGGAGCATGGAAGAAAAGTTCAAAATTTGGCAATTGTGTTCCCCATTTTGGGGAGGCTTGTTGTCTTCAATTTTAAAGTATTTAGGTGATCATTATTTAATATCTAGTTATTTTATCTTCTCTCTTGAGAAGAAGTATTGTAATCTTGTAAAATAGTTCCTACATTTGGTGGAAGTTTGTTTTACTTGTATTTGAATTTTGTTGATATCCTGGATTCACTTTAATAAGCCTCTACAAAAAGGAGGTGGTAAATCCTCAGCGAATATTACTTTGGCTGCATTCACCACAAAGGCAAATTTTCGTAGGTTTCTACATGAAATATTCACTTGGCAGTTTTAAGAGAGCAAGTGGGAAATTCACGCGGTAGCAAGGTGTTGTTAATGGCGTCAACAACACCTTATTATCGCATGACAACAAAATGTTGTTGACATGTGTCAACAATGTTTTTCTTGTCATGTGCATCAACAACATTAAAGCATCACGTGAAAACAAAAGGTTGTTGAGGGCCTCAACAACACCTTCTTTGTCATGTGATAGCAAAATGTTCTTAACGCACATCAACAACAAGAAACCCTAATTTTCCCTATAAATACCAACATGACCCCTCATTTTCACGTTCTTGTTTCCTAGATACCATATTTTTCCTTCTCCAAGCACTTCTTGCTATAGGTAAGGTACATCGACTTCAATCAAAGTCTTCATATCACCGCAATCAAAGTCATGGCTTCTTCTACCCAAGGTGAACCTCAGGATCCAACACCCGGAGCCTCCAAGGGAAATATTCAATACAGAAGTACTATGTGCCCCCACATAAATGTAGTTATGGAAATGAATGCAAAATACAGGGATTCAATAGTAGCATTTGAATTCCAAGGGCTTGTTAGCATGCCCTAGTTTGAGGTTGACCATCAGATTCTTAACTACCTTCTTTCATCCTACAATATAGAAAACAATACTTTTACTGTTACATTAGAAGATCGATGTACATTCTCCTTTGGTGTTGAACCTGTTGATATCCATTGATTGACAGGCCTCCCTTTTAAAAATGTGCCGATAGTAACAACCAAAGTAACCCTCACTAAAAATGATAAGATTTTCCTCGAATCTAGTTATGGTTTCAATGTTGATTGTAAGTGTAATTTTCTCTCATTTGAATGTTTTTATATTAATTCAAATTGATATTAATTCCAATGAATTTTGCAGCTCATGTCAGTAAATCAAGATGAGGAGTGGATATGCAAGATGTTGCACACCACTTTCTTGTTTCCTTGATTTCTTTGTTTCAAGACAGAATTATTATGCAAGGTCGACAAAATGACATTCCAAATTGGGTTGTTGCATACATTCTTGCAACAATCGGAAATCAAAAATTTGACTGGTGCACATTTCTATCTAACAAGATAAAGGCTAACATTACCAATGCATCAATTTCAGAAAAACCAGTTATTCATTCAAAAACTATATCCTAGCTCTTTATTATGAGGCTTATTATAATTTAAAAGATGAACCAACTCCAACTTGCACAAACGAGACAATGAAGAATTTTTCAATTCCACTTGAAGAGCAGCAGGTAAATAGTTCATATTCCATCTTTACAAAGGGTAGTATTTTTTATGTTTTTCTCATTCGATCGAATCTTTGTGCACTAATATAATGTAATTCTGATTGAATCTTTTCTGTATGAAGAAAATATTTCTGGAGTCACTTCCACAAAAAAGTTACATCGAGAGGAAGAGGCCAACAACATTGAGGCCTCAAGAGAATCACAATTTGAAATCAAAGTTAACTCATGAGTTAATGCCCAAGTATTTGCATTAATGAAATGACAAAGATGTAATACCCTTAACATTCAAAGTAGGGTTGTTTACATTTTTATTTTACCATTTAATGATTTACCATATTGAATTGACATGTATTTCTTGTACTTGCAGGGACTTTGGACTACACGCATACGTCAAAGAAAGCATCGCCAATGCACTCTATAGAATATCATGCAATTTTCAAATATCAATAGCAATTACAACCATCAGCTCCAATCGAAACAATTCAAATTGTTTCACACCGCTAGGTTACACAATCAATTAATCGCATGACAAAATCTCACTCAACAAGGTATGACTTCATTTATTTTTTGAGTTTTTTTAATAATTTTACATATTATTTAGTAATTACTAATGATTTTGTTCTTGTTGTTAAAATTTGATAGAAATCCTTTGTCTTCTACTCAAAATATGCAAACCCCACCTACTCAATCAAGCCTGCAATTATGATTCAAAATGGCGACCAGAGGTTTAGGACAAAAGACCATTGGTAAATGCATGCTGATGATTTTGGGCCCTAGTGGGACACTAAACATTCCCTTGTCATTGGATATTCTAACCCTCTCTGTCATTTGGTTGTCCCCCGCAACAGCGGTGCATTCGTTTTTGAATCAAATAATTTTAGATGAAGATTATTTGGGCATTGATAGCAGAGACCCAACTAGTTGTTTCAACACACGAGATATGATTCATGGCTAGCAGGTATATTTTCATCTCAATGTACTTTTAAATTTATTTAAATTTTCAACATTTCCATTTCAAATTTAATATTAATTTCTATTTTTTCTATTAGGATTAGCACTCTCAAAAGAAAAAAGATGCAACATACGTCGCTCGACCTAAAATCCACCATACTTCTCCTTCAAAATCATCCTCTTCTAATACAGATAGTGATGACTTGCCAAAATTTCCTTTGGATAACTTGATTGGCTATGATTGTCAATCTCACATGAATGAATTTATCATGCCTCAAATCAGTAAGCTCATTCAATGGGAGCAAAGGGAAAAAGTATTAATATCTGAGATAGTAAGTTGTTATGATAACCATTGGCAAAGAGAGAGCTTATTTGCAATAGTCAAAAATCAACCTGCGAAGATGGATGCATTATTCATCAGAGCTAAAAGTGGGACTGTCACATATAACAACACCTATAACAACAATATTTTAGATAAAGTATTAAACAAATTGGAAAATATCAGTGCTGAGGCCTAGGCCTATTTCAATAAATGGTCTAAGGACAAGGAAATGGTGGTGATTGCAAACACCGAAAGAGATAGAGTTGTCATAAGTATAATCAGTTTGAAAAAATATTTTTTATTAATTTCAATAAAAATTTATTTTTAATATGTTTAATTGACTTCACTCTTTTTGTTGTAGCTGAAATATGAAAATTTAAAGAGTCAAGCTAAGGTCTTCCAAGTTCACTTGGAAACAACAAAGAACAGTTTATCCACAACAATTAAGATGAAATAAAATATTGTTTTGGTTAACAAACAAAACAATACACTTAAGTAGATAATTAAAGAGAATGGCTATGACCCTAAGATTTTATTTAAAGAAAAGGAAATGGTAGATCCTTCTTTGACATCCCATGGAGATGCTACAAAGGAAGAAGAAGCAATCATCAAGAACCTAGACATGACTGCTGAGGATCTGATTAGTTCGGGGATAATTGAGGCAAGGAATATAGTAGGGTCTGGTGAAAATGTTAATGATTGAGGCTTGAGGATTGGGGAACCTCAAAATTGAAACTTTAAATATTTTATATATAGAAGAATGAAAGTTGATACTTGAATATTTGTTTAATTTGAATTTTTGAGTTAAGCTTTATGCAATATTATCGCTGCTTGCAATGATGGTGATAGTTACATTTATAATTAGAAGTGGATGTCTAGATAATGAAGTTAGAGTAGATGTGGTTATATTTATTATCCATTTAGAATGTGGTTTTATGTGGACATTAGGTGTGGATGTCTGGATAATGAAATTAGAGTAGATATGGATGATGATGAATTATACTTGACTAGATGAATTGTATGTGACTAGATGATGATAATGGATAATTGTTTTAAGAAAATTAAGAATGTGGTGTGATACATACATCTTAATATAGTTAAAGCTTCTTCTCTCTGTTTTAAATTTCAAACTCTTTAATATGTATATCATTTCTTCACATTTATTTTCAGACCTTTATATTGAATTGAAACGACAAAGCTAAAAGGAAAAAAAGAATTTGGTATTACACAAATATCTTCATACGGTAAAATCCTCTTGAGATTTTTAACTATGACTAAGATAGGGTTTAAGGTACCTCTTATCTTCTTGAGCAAGCTTGATGACCTTTGTTTCTCGAGAATTTAACACAAATTTTTTTAAGGATTAGAATAAAAATGGGTGAGTTTCCTTATAATCATAGTCCTAAGAAACGAGAGCTTCCTTGGATGGATGTAAACCCACATTTTTCATAAACATCAATGAAATGAAGAGAAATTAAAATGCAGAATCTAGATCTAACCTAAGCAAATTAAAGCAAACCAGAACCTTTTCATATCGAAGGTGACACAAATATCAAGAATGCCTTTGTAGAGTGGATGAAAATTGTACGGACACTAACCATGGCAGAATATGCAGAATCTAGATCTGAGATTTGAAGACCTTGCAAAATACAATATCAAAGTGGTTTGAAAATTAAAAATACCAATGAAATAAATCTGATTTTAATAAATAATAGTATTTGAATAAATGTAGATATACATACCTGTAAAATATTCGATGATAACTACAGATCAAAAATAGCCTCCTCACTGTCAATATTTGCATCTGTAGAATTACAATGGTATTTATGTAAAACTATAAACAATTAAATTAGAATCTATTAATATGAAATTGAATAAATAAGAACAGTTAAAGTGTAATATTAAGGTGATACCTATTTAAAGCTAAACACTCCATTGTCAATAGCTTCTTTGTATTCAATATTTACATCCATGAGTTTGAAGATGCACCACTTCTAGTCTTATCATTGAGATTACTTGGACTTGTAGCAGTATTAGTTACATCTCTTCTTTCTGAAAGGGAATTCCAATACGCAATAGCTCTATCAAAAGGAAAGGTTTCCAAAGAGTAGCGAGAAACATAAAACCTTATGCAACTTTTGAGATTTTTATCCAACCTGTTTCTCAATTTTGATTTAATAAAAGATAAAGCACTGAAAAATCTTTCATCCTCCACAGATCCCAAAATCATTGTTTGGCACAACTCATACAACTGAAAATATTCACTAATGTCTTCTGTAACACACTACTTTGGTAGATTTTTCACTAGAGCCTTGTAATAGAACCACTCTCTGAAGGTTTTTCTAAGAGTTTATATTGTGACCTCATTTTCATTGCAAAATTAGTTGATTGAGTCTTTATTAAATCAACATTCAGTATACCTTTTATTTCAATACCATCAACCTTTGATGTCTTGCTGAAATGATCCAATATTGTACCCATGTATTTATGGAAAAGCTTACTTACAAAATCATCATGACCACCTTCTATATTCCAAAAATTGGATTCATCACACCCATGGCTTCAAGAATTTTTTCTTGGCTGAAATGTTCTCTAATTTCTTATGCTAAGGATTCTACAATATTTCTTAGTATTATTCTTGTTTCAATTACTACTGAGAATCAAACATATTTTGTGTCACGGGAAGTTCTTCTTTTCTGTTTATGTAAAATCTTTACTTTTTTGCAAAACGTGCGGTGGTATATATTTTCTCGCTAACATGGATACAAAGGTGGTCATGGATATTAAATCTAAAAAAGTTATTGGAATGGTTAAAATCAATAAAAATTTCTAGTTATCAAAAACAGGTGTATCAAAACTATCTAGGGAAGTGTAGAGGGCATCAAGACTCATACAAACCATTTTTCTCATTCTTATAAAATCAATAATATAGGTTAATCTCCCGTGCATGCTTCATAAATGTATTGATCTCTGTAACATTGGAAGAATTCCTACCAATGTAATAAATTTCTCCAAATCAATTACATGGAATAAAAATTCCCTCTCCCTATCAATTTCATGACAATATTTGTTCATGAAACTAACCAACGAAGGATACTCCTGACGCACTCTACATGCAGGCTTATACAAAGAAATCCACCTTGTCTCAACATCCTTCAAAAGTTTTTTCAATCTATAATTCCTATGGAAAATTTATAAAACTCAAGAAATCACTTTGGGTTGCTTTCCATATAGGCATGTAGTTCTCTTATAAGGTCTTCTACTTTTGCAACATTTTCGTATTTGCTAACGATTTTATATGCTAAATTCATTATGTGAGCCATACAGTGAATTTTTAGCATATAAGGGGCCACTGATGTTTGCAATCAAACACACAACCTAGTTCTATGACCTTGCATGACTGATGCACCATATGCTCCCATGCATACCAACTTCATAGCAATTTCATTCGTAGTCATGCCAACAATTTCTTTCAAAAGAGAAATAACTAGTTTATATAGGTTTTTTGCATTGTACTTTTCAACCATTTTTCGAACACCCAAAAGATACAAAGTCCTTATATGATTTTCTAAAGTGTAAACATGGATACATAAACATGCGGTGTTGTCAACAAGCTGTCACTTCATCAATTGAAAAAGAGATAAACTTTACATTTTTTACACACTCTTTCAAATATTCCTTCTCAATCATAGCAAGGCATTTAGCCATTTCCCATGCATTGTTATCTGACCAATGAGACAGGGAACATTACGCACTCCATTATATTGATACAAAACTTTGAAATCAATAAAATCTAAAATTGGTCTTCCTTTCTTAAGGATGTGGAATAAAGTAGAAAATTAAATGATTTTAGCATGAAAATTTGATTGATTCATCTTACCAATTTGTGATGTGATCATTCTGCCATTTTTGACGAGATGTCTCGTGTCTTTTCGATCTACCTCATACTATACCGCATATTTCAAATGCATGCAATATTTTTAGTTTTCCATCTGTGTTTTTATTTGCTAACCATTTTCCCTAATTACAATGAAATATATTTTTCCACAGTCTTTTTTCAATTGTGTCCAACTTTAGTTGCACTTTTTGTTGCCTTCCCAATTTCCATGTACATATTTTACATGTACATTCCGCTGAAATTTCTTTAGAATTAGCTGGTACATTTGTATGAGGTTCTATAAATGAAAGTTTTCAGAACCCAGTCAAACTTTTATGTCCTTCAAGTGTCCACATATTCTTGTTCATTCTCATAGTTTTACTTTTATGTGCAAATCTTTTAGGAATATCACGATCATCAGGTTTCCTTTTCCGTGAACCACTATTTACATTTGAATTTTGTGTTACATTTTGCACTCCTGGTTGCACATCAACAGGAATATCTTCAAGCTCTACCATCTCAACTGGAATATATTCAAGCCCTGACATGGTATCATTATAGGTGTCATTTTCCTGATACTGAGCAGAATGCATGTCCACTTCAATAACACCTTCCAAATAGTTTGTTATCTAATTGATTTCATTCAGATCTCTATGGGTGTTGGCGATTACACTATCTAAACAAACAAAGTTTCCAAAATACTTGAACAAAGACTTGTGAGTTGTTTTACATAATTTGTTGGGTGTTCTAAGCACTAGTATCTTCCATTTTCTCCGAGCGTGATAAATTTGATTCGAGATAAGCTTCGGTCATCCATCAACAAACACACCTTGTCATGCATCAACAAACATACCATGTCATGTGTCAACAATAGTTTCAACTTCCCCTGTCATGTGTTAGATGGTTATTCTTATCACCCGTCAACAGAGCCTTCTTATTGCTAGTCAACATGAGCCTTCTTTTCACTGTCAAGATCCTTCTTTATGCTTGTCAATAGAAATTTCTTATCGTGCATTAACGAAGTATTCTTGTCACACGTCGAAGGTTATTCTTGTTTCTTGTCAAGAGATCCTTCTTGTCACGTGTCGATTGAATGCTTTTGTATAAAAAAATTGTACTTTTTGTACTAGCCTCTATTGCTTCGTGAGTTTTCTCAGACTTGATAATAGATATGGCCCTAGGTGGTATGAGCTAGCAAGTAGTGTTCTACCCAGTGAATAATATAGGATTATATAGGGGATATTTTAAAGAGGTAGGTGAAGAAAACCCTAAAAAAATTAAACTGTAATTTTTAGGTGAACATGTCAATGACCCGCGCTAGAAAATTCACCTTTTCAATTTTTTATAAAATAGAATATTCACCATATTACGGATATTTTCCATTAAACAAATCCTTGTTGGTATCCTTGTTAGTGGAAAAATTGACACGTTTTTACATCTTGTAATAGGGTGTTGGAAAAATTATTATAGGGGTTGATAAAGTATCATTCTTCTTTGTTTAAGTAAACTTAGTTTTGAGAAATGAGGATTGTGCTTTGTTGTAGTCCATATAAATGAAAAGTTGTTCCTTCTTTGTAAAAATTGGGGAAAAAAATGGGGAAAGAATATACTCATTTGGTTACCTTATGAATCATGGAGGAAAATATAAATAACAAGTTTATTCTTGATGTATGCTAAGTTTACTAGCTTTGGTTATTGAATTAGCATTTGTGTATTCAAAAATTACTGAAAATTAGATTATTTATAGTTGTTCTTTTTGTCAAACCATATTATTATATAATGGGTCTTAGGAATTTTGAGGAATGTAATTTTTCATCACAACATCTTATGATTTTAATATCAGAATCGACAATGTTATAAGGAAAAAATTGTTTGAGAGAGTTTAATTCTTCTTGTGAAATTTGTATTCCATTTATTTCTAGTTGTGTAAATAAGATTACATATGTAATGAAATATAATAGGTATATTCATTCTCACCCTTTAGGAAATAAAAATACAATGGATATATATATATATATATATAATAAAATATATGTATATATACCTTAAAGCTCTTATATATATTATATTTAAAATATATATACTATATTATATATATATATATATATATATATATATATATATATATATATATATGGGTTTGTTTATATAAAACAAAAATATATATAATGAATCTGTTTTCTTTAAAAAAGAGAAATATAAACCAAAAAAAAGATAAGTGATTGGATTGAGTTCCTTATTAATAATGAAATAAAAAAATTGGGGAGGAGGCAGTCGCGACAACACCAAATCCCCCATACCTTCCCCTACCCTTACATAATCTACCACACCTTCATTCCCCTGTCGTGACCCCCTTAACCCCTCGTCACGGCCATATGTAAACCTTGTGCTAAGGTTTTAAATATATTGCCTAATATACATACATATGCATATACACACACACACACACACACACATATGCATGTATGTATGTATGTATGTATGTATGCACAACCATATTTCTCTGGTTCTTGTAAAGCTACAAAATAATTAATACATATAAGGAGAAAATAAGAAAATAATAATGAAATCTTGAAAACCCTAGTTACAAATTAAACCAAAAACAACAATAGGGATGTTTTCCCTTATGTGTAAACATAGAACAAAATGGGATGGAGCTCGATTTGCCTCCATGAGCTTCCTTTACCTCCATCTCCTCTTTGTTTCACCCCTGTGTAAATAATAAGCCACAATAATAAAACAAAAGTATAAAGGGAATCATAAAGTAGAATTAGGGTTTGTAGAGAATACCTAAAATATAGGGTGTAGATTAAAGCAATCCTTTGGCTCAGATTTAACCCTCCTAACTTTTATATTTTTGGGAATAGATGTTTTTATGGGTGTTGAGGTAAATTTATTAAATGGGAACCTAGGGGATTTAATTAGGGCCATGGTAAGTATAAATTAATAATGTGGCTTTTAAGAAATTGTTTTAATAAATCAATATGTAGCATGGGTTTATTTGATTTACTTATGGGACATGGAAAGTGTTAAAGTATTAAATTGGGACTTATAAAAATAATTAAATAACTCAACATTAGGTATGGGTAAGCATGGTTGGCCTAATGTAACCCATTTCTCGGATTAAACTTAATATAACCTAAGGGGGATTCTGATTTTGATATGTGGGCCTAACCATATGTGAGTTAGTGCAACAATATAAAAATAAAATATAATAATAATAATAATAATAAATAAATTTTTGGGTATAGTCCCGACCATAGTTATGTACTTGATAATAATAAATGTAATTTAAAAAAATTGCCAACATTTTTAAGTCTTATGTCATGGTTTTGGATTGTAAAAGATGGGGTACTACAATAAGTAGCCACAAAAATGATATTATTTCTAAAGTAGTATGAACAAACAATTTTTACTATGATATAAGGTAAAACATGCATTTTTAGAGATTAAATTTGGGCATGTAACTCAAAAATACTTGGAAAACCATTTTGGCATGGTGTCCTTGCATTCTTAGGTGTCCTCACCTTAATAAATGAGTAATTCTAAAAATACATAGAGAAAGGGGAAGAGAAAGAGGAGGGAAATTTGAACTAAACCACCCACCAAAAATAATAAATGCCTACAAGACTATGTGGACACTTGAATTTACCATTTCTTCGCATCATTTGACTTTCGGAAGGAGGTATGGGTGCCATTAAGCAATAAATTTAGGTGGTTAAACTATTAAGTCTACCCTTTTCCTTATAGAACATATTATCAAACTTTTAACCCCCAAAAAATTCATCATTTTATGTATTTCTTTATACCAAATGAAGCCATTGAGGGAGGGTTCTAACACCACCAATTTGGTGAAATTTTAAGTTGTAATTCGGAAGTTATGGCCAAAAACCAGATCTGGTAGGCTCTGTAGAGTTTCAGAGAACAAGCAAAATGAGAGAACATTACTCATGCATCCTCATACGTCGATTTAATGATTTTTTCCTTAGATCATTGAATCAGATTGTCAGAGGGATGAAGGAACAATGTAACATTTATGTGGGTATTTAGTGCAACTAACTTTGCCAATTTCAACTACCTAGTCTTTACTTTGGTGGGTCAGAAGGAGATGTGAGGTACTACGGGAATGAGGGAATAGTTCCCACTATTCCCCCTTGGCCTAACTTAGCCGCTCTATGCGGGAGTACTTCTCTGTTAAATGGATCGAGGTTTAGGTGAACCTTTTAAACATGAGCATTGTTCCAAGTGTTCTATGTAGGCCCAATTTATACAATCTCTATCCTCTTCTCTCCTCATCAACAATTGTAGCCAATTGGTGAACCTATGGAACATGAAAAATATTCCACATTTCCCCACAAAACCTGATTTATTTGATTCCCTAGTGTAGTGTAGAAATGGCAGCAAAGCAAGGAAGCAGGGGAACGAGAGAACTTTGGAGCAGTTCCATTTGTACCCAAAACCTGAATTTTTTTATTTTAACTATTTTGAGAGGGAATTTGGCGGAAGGATGGAAGTGGGGAAGTGGTGAAAGGGAGGAACAACTAAAATATTCAACAAGTACCAAAAAGATGGATTCCATTGACAAAGGAGTTTTTAATATGAAAATGACTAACTGCTTTTCTTCTTCTTACTTAACATTGAAAACTTTTTGCCCTTTGTCTGTTTTGACTTGTTTGCACTTCCCAAGTCCAAAAATGGATTTGTAAGTTGTCAAAATATCTTATGGGTTATTTTGGACAATAGACACATAATAAATATTTTCCTCTAGTGGTGGCATGTCATCATCAATAATATTTTTAAGTGGTCAAAACTTATTGTGATCAATTATTTTATGTGTAATATCACTATTGATGGGTTCTACATGGAAAAGGGTTTTAGTATTATTATTGACACTTGACATGAAACTGAAAATAAATACAAATATAATTAATCATTTACTACCAAAGTATTTGGTGTGATGCTTGTTATGTGGTCCTTTTTTTTTGGTTGGATAAAATAAGATAATAAGGTCATTTTTATGATCATCCCATCCCTTACCATTATCATTAGGTGTTATCAAATCATATTTTAGCAAGTGGTCATAAAATTCTTGTGAGTGGTTGTGAAATAAAAATGGCGATTATAAATGCTAACAAACTCATAGAAAAGTAGTTTGTATACAATCAAACAACTGTGAAATAAATTTGTAGTGATATTATAGGAAGTTGAATGTCATGTAGCCAAAAAAATATAGAAGATGTGGTCGATTCAAAAATAGCCATGTCACATTTTCATACAAATAGTTCTCATGTAGACATATGGGTTTTATGCAGTCCCATAGTTGTCATTTTTGGTCAAGTGGTTGTATTTTTGGTTAAGGAAATAATTACGATTCTAATAGATCTACCCTTAGAGTCTTATATAGTATATATAAAATTAATGTGTCTAGTTTATCCTTCGAGGTAAAGGAAATATACATTCATAAGTATGGAATTTATTTTAAATTCTAGGTGATTCGACCCAAAAAAGTAACTTATATCCTAATAATTTATGCAAAATTGTGTTGTGTACTACTCCAAATTTTTAAATGCTAATTTCTAAAACCTAAATATTTGTGAATTAACAAAAAATCACCACTAATTACTTTCCTAAAAAGATTGATTCATGAGAAACCCCTTACTACCATTTGGAATAAGGTGAAATGAATTACACAAGTGTTGTTAAGATCTCGAACAAAAATTGAATTGTATTGTTTTTCTCCAAGATTAACAAAAAGAAATAAAATTTACTAGAGTGTTTACAAAAGTATTTATATAATAATTCTCCTAGTCTACTCAATCAATCCACCAATAATTTGGACCTATTCTTGTGGAGAAATGTATTCTACAACTAGAAAACTCGAATTCTAACTCTACTTATCACTTTTTTCCTTCAAACTAGGTCAACATGCCCATTTTTACTACATATTCACAACAACATAATAACTCATTAAGAAAAATTCTACATTGAAGGATTTGACCAGATGAGTTAAAAAAGTGTTAGCTAAATAATTCTTACCTTTCATTTTCTTCAATTGGAACTTTTCCATCTTCTAAATCCTCCTTTGAATGACTAAATTGGCCAAACATGATAGGTGACCCGCTTGAATTCACATACCTAATTTTTTATCTCACAAATACTCTCTCAATATGAATAATCTCATCAATTTCCTTCTATGTTTGGTTTTCCTTGTTGTAATAATTCCAACACATTTTGAGATTATTAATTTTATTGAGAAATGATGTACATATCATGATTTTATTGAACTTGTGTTTTTAATATTATTTTCTTCTCTTTAACCTTATTTTGCTGAAAAATTTAAATATAGATATCTCATCAATGGTTAATTATTGTGTAAAATTGGAGGGACATTTATATCCTAATAACAAGAGGAACAAAAATATCTCTCGGTTTTCATTTTAAAGTGTTTATCTTGTGTTAGAGATAGTCTAGAGCTAGCTTCCCTATTGTATAGTTAAACCCATAGTTCCTTCAAATGTTTTGAAATTGATTTAATCTTTTCTTCAAAACTTCAACCTTCCTCTTTGATGACTATAACAACATATTTAGTAAACTTCAAAACATACTTCTTAAGATCGTTAAAATATAAGAACATTTTTCATATAAAAATGGCTCCCAAAGAAGAAAGAAATCATATATCCTAGATTCTCCTTTAAATAATATATAAGCTCTAAAAGTACATCTAAATACACTTCTAAACTTAGTTATGGAAGAGAAAAATATACCGTTTTTACATTTAAATAAGTTATTTTATGTTCTTATCAATTGACACTCTTCTCTATTAATAGATGTGGGTATGTATGCACCAATGGATAAATTATCCACATTTTAAATTATAATTAACATTACAAGTGCATCTTACTCATATACAATAATTCATGGTGAATTAAAGAAACTAACATGTACTAGTATTCTTAAAATTTATAATTTCATTCCTAGTTCTCCTAATCCTATAATGACATGGAGATTAGTAAATAATGTGAATAAGATGGATCCCTTGATTCAACTCTTAACACATGTCAATTCACACTTGGATTGGTTATATTTCTTGGATTTTTTTATCTATATCGTTAATAGAGATGTATGTAGAGTTTGAGTGGCCATTTTTGTGATGTGATAAAGAAAAGGTGCTTCAATGATTTTTTCAATGACCTCCTTAAAGTGTGCATTTGATATGAGATATATAGATTCATTTAATGATTAAGTGTATATATGTTTGTATAGATGACCATGTGAGTCATTCCACACTAAATTGACCCAAAATTAATATATAGACCAGCCAAACTAAATATTTCATTAAAAATCCGAGCATTGTAAATGCTAAGGATGGGTTCATAATGTGTGGATAGGCTCATTGTTGAATTTGTCCTAGGCCCATGAACATGTCCAACATAAATATGGAATTAGATTTGAGACATGAGATAGTATGTAGATTACTTTATCAAATATGTAGTGATTCCGTAAGTGTTAAGTTAGATAATAGGTGTGAGCTAGTGGCTCATGGAATGGGATAGAAAAAAAAACTTGTAGGATGGTATATAAGTAGGAAAATGGGATAATGTTAGAATAAATTTCATAGTTATATATCCTTATGTGTCATAGATAAAACTTATGGGTACTATAGTAACATTAAGTTTAGTGATGAGATTTTAGTATGGTTGAGGCTAAACGGCGATAATCTCAAAGCCTTTCAACCATAACCATTCTCCCTACTAAAAATACACACAGTTCTTGTAACCATACTCCACAAAACCCTAAACCATGACCCTAATAATATAAACCCCATTCTTCAACTTAGATTATAATAATATTTGATTAAAATGTATAATTTATTGAAAAAAATTACAAAAATAGTATATTATAAGAGTAACTAAATATATTTTTCATGTATAAATATAAAAAATTAAAATAATAATATACTCTTTTCCACAAAAATTACACTCCACTCCTTTTCCTTATCACTTATTCTCCCCATAGTTGATAATTACAATGGTGTGTAATGCAAACAAATCTTCAAAATCTATATATGGGGAATCTCAAGGGTTCCCACCCATAAATTGGTGACACAAGTGTGGTGCTAATTGTATCAAAACTTAGCATCAAGTATGTGCAAAACTTGTCTCACCATGTGGATTGAGAGAGAAAGCAAATAAGACTTATATGACCACAAAAAAGTGACTCAACTTTTGCTACAATTTACATGAAATGTGGTAGAACTGATACCCTTGATAAAGATACTGAAATTTTTGTTGCAAATAAAGGCAACATATCCATCATAGTGGAAATTTTGTAATTTTGTAGAGGAATAAAGGAATTACTTAGATGAACTAAAAATATTAAGAAAATTTTGAGAAATAATAGATGATTGAGCTAGAGGAATTTTTAAGCATGTGAAAATATTAAAAGGATTAAGAAGGCACTAAGCCATTATGAGAATTTAGAGGAATCATAGTTTGAGACGAAGTAAAATCAATAGATTAATATTGAACATTTTACAACAAATAATTTTGAGAAGAATTTATAGTATAAATAGAAGGGTGAGTGCACCAAGTTGGGGGCCAAAAGGGGGTCTTAAGTGGACACATTTTTCTAAAAAAAAAAAAAAACAATTCAACTTGTATGAGTTTTTTGAAATAGTTACACTCAAAATTGGAAGATGTTGTAGAAATATGAATCATAGAATTTTGAGTCTAGTTTCTAAGCTACTAAATTTTATTGAAAATGGATAAGTTTAAGTGGGTCAAACAACTAAAATACCAACAGATTCTCCTGTTTTTGTTAAAAAAACATAATAGAGTGACTTTCGTGCCCCCCACCATTTTTTAGCACCATTTAGTATTTTTGAAAACCCTTTGGTAGAAAGATAGCTAGGAGCATCTAGTTTGGGCTCCATTTTGTTTTAGATTTTTTTAGCGAATATTTTTTTATTTATGATTTTTCTAGTACAAAAATTTTATGTTTTAAAAAATAATGGAGCTCGACCATGCCCCCCCCTAACTACCTCAAAAAATATCAAAAATTAGAATTTATTGTTTGAATATGCATAGAATTATACCTAGTTTGGGATAGTATAATTTTTTTTTAATTTTGATCACCCAAAAAATATACACCATGAAAGATAGACATATTTACACTTAAAAAATAGCTATAAAAAGGCATAGTTAGAAAATAAATAATATGGAAACTTTATATTAGTCAAAAAATTTGGAAAATTATATTTTTAGAAAGAAGAGACTCTACTCTAAATTGTGGTATAATTTTTTTAAAATGCATAGATTATTTTATTTTGATTTATCATAGAGGAAGTGTCATTTTTACATTTTCTTATAAAAACTCATTGTTTGTTGTGTTTTCCGTGTGAGAAAAATTGTCAGTGGAAAAACTTGTGGATTTCTTGCCAACGCTCTAGGAATCTAAGTCCCTCTACTTAACCGGTGCAGCTGCCGTATGTGCATGCACATGAAAAGGTGAATTTCTGTGGTGGCCTTTCGACTGGGGATCCAATAGGGGCACTCCACTGACCCTGCGGAAAATGCTTGCATATACCTGCAAGAGATGAATTTGTCTGAAAGTGGGAAAGGGAGTGAGAATGGAGGTAGGAGAACTAATGCTGCAGGTAGAAAATCAAATTCCTGCACACACACTAGTTAGAAACTTCATCACATGCATTTATGAGAAGAAACAACCCTGTAAATGACAACAAGACCAAATAGAATTTGATGAGAACAAAGTGTCATGAAATCCCTTGGTCAAAGAAAGCTAGAAACTCCTTCTTCTTGTATTGATGCTTGAACAAAAGTTGTACATAGTGTAGGAATGGAAGAAATTTGAGAGGGGAAGAGAGTAGAAGAAAATGGCTATCTCCTTTGCTTTCTCTCAAGGTAGAATGCACTCTTGAGTCTACAAGATCAATCGCCAACCCTTTGAAATGGGAATGGATTTACAATTTATAGAATAGAATATGACTCTTCATCTTCCTCATGACCTTTCGAATACCTTAATATGACTTAAGATTGTTCATATTCCACTTCAAATATTTAAGTCCCTTTTATAATAGCAAGGTGACTTAATTTACATTATGTTTCTAAAGTCTCTTAAGTCATATTAAAAGTGCAAACCCCAACGTGAAATTAGAATATTGGAAAGTGAGAGAAAGTTTGGGGGAAGAGGAGAGAGAAAGAGGGGGAGAAGAAGAAGAGGAGATGTCATTCCTGATGAAGTCCATTGATCCTCGTTGATGGAAAGCTCCAAATGTAGTGAAACTCTGAATCTTCAAACTCCTTGCACACTATGAAATTCCTCCAAATTATCTCACGAACGTTCACTAAGTTGAATGAACTAAGGTGGATCTTGAATGCCCTATGAAAAATGACTAGGATGCTCCCAAACAATGATGTCCCCCTGAATGATTATCCTTGTACATCCCATTGTGCCAAAATTCTCTTTGAGTGTAACTTATTATTTTTAGTAAGTGTGAAAAAGGCAACTCTCTCGATCCTTTGTTGAGTGTTGTGACCTTGATTCCCCTTTCTCCTTATGTTCCTCACTCCTTTGGATCAAATTTCTATTTTTAGCAGGTGCTCGAGGGCCCACTTAATATTTTTAGTAAGTGCCAAAAATGTCCATTCTAGTGGATTCTCACTGTAGTGCACCTCTACGATATCTTCATCTCCTTCGTAGGTTCTTCTATTAATGACTTTCCCAAAATAGTAGTTCTATGTAGTAGACCTGCTATTTTTAGAAAGTTGGCCTCTAGGAGTCAGATTGATGTGGAATGAAGTTTTTGATATGGGTTTTTTCCCAATATCATCCCTTTAAAATTTTGGGCCCGCCCGCTTAATAATCCAGGAGATTTTAAAGTTTTAATTTTTGGACCTGGCAGTGCTTCTAGGTACGACAACCATTAATGGACCTCAAAATTGTAGGTTTGGTTTTCTCCTCTGTTTAAAAATAAAATTGTATTTTTTTGTGTGGTTTTTTTCTTCTGGTGCTTCATGTGCAATCTTACTTCGATCCGGCAACTGGTTTGATGGGAAATCCCACTTCTTTCTTCGTTGAGCCGGAAAGGAGATTTCTTCATTGTGGATGATTTGTCACACATGGGGGAGTTTGAAGGTGTCTTCTTGATGGTCTTGGATAGAGGAATGAACAAAAATAAATGGTTCATTGATTCGTGCACTGGTTTGCAAGCTTTGTTTAGATTTCCATTTTTTAGCTATGGGGATTTTGTTGTTCTCTTCTTTGTTGTTCTTCGTTTCTCCTTAGCTTGATGAGGATTCCTTTTGAGACCTATGCATCACCATGGGAAAGGTATTTTAGTTCCTTTTTTTTATCTGGTCTGAGCATTTCAATGGCGGAGTGATGGTAGAATGTTGCAGAGGAAGAATGGAGGAAAGGAGTGCAAATAAAACTGTTAGAAGTTAGAAGCGGGAAAAGCAACACTTGGAAATTTTTCAAAAAGATGTGCATAGGTAGGGCTTGGGTGAATTTTTCCATGCTTTATTTCCCTAACCTCAGGGACATGAGGGACATCAATTTCCACAATGAGCAAGATGGTGACACATGGCACTAGATCCAACGGCAGGGAATGAAGGAGGAAAAAGTTGATTTGAAGCATTGGGAGCTGAAAGGAGGTCACGTGGGTGTCCAAAAGACTCCTCCTAGGGGATGGGTGAATTTTTCAGGTCTGATGTCCCCCACCTCAGGTGCATAAGGTACATCAAATTCCATGGTGGTCTGGAGGTGACACGTGGTGACCGATCCGACGGCAGGGAATGCATGCTCCAAATAAGCACTTGAGGGTTGACTGCGTGCCAGTCACGGAGGTCATATGAGGGTCCCAAGGGTCACATGAGGGCTGAGTAAATTTTCCAAGGGGTGATGTACCTGACCTCAGGGATTTGGGGACATGAAATCCCACCAGGCTCCTGGTGCTGACACGTGTCCTCTCGAAAAAATGACTAAGTCCTAAACTGCCTTTGAGAGGGTAACTTGGAATGCAGATAACTTGAGCTTCGGTGGAATTTATTGGTAAAAATTTATATGATCCTAACTGGAAATGGAATTTTGAATCCAATGATGTGGGTCTCATGTCTTTATTCGATCATATGATCCCTGAAAAATTGGAGTTTTGATCTGGGACTCCACTTGTACCTGAGAAAAACTGTCTTCCAATCATATGCGCCAAGGTTTTGTGAAAAATATTATTTCACCATCATGTAGGTCTTGGAATCCTATTTCTGAATATGTTTTTTACTTCCAAATCCATTGGAGCTCCCAGAATCTTCATTTGAAGCTCAATAGTTGTTTTAGGCCTGTGTACTGCCTAGGCTTGTGAACCCTGTTTTCACTCAGACTGCTCCAAGTCTTTCAGAACTTCCCAAATCCTTCCAAAATAATTTCCATGACATTATAAGGTCTTCCATTCACCTCCATGTTGAATTTTCCCTTCTTCTATGCTCCAGGGGGTTGATCCAATCCTGGGAAGGCCAACGATAGCCCTTCCTATCTTTGCCTAAAAGATAACATTTTCAATGAACTCCTAAAATCACCTAGGGGGAATGAATGGAATTTCCTAAATCACCTAGGATAATATCATGACATTGGTTGGGAATTCATTTGGACTGACTGAACAGATCTAGGGTTTCTTAGGAATGATAAAACATGAAAATTTTGGCATAGGGGTATAGTTGTCGTGCTCGGAAATTGTCAATTTCCCTGTTGCACATTCTCACGACAACAACTAGCTCTATCTTGGGGACATGACATGGACTGAGTGTAGTGAAGACATGACATGGGAATCTAGAATCTCAATTTTAGACCATATAATTCGTTGACCAGTGCCTTATCCATTGGGCCTGACGAGTCATGCACAACTTCAAGAAAGGAAGATTAGAAGAAGGAAACACACACACAAAACAACCAAAAGGAAACACACGACACACAACAGAAGGAAACACACACAATGGAAAGGGAAAAACACCTATCAATCACCTATGGTACAAGGTGAGGGACAACCCACTTTCCCTGAAGTACTTTTTATTTCACAAAAGTTACCCCTGAAGAGGCAACACCGAATGATGATGTTCTGTGAAGCCGTTGACGGGTTCTAGAAAGTATCCTCCCCTCCTCAGCTGCTTATGAAAGCTAGGTTGCTTTCACAATTGTCTGTGTACTTGGTAGGAGTGAGTCCATGTGATCTTCTTGATGCTCAGGTCCTTTCTTGGAAACTCCATTGTCTTCATGCTCTTTGAAATTGGTTTCATCATGCCAGTTTCCTTCCATGTTTATCCATATAGCTGATTCTCCATCGAGCATCTCATCGCTGCCCCAATGCTGATTTTCATTCCAATTCCTTGAACCTTCTGAGTTAATTTCTTTCCGGGTCTATGCTCATTGACATCTCTTCCATGAGAAACCTCAGACTTATCCATTTCCTTTACTTCACTGTGAGGTGCTTGAGTACTGACTGAAAGATTGGATGCGGCCTCATACTTGTCTTGTATGCCCATGGCATGAGTGAAGAGATCAAGAATCAGCTTAGGGTCTTCCGCCACTTCTACTACATCCAATATTTCTTGCACGGAGTAATGCTTCATCATTTCCTGTAGTCCCTCTTTGTACGCCTTTGAAGAATCTTTATCTTGCAACTCAAAGAAACTATCTGGAGGGATTACCTCATCATCTCGAGAATCGCTGCACTCTACTGATCCTTCATCAAAAGGAGCTTCATCTTTAGAGGTCTTCAAACTCCTTGCTTCAATTTCTTCATCATAGAAAGAGTCTTCATCTTCAAATGGGAAAGAAAATACTTCAATTTCATCATTGTATCCACCAACCATTGGCTTGAGAGGGACATCATATTTCTCATCTTGCCTTATCTCAATATGGCTGACCTTCACATTAGTTAAGGCTTCCAAATCAGCTTCATGTTTATCTTCCATATTCATGGCTTGCATTAAAAGTTCCAGACTGATCTCAGGGTCCTTTGTTTCTTCCACGGCTCTTAGCAGTCCTTGTATAGACATTTCTTTCAAACCTTTCATGGGCTCATCACAAGCTGATTTTTTCTCTCCATAGATGGCTTGACAGAGATCATCTTCATCCCCAAATGGGAATGAGAATAACTCCTCATCTTGGAAAAGTGTATAGGCTGATTTTTCTTCTTGAAAATCACTGAGAACCATTTCCTCTTCCTCATGGTCTGCATCATTTGGCGATTCGGGGCTGCCCTCTTGTAACTCGAATCTCCTCAATGCTTCTTCAAAGTCCAAATATCTCCGGGAAGGCATGTATGGACCTATCAAGGTGGGAATATCTTCTTCCTCCTCGGTTGTCACCAAGTGATTCATCCACCTGGTATTTTGGTACAAAATGTTAGCTTCTGGGCTTCTAGACTTTTTGCAGTGTACCTCATCTTCTTCTGGGAAGTAATTTCTCCATGTCTCCCTTCACTAGTATGGTTGTAAAAGACCAATTCATCTGAATTTTCCCTCCCAATTCTTGGTAGAAATTTCTACTCGAAACATTCCGAATGAGGCTGGGATGTCTACTACCAAAATCATCGTTGAAACTTTCTTGTCTAGAAATATGGCAAGAGCCACCTGTGCATCTTTAACCTTCCCTACAAGTGAGACCTTTTTTATTCCAAAGAGTAACAAGAGCCACTAGGTGGAGTCATTGTAAGTTTAAGATCCTTGGTGACCTTCAAAGGCATCACGTTGTCTGAGGCACCAAAATCTATTATGCAATTGTTTAGTACATATTCTCCAACAAGAAGGGAGACGTAGAAAGGTTCAAATTTATCAGTCTTTGATGCACTCAGAGAAAGCATGTTCTATGAGGGAGGTGTAGGTGAGTTTGTAGCATGCCTTTGGAACTAGAAGTTACAACATTGGGTGTTAGACTACCACTCCTGATGTATCGGACGAACCTCTCGAATTGTTCAGGGTGAGTCCTGCAAATATTCGGTTTTGGTAATCTACACTTTGGCTTTGTTTGCATATTCTATGAAGTCAAAGGGAGCAGATGTGGACAAGGGGGTGAAGGGACTGATTTTGGAGTCTGGATAGGTTTAGGAGTAGGATTTGATGTTTGAGGAATGGAGGGTATTTTAAAAGACACACTAGGAGCTTTCAAGGTATTAGATTTTGTAGGAGCAGATTTAGATTTAGACTTGGAAGAGACATCAGAAAGCTTACTTGGGATTGCGGGCATCTTCTTACTTGTTGCAGGGTCAGGCTCCAACAATGCAGACTTCATGGAAGATGGAAGTGGGGATCCTCGACTGATTATTTTATTTTTCAGAGTCGCCATAGGAGGATCATCAACCTTCTTTTCTTTTGCAGTAGTGGAGGGAGATGCTCTTTTCTCAGACTGAGAATGAGTGAATACCGCGCATGAGAAACTTGGTGCATCTTCTTCATCTTCTTCATAACCTCCAGAATACTCACAAAACCTGATTTGTGTATCATTCTCAAACTCATCACTTTCTTGGAAATCGCCACCTTCTTGTTCAAGCTCTTCTTCACTTTCTTGAAATCTGCAATTTACATTCATGGGTGGGGCCTCCAAGGCAAGTCTTTGGGGTGCTCCTACAATCTGATTTTTTGTTTCTTCTCTGAGAAGAAACTCGTTCAAATAATTCCCTCTTCAAAGAGGCCATCTCATTGCCAAATTTTGTAGTGATGGATTAGTTCTCTCATCTTTAGGATGTTGGGCCTTTCCCTTTGATGGATTCTTGATCTTTCCAGAGAGGATGAGATCATCATCCAATTCAATGGCCCTCCTTTGTGCTTCTACAATGTTCCTTGGTTGAACTCTTCGTAGGAGAAATCCTACCTCCGGTGATTGAGCGTTTATGAAGAATCTTTTGATATTGTTTTCAGATGGTGAATCCTCTTCAGGTATCCTACACAATAACCATTCAAAACGAGCCACAAAGTCTCTCATGGTTTCATTTTCTCCTTTATTTATTTGAGCCAACTACACCAAGAGGTCTTGACAATATTTAGTTGATTTAAATCTCTCTTGAATGCATCCTTGATGTCATTCCAACCCATGATGGACCGGGAAGGTAGGAGGTAAAACCATTCTGCTACTTTTTCTTGGAGGGACTCCATGAACAATCTTACAACAACGTCTTCATGTTGGACACCAAGAATTCCACATGATGTCGTGAAAGTAGCGATGTGTTCTTCCGGATGTTGTGTGTTGTCACCTTTGAAATTTGGAAAGTTCTTGCGGGAACCCGTTGGTAGATTGTGAAGAGGGGTTCAAGAGCAAGCGGGCTTGTATTCCTTCCCCATGGAACAATGGGTTGAGGTATTTCTTCTTTGTCCGCCATTGTTTCTTCTTCTTTGCTTTAGCTAGCTTAGAAGAACTTCTTCAAATTCTTCTTCTTCCAGGAAGTCGATGTTCAATGGTTGTTGAAAAATTGCAGAATTTGAAGGATTTTGGATAGGATTACCAAGTGAACTTCTTGAAGAGCCAGATGAAGAGGAGGCTTGAGAGAAGAAATATGGATTATCTCTAATTTGTTCTTGTAGATTTTTCAAAGCTTCGAAATTGAAATAAGCAACACCTCTCAACCTTCTCAAGCTAGTGTATCTTCCTTCACCAGCTTTTGGAAGCTTTTGCAGTCGAGAATACGAAAGGCCACTATGGAATGTGAAAATTCACGTGTAGAAATCAGCAGTGTATCTTTCGGAAATGGACTTTCTTGAACTCTCTTTTATGATTTTTTCAATATTTGATTTTTTTTTAATTTTTGGGACCTTACGGTCATATTTTGGGTGCAGATGCTGCTAAATTTGCCCCGCGGTGGTGGGAGCGCAAAAAACTGTTGGTGAGAAAATTTTTGAGTGGACAAACTTGTGGATTTCTTGCCAACGCTCACAGGAATCTAAGTCCCTCTACTTAAGCGGGTGTAGCTTCGTATGTGCATGCACATGAAAAGGTGAATTTATGTGGTGGCATTTCTACCTGGGATCAAAAGGGGGCACTCCATTGACCCTGTGGCAAATGCTTGCATATACCTGTAAGAGATGACTTTGTCTAAAAGTGGGAAAGGGAGTGAGAATGGAGGTAGGAGAACTAATGTTGTAGGTAGAAAATCAGATTCCTGCACACACACTAGTTAGAAACTTCATCACATGCATTTATGAGAAGAAACAACCCTATAAATGACAACAAGACCAAATAGAATTTGATGAGAACAAAGTGTCATGAAATCCCTTAGTCAAAGAAAGCTAGAAACTCCCTTCTTGTATTGATGCTTGAATAAAAGTTGTACATAGTGTAGGAATGGAAGAAATTTGAGAGGGGAAGAGAGTAGAAGAAAATGGCTATCTCCTTTGCTTTCTCTCAAGGTAGAATGCACTCTTGAGTCTACAAGATCAATCGCCAACCCTTTGAAATGGGAATGGATTTACAATTTATAGAATAGAATATGACTCTTCATCTTCCTCATGACCTTTCGAATACCTTAATATGACTTAAGACTGTTCATATTCCACTTCAAATATTTAAGTCCCTTTTATAATAGCAAGGTGACTTAATTTACATTATGTTTCTAAAGTCTCTTAAGTCATATTAAAAGTGCAAACCCCAACGTGAAATTAGAATATTGGAAAGTGAGAGAAAGTTGGGGGGAAGAGGAGAGAGAAAGAGGGGGATAAGAAGAAGAGGAGATGTCATTCTTGATGAAGTTCGTTGATCCTCATTGATGGAAAGCTCCAAATGCAGTGAAACTCTGAATCTTTGAACTCCTTGCACACTATGAAATTCCTCCAAATTATCTCACGAATGTTCGCTAAGTTGAATGAACTAAGGTGGATCTTGAATGCCATGTGAAAAATGACTAGGATGCTCCCAAACAATGATGTCCCCTTGAATGATTATCCTTGTACATTCCATTGTGCCAAAACTTCTCTTTGAGTGTAACTTACTATTTTTAGTAAGTGTGAAAAAGGCAACTCTCTCGATCCTTTGCTGAGTGTTGTGACCTTGATTCCCCTTTCTCCCTGCATTTCCTCACTCCTTTGGATCAAATTTCTATTTTTAGCAGGTGCTCGAGGGCCCACTTACTATTTTTAGTAAGTGCCAAAAATGTCCATTCTGGTGGATTCTCAGCTGTAGTGCACCTTTGATATCTTCATCTCCTTCGCAGGTTCTTCTATTAATGACTTTCCCGAAATAGTAGTTCCTATGTAGTAGACCTACTATTTTTAGAAAGTTGGCCTCTGGGAGTTGGATTGATGTGGAACAAAGTTTTTGATATATGGTTTTTGCCCAATATCATCCCTTTGAAATTTTAGGCTTGCTCGCTTAATAATCCAAGGAGATTTTAAAGTTTTAATTTTTGGACCTGGAAGTGCTTCTGGGTATGGCAGCCATTAATGGACCTCAAAATTGCAGGTCTGGTTTTCTCCTCGTTTTTGAATAAAATTGTATTTTTGATGTGGGTTTTTTCTTTTGGTGCTTCACGTGCAATCTTACTTCGATCTGGCAACCGGTTTGATGGGAAATCCCACTTCTTTCTTCGTTGAGCCGGAAAGGAGATTTCTTCATTATGGATGCTTTGTCACACATGGGGGGAGTTTGAAGGTGTCTTATTGATGGTCTTGGATAGAGGAATGAACAGAAATAAATGGTTCATTGATTCATGCACTGGTTTGCAAGCTTTGTTTAGATTTCCATTTTTTAGCTATGGGGATTTTGTTGTTCTCTTCTTTGTTGTTCTTCGTTTCTCCTTAGCTTGATGAGGATTCCTTTTGAGACCTATGCATCACCATGGGAAAGGTATTTCAGTTCCTTTTTGATCTGGTCTAAGCATTTGCAATGGCGGAGTGATGGTAGAATGTTGCAGAGGAAGAATGGAGGAAAGGAGTGCAAATAAAACTGTTAGAAGTTAGAAGCGGGAAAAGCAACACTTGGAATTTTTCAAAAATATGTGCACAAGTAGGGCTTGGGCACATTTTTCCATGATTTATGTCCCTGACCTAGGGACGTGAGGGACATCAATTTCCACAATGAGCAAGACGGTGACACGTGGCACTAGATCCAACGACAGGGAATGAAGGAGGAAAAAGCTGATTTGAAGCACTGGGAGCTGAAAGGAGGTCACGTGGGTGTCCAAAAGACTCCTCCTAGGGGATGGGAACATTTTTAAAGGTCTGATGTCCCCCACCTCAGGTACATAAGGTACATAAAATTCCATGGTGGTCCTAGAGCTGACACGTGGCGACCGATCCGACAATAGGGAATGCATGCTCCAAATAAGCACTTGAGGGTTGAACTGCCAGTGTCGGAGGTCATATGAGGGTCCCAAGGGTCACATGAGGGCTGGGAAAAATTTTCCAAGGGTTATTTACCTCACCTTAGGGATGTGGGGGACATGAAATCCCGCCAGGAGCTCTGGTTTGACATGTGTCCTCTCGAAAAAATGACTAAGTCCTGAACTACCTTTAAGAGGGTAACTTGGAATGTAGATAACTTGAGCTTCTAGTGGAATTCCTTGGTGAAAATTTATATGATCGCTAAATGGAAATGTAATTTTGAATCCAATGACATGGGATCTCATGTCTTTATTTGATCATATGATCCTGAAAAAATGGATTTTTGATATGGGACTCCACTTTTACCTGAGAAAAATTGTCTTCCAATCATATGCGCCAAGGTGTTGTGAAAAATATTATTTCACCATCATGTAGGTCTTGGAATCATCTTTCTGAAGATGTTTTTTTTACTTCCAAATCCATTCGGAGCTCCTGGAATCTTCATTTGAAGCTCAACAGTTGTTTTAGGCCTGTGTACTGCCTAGGCTTATGAACCCTGTTTTCACTCAGACTGCTCCAAGTCTTTCAGAACTTCCCAAAGCCTTCCAAAATCATTTCCATGATGTTATAAGGTCTTCCATTCACCTCTGTGTTTAATTTGGCCCTTCTACTCTACTCCAGGGGGTTGATCCAATCCGGGAAGGCCAACAATAGCCCTTCCCTATACTGCCAAAAGATAACATTTTCAATGAACTCCTAAAATCACCTAGGGGGAATGAATGGAATTTCCTAAATCACCTAGGATAATATCATGAAATTGGTTGGGAATTCATTTGGACTGACTGAACAGATTCGGGGTTTCTTAGGAATGATAAAACATGAAAATTTTGGCATAGGGGTATAGTTGTCATGCTCGGAAATTGTCAATTTCCCTATTGCACATTCTCACGACAACAGTTTGTAATATTTTCTACATTCTTGCATGATTTTTTAGTATTTCATGTTTTCCCCTACTGCACTAGTTGATTTTTTCTAATCATGGGCAATAAACATCGAGCTAAGGACAAGAGGAAAGTCAAGAAAAACACACCAGAGCAATTGGAAGAGAAGAGAATAAAGAAATTGAAGAGAATGCAAAAACTTCGATAGGGAAAGGTACATCCGCTATATCAAATGTAGCTAATGTAATAAAAAATTGGGATGAAATACATAATGAAAATGTAGAGAATAATTATTTTGCAATGAATAATGATATTTAATTGAATGATAATGTTGGTATGGATGAAGAAATTGATATGAATCCAATTGTTGAACCCTTACTTGAGAATCCAAATGTTAACCTTGAAATTTGTATGAAAACAATGAATGAAGAAAGTAACCTTGTAAACAAATCTTCACCTCTAAGAACACCTCCTTCCATTTTGTGAAGAAAACCAATTCACTTAATTAAAATTGATGAAAACATTATAAAACCAATGCCTAACAAAATGTCTGAAAGAAATGCGAGAAGAAAAGCTAGTGGAATTTGAGATAATTACTTTGAGAATTTAAATGACACACAAAGATGTCAATTATTTGTTTCATGTATGAAATTAATTAAGATGAGACCTATAATGAAGACCTGGGGTTAAGAACATCTAATGTTTCGATCAAAATCGTCAATTGTTGAAAGCATACATAAAGCATACCAAACCTGTAGGTGGAAATACACGCACCAAAGACAGTAATGCTACACGGACGTGCACTAAATAATTGTATAGTAAGTGATAAAACAGTTAATAAAGCTTGATTAGAAAAAAATAAGTAGTGCTTTGAAGCTAAACAGAAAAACACTAATGAAAGAAATAGAGAGACGTAAATGTCTTGAGTTAGTCAATAACACTGACTATTGAGATTTCTCTAGTAGAATTCCATGAAAAGACAAGAATAAATATGATATTATAAAAGAATTAATTGTAAAATTTTGGAATGAGAACACAAGGGTGTCACCGAATAGAAGAGATACAATAAAAAGAAGAATAGGTTCTCGTAATCGTGAATTGTGTGCAAAACATTTCTTAGATATGACTCAAACAGAATTGTTCTCTAAGTTTAAAAATGAAAATCCATAAATTAACATTAGCCAAAGATTCTTTGAAATGAGAAAACCCTTTTATGTGAAAATCAATCACTCACGTACCACTTGTTGTAGGCATCATGTTGAATTTTCAATGCATTATGATGTTTTTTGTCAAATACATAGTGTTTAGCATACTGACATCATGTTGCATGAGTGTGGAATAAATTTCCCACAAAAATCTTCAAGGGAATTTATTCTGATAATATTTTGTGAAAAATCAACAAGACAATTTTTTTATAACAAAGCATGTTTTGATGGAACGTGCAATGTATGCAATGGCTTAACAAATATAAAAATTTGTATCCACGAGTAGAGTACATATTCAATAGGAAAATAATTGGTTGATTTCACCAAATATAAATTGGTGGCATATCAATTAAAAGATGGAAAAGAATCTAAGAGGTGTGAGCTTGTTACAAAAAAATTACCTGTATCAGAATATATGGTCAAATTTAGAGAGGAAATTTTTATGAGTATGAAAGGCACACACATAGATCTTGATGGTTGGATGAATAATTCAAGTTAAGCAAGGACACATTCTCATTTGGTACTATTATTTCAGTAGTTGACTTCCCGAGATAATTACACATTACAGACCCACAAATGGAGGTTCAATCTCAATATTATAACTCAGTGCAAGTTTCTATTTTCGTGTATATAACATTCATGCACTCTCTGAAAGCATTGAGCAAGATCTAAAAATATTAAGAGAGTATCATTTCTACATCAGTGATGATCGGACACATTCTATAGAATATGTACTTGGGTGTTTGAGGTATTTTATGTGAACTTGAATGAGAGGAACATTAGTTTCAATCAACATTACATTTGGTCGGATATTGTACATCACAATTCAAGAATGCACGGATGTTTTATTGGCTAAGCAAGGATCCAAAAAGAAACAAATATACAACATATCTGGAGTTTTACTAGGATAGGGCATGGAAAAGGAGAGCATGATGGTGTAGGATCATGTGTGAAAAGATCACTTGCAAGAGAAGAGTTAAAGTTCAAGGATGGTGCTAAATTTACAGATGCAAAAGCATTATTGATTGGTGTGTCGAGAAATGGGCCATGAATCTCAAGAGAGATCAAAGGTTAGTAGATATTTTTGGTTGATAGAGCAACAACATCTGACAAAATTTGAAGATTGTATGAATTTAGGATCAAGTGACATGCACTCATTCCATAATTCAGGTGTAAATGCTTGGACTATTTATACTAGGTGCATGACATGTTTTTGTATATCATGCATTGATTTTGCATGGAATGAGTGTGAGTCACAGTAGTGGGTGGATGATTCGACTTGTAGACCTCTAATTCCACTTGACACACATCAAGTTCCATGAGCATTAGAACTTGCAGGGTCTTCAGATCAAATGACAACATCACCTGACTTTGACCAAGTCTCTGATTTAGTGCAACAAGGTACATACATATATGTACATGCCATGTTTTAGAATTATAAATTATTAAATGGTTAAATCTTAATGTATTTATAAATTGACTGAAAATTTTTACTTTGTGATACATAAGGCACATTTTTATAGTTATTGTGACGAAATTTAATGAAGAGGGAAAAACTACTTCTTATCTCATTGTGTAGAGGGCAAAAAAATTGAATTGCGAGTCATTGATGGTGAAGACCTTGAGTATCCCACTGGATCAATGGAAGTCACTGGAACTTGGCTTCGATGATATCCTATAAAAAAATCAAACATTTGGTTGTTTAAATACTATGAAGTACATCGGAAGATACTTCACTATTCACATTTGTTCCTTGAAACAAATATTAAATTGATCAAATATCGAGGTCGGCCATCAAACAAAAAATTGTGGAAGGTGGGTGAGTTAGATCATGAAGAAATTCTTTCTAATGTCAAAAATAGATTTGATCCTTATGGTTCATTGGATTGAATTTGCAAAGGTATGTTCTTTATGAATTTAATTTGAGTAATTACTTAAATGATTTTGTTTAAATATTTTATGATTTAAAATTCTATTTAATTGCTTACTAACATGTTTATGTAGGTTAGTGGTGCCAAAACAACTTCCACCTTCACATGGTTGTAGCATTGTCGATAGAGAATTTAATATTCTCGAAGCCAAGTGAAGCTAAGAAAAATTAAACATTAGAAAGGAACAACAAAAAAAAATTTATTTCACCACCTATATTGTATGAACCACCTATATTATTGAGGTGATTGTGCAATGGACAACCATACCCACCGACTCGGTCGAATGGAAACAGAGAAAACCATGAGAGGATTTTGTAGAGAGCCTCAATGTGGAGGTCTCGAGATCGGCCACGCAACGTCTCTAGGTGCCACAGAGTCAAGAAATCACCCGTTGAAGATATGTCGTATTTGGGCATCGGGGCTCTTAAGCGACTACACCCGAACGAGGTAGCATGAAAGCACGAGGAGAGTAAGGAAGAAAAATTAAGCCTCCACTATCATTCACCAAGCCACCCCAACATGTTGGCATAGTTGGTTTGGTCCCACGGACTTCCGTTTGCAAACTATAGCCTCTAAAGCAGCCCTACACCGACTCAAACTACAATATTTCACGTGTTTACAAGCACTAGCACATCGAAAGAACCGGATGTAGAAGAAGAAAACCATGAGAGGATTTTGTAGAGGGCCACTGATAGGAGGTCTTAGATCTAACGAGACATCTCTAGGTGCCATGGAGTCCACAAAATCACATGTCGAAGATATGGCGTGATTGGGCCTCAAGGCTCTTAAGGGACTACGCCCGAATGGGGTAGCTGAAAGCATGGAGAGCACGGGCAAAAAAAAAAGAAGCCTCCACTAGTGTTCACAGCACCACATCGACATGTTGGCATAGTTGGTTTGGTCCCATGATCTTCCGTTTGTAAACTACTGACCTCCGGCGGCCCTATCTTGACTCAAAACCGCACTATTTCTTGCGTTTGCAAACAATATCACAACAAGAGAATCGAATAGAGACGGAGAAAACCATGAGAGTATTTCTTAGAAGGATTCAAAATGGAGCTCTTGGATTTGAAAAAACATCTCTAGGTACCACAGAGTCGAGAAATCACATGTCGTAGATATGACGTGCTTGGGCCTTAGGGCTCTTAAAGGCTGCACCCAGGCACGAGGTAGCTCAAAAGCACGGGAGCGTAAGGAATGAAAATGAACCCTCAATAATGTTCACCTAGCCACCCCGATGTGTTGGCATAGTTGGTTTGGTCCCACATGCTACCGTTTGCAAAATACAACATCTAGCATCCTTACACTGACTTAGACTACACTATATCACACGTTTGCAAAAAATAGGACAACGAGAGAACCAAATGGAGATGGAAAAAACAATGAGATATTTTCATAGAGTACCCGACATGGAGGTCTTAGATCTAACAAGACATCTCTAGGTGCCACGGATTTCGAGAAATCAAATGTCAAAGATATGGCATGTTTGGGCCTCAGGACTCTTAAGGGACTACGCCCGGACGAGGTAGCCCGAAAGCACGGGGAGCATAGGGAACCAAAATGAATCATCTAATAGTGTTCACCCGGCCACCTCGACTGTTGGTGTAGTTGGTTCGGTCCCATGAGCTTCCGTTTGCAAACTATATCGTCTGGCAGCCCTATCGACTCAATTTGCACTATTTCACGCATTTGCAAACAATAACACAGCGTGAGAACCAGTTGGAGATAGTGAAAACCATGAGATAATTTTGTAGAGGACCTAATGTGGAGGTCTCGGATCTAACAAAAAATATCTAGGTGTCATGGAGTCAGAAATCACATGTCGAAGATATGGCGTGTTTGGGCCTCAGGGCTCTTAAAGGACTACGCCCAGACGGGGTAGCCCGAAAGCACGGGGAGAGTAGGGAACCAAAATGAATCATCCACTAGTGTTCACTGGCCACCCTGATGTTTTGGCCTAGTTGGTTTGGTCCCACATGCTACCGTTTACGAAATAAAGCATCTATGACCTTACACTGACTTAGACTACACTATTTCGCATGTTTACAAACAAAAGGACGACAAGAGAACCGAATGGAGATGGAAAAAACCGCGAGAGGATTTTGTAGGGTACCCCAAAATGGATATCTCGATCTAATGAGACATCTTTAGGTACTATGGAGTCCGATAAATCACATGTCGAAGATGTCGTTTATTTGGGCCTTAGGGCTCGTAAGGGACTACGCCCGGATGGGGTAGCCTAAAAGCACGGGGAGCGTAGGGAACCAAAATGAAGCCTCCAATAGTGTTCACATGCACACCGCAACATGTTGGTGTATTTGGTTTGGTCCCATGAGACTTTATTTTCAAACTCAATGTCGGATGACCCTACTGTGACTCTGTTGCACTATTTTGCACGTTTGCAAACAATAACACATCAAGAGAACCAAATGGAGACGGTGAAAACCACGAGAGGATTTCGTAGAGGGCCCCAAGGTGGAGGTATCAGATCTAACGAGATGTCTCTAGGTGCCATGGAGTCTGAGAAATCACATGTCGAATATATGGCATGTTTGGACCTTAGGGATCTTAAAGGACTACGCCGGACGGGGTATCCTAAAAGCACGGGGAGAGTAGGTAACCAAAATGAAGCCTCTACTAGTGTTCATTTGGCCACCCCAACAAGTTGGCATAGTTGGTTTGGTCCCACATGCTACCGTCTACAAAATACAACATCTAGCAGCCCTACACCGACTTAGACTACACTATTTCACGCATTTGCAAACAATAGGACAACAAGAGAACTAGATGGAGATGGAGAAAACCATGAGAGGTCGTAGAGTACCCTGACGTGGAACTCTCAGATCTGATGAGATATCTCTAGGTGCCAAGGATTCTGAGAAATCACCCATTGAAGATATGACGTGTTTGGGTCTCAGGGCTCTTAAGTGACTACGCCCGGACAGGGTAGCCCAAAAGCACGAGGAACTAGGGAACAAAAATGAATCCTCCACTATCATTTACCCAGCCACCCCGACGTGTTGGCGTAGTTGGTTCGATCCCACAATCTTCCATTTGTAATCTACAGCCTCTGGCAGCCCTACACTGACTCAGACTACACTATTTCTCACATTTGCAAACAATAGCACAATGAGAGAACCAGATGGAGACGGAGAAAACCACAAGAGAATTTCGTAGAGAATTTCAACATGGAGCTCTCAAATCTGACGAGATGTCTCTAGGTGTGAAAGATTCTTAGAAATCACATGTCGAAGATAGCTATTGATTGGGCGTCAGGGATTTTATGCGACTACACCCGAACGAGGTAGCCCGAAAGCACGGGGAGCATAGGGAACCAAAACGAAACCTCCACTAGCATTCACCAGACCACCCCAATGTGTTGGCATAGTTGGTTCAGTCCCACGAGCTTTTGTTTATAAACTACAGCTACCGTTTACAAAAAAAATCAACTTGGCATGTTATCCTTAAGATTATCCATGATTGTATCGACAACATCACATAGATCTTCCGTACTAGTTAAGTTGTGATCCTTCCACGCTTCCCATTTTTCCTTTTCTTCCACTCGTATCTTCTCTTTAAGTTCTTCTAGATGTTTTTGGGTAATCAAATTGACTCTTTATGAATTTTAGGAGGCATTTCTTCTTGAATCATAGTGACATATTCACCTAATTGTTTTTCTTCACAATGTTCATTGTCATCTAAAGTTGAAGACTGAATATTTATATGGCCTTCAACTTCTTTTTGGGCACAAACAACCTTTTGTAATGTCCAAAAAAAATCAGGCTCTTCATTCTCTATTTGATTGAAGATATTCATTCTTTCAAAATGAACAGTTGGAACATTGGTGGTCTCCCCAACAAAACTAAGTTCATAGTCTACATAGTTGCATCCTATGGAAAAATCATTGAACATTGGTGGTTTCCTCCACCCATGCTTTCGGGCTACCCCATCCGGGCGTAGTCACTTAAGAGCCCTGAGGCCCAATCACGCCATATCTTTGATGGGTGATTTCTTGGACTCTGTGGCACCTAGAGAAGTCTTGTTGGATGTGAGAGCTCCCATTAGGGACCTATACAAAAGCCTCTTGTGGTTTTCTTCGTCTCCATTTGGTTCTCTCGCTTTACTATTGTTTGCAAATGCGAGAAATAGTGCGATGCAGTCGATTTAGGGCTACCGAGAGGTAGTAGTTTGCAAATGAAAGCTATTGGGACAAAACCAACTACAAAAAATGTTGGGGTGGCCTAGTGAATGCTAGTGGAGGCCTTGTTTTGGTTCCCTACGCTCCCCGTGCTTTCGGCTTACCGTGTTCGGGCATAGTCGCTTAAGAGCCCTAAGGCCCAATCAATATCTATCTTCGACATGTGATTTCTCGGACTCGTGGCACCTAGATATGTCTCATTATATCTGAGAGCTCCAAATTTAAGCCCTCTACAAAATCCTCTCATAGTTTTCTCCATCTCCATCCAGTTCTCTCGCTGTGCTATTGTTTGCAAACACAAGAAATAGTCAAGTTTGAGTTAGTGTAAAAGGTGCGCAGGAGGCTGTAGTTTGCAAACAAAATATCGTGGGACCAAACCAACTACACCAACATGTCCTGGGTAGTCGGGTGAAATCTATTGGATGCTTTTTTTTGGTTCCCTACGCTCCCTGTGCTTTTAGGCTACCTCGTCCGAGCATAGTTGCTTAAGAGCCCTGAGGCCCAATCAATAGCTATCTTTGACATGTGATTTCTTGGACTCGTGGCACCTAGAGATGTCTTTTTAGATCTAAGAGCTCCATGTTGAATCCCTCTACAAAATTCTCTTGCGGTTTTCTCCGTCTCCATTCGGTTCTCTTGTTGTGTTATTATTTGCAAATGTGAGAAATAGTGCAGTTTGAGTCGGTGTAGAGAGGCTGCCAGGAGGTCAGGCTGTCGTTTTCAAATGGAAGCTTGTGGGACCGAAACTACTATGCCAACATGTCAGGGTTTCCTATTCAATGCTAGTGGAGCATTCATTTTGGTTCCCTACGTTGCCCATGCTTTCGCCTACCTCATCCGGGGTGTACTCGCTTAAGATCCCTGAGGCCCAAACATGCCATATCTTCGATGGGTGATTTCTCGAGACTCCATGGCACCTAAAGACATCTCGTTAGATTTGAGACCTCCACATCAGGGCCATCTATGAAAGCCTCTCACGGTTTTCTCCATATCCGTCTGGTTTTCTTAACTGTCCTATTGTTTGTAAATGTATGAAATAGTGTAGTCTAAGTAAGTGTATTCTTTGCTAGATGTTGTATTTTGCAAACGGTAGCTTGTGGGACCGAAGCTGTCTCTGGGCCAACATGTCGGGATGGCCTGGAAAATGCTAGTGGAGCATTCATTTTGGTTCCCTATGCTCCGCGTGCTTTCGGGCTACCCGTCCGGGTGTAGTCCTTTAAGAGCCCTGAGGCCCAAACACGCCACATCTTTGACATGTGATTTCTCGGACTCTGTGGCACCTAAAGATGTCTTGTTAGATCGAGACCTCCACATTAGGGACCTCTATGAAATCCTCTCACAATTTTCTCTGTCTCTATCTGGTTCTCTCCTTTGTCCTATTGTTTGTAAACGTGCGAAATAGTGTAGTCTAAGTTAGTGTATTGTTGCTAGATGTTGTATTTTGAAAATAGTAGCTTGTGGGACCAAACCATCTAGGCCAACACATCAAAGTGTCCTTGTGAATGCTATTGCATCATTCATTTTGGTTCCCTACACTTCCGTCGTTTGCCGGGCTACCCCGTCCGGGCATAGTCGTTTAAGAGCCCCGATTCCCAAACAACTTATATCTTTGACATGTGATTTCTTAGACTCCGTGGCACCTAGAGACATCTCATCATATCCAAGACCTCCATGTCGGGGCCCTCTACAAAATCCTCTCACATTTTTCTCCATCTCCATCTGGTTCTCTCGCTGTCCTATTTTTGTAAACACGTGAAATAGTGTAGTCTAAGTCAGTGTAAGGTGCTTTAGATGTTGTAATTTGCAAATGGTAGCATGTGGGACTGATCCAACTACAGCAACACGTCCAAATGGCCTAGTGAATGCATCTAGAGGATTTTTTGGTTCCTTATGCTCCATGTGCTTTCGGGCTACCTCGTTCGTGCATAGTCTCTTAAGAGCCCTGAGACCCAAACATGTCATATCTTCGACATGTGATTTCTCAGACTCTGTGGTACCTAGAGATGTCTCGTCGGATCCAAGAGCTCCACTTTGGGGTACTATAAAAAATAATCTCATGCTTTTTTCCATCTCCATTCGGTTCTCTCGTTGTCCTATTGTTTATAAATGCGTGAAATAGTGTAGTCTAAGTCGGTGAAGGTTGCTTAGATGTCTTGTATTTTGAAAATGGTATCATGTGGGACTGAACCAACTATGTCAACACATCGGGGTGGTTGGGTGAACACTAGTGGAGGCTTCGTTTTTAGTTCACTACGGTCCTCGTGCTTTCGGGCTACCCCATCTTGGCGTAGTCGCTTAAGAGCCCTGAGGCCCAATCACGCCATATGTTCAACGGGTGATTTCTTAGATTTCGTGGGACCTAGAGATGTCTCATCAGATATGAGAGCTCCATGTTAGGGATCTCTATGAAATCCTCTCGTGGTTTTCTCCGTCTCCATCTGGTTCTCTCGTTGTGCTATTATTTGCAAACTTGCGAAATAGTGTAGTCTCGAGTCAACGTAGATGATGCAGACAACCGTAGTTTGCAAAAAAAAAAGCATGTCGGGGTGGTCAAGTGAATTCTAGTGGAGGATTTTTTTTTCCCTACGCTCCATGTGCTTTCGGGCTACCTCATCCAGGCGTAGTCCCTTAAGAGCCATGAGGCCCTATCACGCCATATATTTGACATGTGATTTCTTAGACTCCGTGGCACCTAGAGACTTCTCGTTAGATCCAATACCTCCATGTTAGGGCCCTCTACAAAATTCTCTCGCGGTTTTCTCCGTCTCCATCCGATTCTCTCGATGCGCTATTGTTTGTAAACACGCGAAATAGTGCAGTCTAAGTTAGTGTAAGGTTGCTAGATGCTATAGTTTGCAAACGGAAGCTCGTGGGACCAAACCAACTACGCCAACATGTCAAGGTGGCTGGGTAAACACTAATGGAGGCTTCATTTTGGTTCCCTACATTCCTGTGCTTTGAGCTACCCTCTGCAGGTGTAGTCCTTTAAGAGACTTGAGTCCCAAACACACCATATCTTTGACACGTGATTTCTTAGACTCCGTAGTACCTCGAGATGCCTCACCGGATCCGAGACCTCCATGTCAGATCCCTTTATGAAATCCTCTTATGGTATTCTCTGTCTCCTTCCAGTTCTCTCACCGTGCTATTCTTTGTAAACGTGCGAAATAGTGTAGTCTAAGTCGGTGTAAGGTGCTTAGATGTTGTATTTTGCAAACGGTAGATTTTGGGACCAAGCTGTATGAGCAAACACATCGAGGTGGCCTAGTGAATGCTAGTGGAGTATTTGTTTTTGTTTCCTACCCTACTCGTGCTTTGGGCTACCTCATCCAGACGTAGTCGCTTAAGAGCCCCGAGGCCCAAACACGCCATATCTTCTATGGGTGATTTCTCGGACTCGTGGCACTTAGAAACTTCTCGTTAGATCTAAGACCTTCATGTTGGGGCCCTTTATGAAATTATTTGGCAGTTTTATTTGTATCCATCGGGTTCTCTCGTTGTCTTATTGTTTGTAAATGCGTAAAATAGTGTAGTCTAAGTTAGTGTAAAGGTGGTAGATGTTGTATTTTGCAAACGGTAGCTTATGGGACTGAACCGTCTGGGCCAAAAATTGGGGTGGGATGGTGAGCACTAGTGGAGCATTCATTTTGGTTCCCATGCTGCCCCGTGCTTTCAAGGGCTACCTCGTCCTGGTCGTAGTTGCTTAAGAGCCCCGAGGCCAAACACACCATATCTTCGACGAGTGATTTCTAGGACACCATGGCACCTAGAGACATCTCGTCGAGATGCAATACCTCCAAATTAGGGCCCTCTATGAAAGGATCTTGTGGTTTCACCCTCTCCATCTGGTTCTCTCATTGTGCTATTGTTTGCAAATGTGTGAAATAATGTAGTCTCGAGTCAATATAGGTCATTTTGTCGGACTTTCGTAGTTTGCAAACGGAATCTCGTGGGACTAAACCAGCTATGCCAACATGTTTGGGTGGCTAGGTGACCACTATGGAGGCTTCTTTTTTTGTTCCCTATGCTCCACGTACTTTCAAGCTACCTCGTCTGGGCATAGTCGTTTAAGAGTCTTGAGGGCCAAACACCTTCTATCTTTGAGATGTGATTTCTCGAACTCTGTGGCACCAAGAGATATCTCGTCGGATCCAAAACCTCCAGGTTGAAGCCATCTATGAAATCCTCTCACAGTTTTCTCCATATCCATCGTTTTCTCTCGCTGTCCTATTGTTTGCAAACGCGTGAAATAGTGCAGTCTAACTCATTATAAGGCTGCTAGATCTTTGTAGTTTGCAAATTGAAGCTCATGGGACTTAAAAAAATACACTAACACATCCAAATGGCCTTATGAATGCTATTGGAGGCTTCATTTTTGTTCGCTACGCTCCCCGTACTTTCTGGACTACCTCGTATGGGCATAGTCACTTAAAAGTCTTGAGGCCCAAACATGCCATATCTTCAATGGGTGATTTCTCAGATGCGTGTCACCTAGAGACATCTCGTTAGATCTAAGACCTCAAAGTCAAGGCCCTCTATGAAATCCTCTCATGGTTTTGTCTGCTCATTTTCGGTTCTCTCACTATGCTATTGTTTGTAAACACGTGAAATAGTGCAGTATGAGTCAGTGTAGGGCTGCTCAGACGCTGTAGTTTGCAAACGGAATCTCATGGGACTGAACCAACTATGCCAACACATCAAGGTGGCCAAGTGAATGCTATTGGAGGCTTATTTTTTGTTCCCTATGGTCCCCATACTTTCGGGATACCCTGTCAAGGCGTAGTCGTTTAAGATACCCGAGGCCCAATCAATAGCTATCTTCGACATGTGATTTATCAGACTCCATGGCATCTAGAGATGTCTCATCAGATTTGAGAGCTTCAAATTGAATCCCTCTATAAAATACTCTCGTGGTTTTCTCCATCTTCATTTGGTTCTCTCATTGTGTTATTGTTTTCAAACGTGATAAATAATGCAGTTTGAGTTAGTGTAGGGTTTTGTCGAGAGGTTTGTATTTTTCAAACGGAAGCTCATGGGACCAAACCAACTATGTCAACACGTCAAGGTGGCACAGTGAACACTAGTGGAGAAATTATTTTGGTTCCCTACATTTCTGTGCTTTTGAGCTACCTCAAATGTGGGCGTAGTCGCTTAAGAGCCCTAAGGCCCAAACACGCCATATCTTTGATGGGTGATTTCTCAAACTTCGTGGCACCTAGAGACAACTCATTAGATTCAAGACCTCCACATAAGCACCCTCTATGAAATTCTCTCACATTTTTCTCTATCTCCATCCGGTTCTCTCCCTGTCCTATTGTTTGTAAACACACGAAATAGTGTAGTCTAAGTCAGTGTATTGCTGCTAGATGTTGTATTTTGCAAATGGTAGCTTGTGGGATAGAATCATCTAGGCCAACACATCGAGTGGCCTAGTGAATGCTAGTGGAGCATTCATTTTGGTTCACTACACTCCCAGTACTTTCGGGCTACCCCGTCTGGGTGTAGTCCTTTAAGTGCCCTGAGGCCCAAACACACCATATCTTCGACATGTGATTTCTCAGACTCCGTGTCACCTAGAGACTTCTTGTCGGATCTAAGACCTCCATATCAAGGCCCTCTACTAAATCCTCTCACGGTTTTCTCTATCTCTATCCAGGTTTCTCTGTCCTATTGTTTGTAAACACACGAAATAGTGTAGTCTAAGTCAGTGTATTGTTGTTAGATGTTGTATTTTGTAAATGATAGCTTGTGGGAATAAACCTTCTAGGCCAACATGTTAGGGTGTCCTGGTGAATGCCAGTGGAGCATTTTTTTTAGTTCCCTTTTTGCTGTGCTTTTACAAAAGCTACCCTGTCTGCAGGTGTAGTTACTTAAGAGCCTTGATTCCCAAAAACCTTATATCTTCGACATGTGATTTCTCAGACTCCGTGGCACGTAGAGATGTCTCATTATATACAAGACCTCCATGTCAAGGCCCTCTATGAAATTCTCTTGTGGTTTTCTCCATCTCCATCTGGTTCTCTCGTTGTCCTATTGTTTGTAAACGCGTGAAATAGTGTAGTCTAAGTCAGTGTAAGGCTACTAGATGCTGTATTTTACAAATGGTAGCATGTGGGATTGATCCAACTATGCCAAAACATCCAACTAGTGCATTGAATGCTACTAGAGGCTTTTTTTGGTTCCCTATGCTCCCCGTGCTTTCGGGCTACCTCGTTTAGGCGTAGTCTCTTAAGAGCATTGAGACCCAAACACGTCATATCTTCGACATGTGATTTCTCGAAATCTGCCGCACCTAGAGATGTCTCCTTAGATCCAAGAGCTCCATGTCGAGGTACTCTATGAAATACTCTAACGGTTTTTTTCCATCTCCATACGGTTTTCTTGTTGTCCTATTGTTTCCAAACACGCGAAATAGTGTAGTCTAAGTCAGTGTAAGGATGCTAGATGTTGTATTTTACAAACGGTAGTGTGTGGGACAAAACCAACTATGTCAACATGTTGAGGTGGCTGGGTGAGCACTATTGGAGGCTTCATTTTGGTTCCCTGTGCTCCCCGTGCTTTGTGCTACCCCATCCGGCGTAGTCGCTTAAGATCCCCGAGGCTAAATCACGTCATATCTTGACAAGTGATTTCTTGAACTCCGTGGCACTTAGAGACATCTCGTCAGATCCAAGAGATCCATGTTAGTGATCTATACAAAATTATCTCATGGTTTTCTGTCTCCATTCGGTTCTCTCATTGTCTATTGTCTGCAAACGTGTGAAAAGTCTTAGTCGATGTAGGGTCGGCAGAGGACGTTGTAGTTTGCAAACGGAAGATCATGGGACTGAAAAAACTACACCAACATGTTGGGGTGGCTAGGTGAATGCTATTGGAGGCTTCATTTGGTTCCCTACGCTCCTTGTGCTTTCTAGCTACCCCGTCTGGACGTAGTCCCTTATGAGCCCTAAGGCCCAATCACGCCATATCTTCGACATGTGATTTCTTAGACTCTGTGGCAACTAGAGATGTCTCATTAGATCTGATACCTCCATGTTGAGGCCCTCTACGAAATCCTCTCATGGTTCTCTTTGTTTCCATCTGGTTCTCTCACTATCCTATTGCTTGTAAATGCGCAAAATAGTGTATTCTAAGTCGAGTGTATGGTTGTTAGATGTTGTATTTTTCAAATGGTAGCTTTGTGTGACCCAACCATCTAGACCAAAACATTGGGGTGGGCCTATGAATGGTAGTGGAGAATTCATTATTTTCCCTACGCTGCCCATGATTTTGGGCTACCTCATTCGGGCATAGTCGCTTAATAGCCCTGAGGCCCAAACATGCCATATCTTCGACGGGTGATTTCTGACTCCATGGCACCTAGAGAAATCTTTTCATATCTCGAGACCTCCACATTGGGGCCCTCTAAGAAATCCTCTCACATTTTTTCTCGTGTCTCCATCTGGTTCTCTCATTTGTCTATTTGTTTGTAAACGCGTGAAATAGTGTAGTCTAAGTTAGTGTAAGGTCCTAGATGTTCTATTTTTGCAAACGGTAGCTTGTGGCACCGAACATGGGCCTGGTCCAACATGTCAAGATGGAATGGTGAAAAATTGTGGAGCATTCATTTTGGTTCCCTACACTACCCGTGATTTTTGGGTACCTCATCCGGGCGTAGTCACTTAAGAGCCCGAGGCCCAAACACGCCATATTTCCGACGGGTGATTTCTCATGGCACCTTGGGGCCTCTATGAAATTATCTCACAGCTTTTCACCGGCTTCACTGATGTGCTATTATTTGCAAACGTGCATGAAATAGTGCAGTTTGTTTCAGGATACTCATGCTGTAGTTTGTAAACAAACGCTCGTGGGCCGAAAAAAACTATGCCAACATGTGATGGTGGTCCGGTGAACGCTATTTGATGTAGAGCTCGTCAGGCCCAAACACGCCATATCTTCGACATGTGATTTCTCAGACTACATGGCACCTAGAGATGTCTCATTAGATCTGAACCTCCATGTTGAGGCCCTCTGAAATCCTCTCATGGTTCTCTTTGTTTCCATCTGGTTCTCTCAACTATCTATTGCTTGTAAATGCGTGAAAATAGTGTATTCTAAGTCGAGTGTATGGTTGTTAGATGTTGTATTTTCAAATGGTAGCTTGTGTGACTGACCATCTAGACCAAAACATTGGGGTGGGCCTATGAATGGTAGTGGAGCATTCATTATTTTCCCTACGCTGCCCATGATTTTGGGCTACCTCATTCGGGCATAGTCGCAGCCAGCCCGAGGCCCAAACATGCCATATCTTCGACGGGTGATTTCTCGGACTTCATGGCACATAGAGAAATCTTTTCATATCTGAGACCTCCACATTGGGGCCCTCTAAGAAATCCTCTCACATTTTTGTGTCTCCATCGGTTCTCTCGCTGTCCCTCTTGTTTGTAAGCGCGTGAAATAGTGTAGTCTAAGTTAGTGTAAATTTGCTAGATGTTCTATTTTGAAACGGTAGCTTGTGGCACCGTGCAGTCCCAACATGTCGAGATGGAATGGTGAAAAATTGTGGAGCATTCATTTTGGTTCCCTTGCACACCCAGTGATTTTGGGTACCTCATCAGGCGTAGTCACTTAAGAGCTCACGAGGCCCAAACACGCCATATTTCCGACGGGTGATTTCTCAGACTCCATGGCACCTAGAGACATCTCGTCAGATCTGAGAGCTCCATGTTGGGGCCCTCTATGAAATTATCTCACAGATTTTCACCGTCTCCATCCGAGTTCACTCGATGTCTTTATTATTTGCAAACGTGCATGAAATAGTGCGGTCTTAGTCAGTGTAGGGATACCGGATCTTTTGTAGTTTGTAAACAAACGCTCGTGGGACCGAAAAAACTATGCCAACATGTGATGGTGTCAGGGTGAACGCTATTTGATGCTTAGTTTTTTTCCCTACGCTCCCCATGTTTTGAGTTACCCCATCAGGCGTAGTCACTTAAGAGCCACGAGGCCAAAACACCTTCTATCTTCGACATGTGATTTCTCGGACTCCATGGCCTTTGAGAGATGTCTCGTCATATCCAAAAATCCATGTTGAATCCCTCTACAAAATCCTCTTGTGGTTTTCTCCATCTTCATCCAGTTCTCTCGTTGTCCTATTGTTTGCAAACGCACAAAATAGTGCGGTCTAAGTCGAGTGTAAGGCTACTAGATGTTGTAGTTTGCAAACATAAACTCATGAGACCAAACCAACTATGCTTTAACACATCAAATGGCCTTATGAACACTAGTGGAGGCTTTGTTTTGGTTCCCTACACTCCCCGTACTTTTGGGCTACCTCATCCAGGCGTAGTCGCTTAAGAGCCCTGAGGCCTAAACATGCCATATCTTCAACGCGTGATTTCTCAGACTCCGTGGCACCTAGAAATGTCTCATCATATCGAGACCTCCATTTTGGGGCCCTCTACAAAATCCTCTCACAGTTTTACGTGTCTCCATCAGTTCTCTTAATGTGCTATTGTTTGTAAATGCACGAAATAGTGCAGTCTGAGTCAGTGTAGGGCTACCCCGTCCGGGTGTAGTCGCTTAAGAGCCCTAAATGACTAGATTGGCTTAATAATTAATTTGATAGGGTTATGTCTAAGAACACTGAGAGTTATTAATCACCTAGTAAATCTTTTTGTTTAGTTCTTGATGGGAGTCGGTGGCCTATGGCTTAGTGACCTTTCATTCATTGATAATTTATGTTATGATAAACCCATGGATGCTTTCAAAAGCACCTTAAAAGGATAGGGGTAGTCATCAAGCCTAGTGAAGGGTGTGATTTGATTTCCAAATAACTTGAAATTCCTACATATTTAAAGGTAGTAACACAAATTGGACAAGATTAGACAATCAAGAATCATTGAGTGTGAATCGAGAATTCCATTGCATTTGGAGACATTCTCAAGCATTAGAGTAATGTATATGGGGAGACATTCTCAAAATATCAACAGATAAAAGGCATCAAATTGTGACGTTTGTCGGGTTTTTAACAAGGAGAAGACTATGAACCATACAAGAATGTAATAAGTGCATGATAATATAGGAACAAGTATAAAGAGACCATGAGCAAGAAGAAGTGAAAGTACGGTAAATACACATATACACATTGATAAATTGAATGAATAATTACTCGATTAGGTAAATCTTTATATACATATATTATATAAATATTAATTTCCAAAGTTTTATGTATATTATACATTGAAAATGCTAATACATGTACATCACCAATAAATGAAAAAATAATCCATAATGTCTTAAATATTTTCAAGTGCACATCATATTAGATTCATACGAAAATAATCTCAAAAATGTAAGGTCTCATACAAAATTATCAAGTTCCAAATAGTATTTCAATGTGCATAGTAAATATAAAAATGCCCAAATAGGTCATATACCATCAAGTTCAAATGCCATATAGGCTTACATACAATGTCATGCACATAGGCATACAAAAACAATGTCATGTAAGACATATATATTTCCTACTCATCAAAATCTATCCCTCTCTTGGCCTTTCTCAAAGAAGGCCCTCCCTTAGGCAAAGATGGAGATCCATGAGATGAATTTGGATCATCTGAGCCCATGCTTCGAGTCCTCTTCCACTGAATACTCACCTGTAGATGAGCTTTGTAAATGCTGAAAACAATGTTTTTGTCAAAACTTAATTTATATATGTTTTTAACATGTATTTAAGACCATGCTAGAATGAAAGTATTTACATAAATACACAAACTTACCGCATGATTTGTCGATCACGCCAATTTTTCATCTCATGCTTAGATGAGTCATCGGGAGCTCTGCTTTGTCACGAACGGGGTACAAAGATGACGAGATGGAGGAGTCTGTGCCCTTGAAGTAAAAATGGAAGGGGTTGAAGTTCCCTACATACACATAAGATCAGAAAATCTAACATCAAAATTAGCAAAAATAGAGCTAAGTACATGTATCTACATAATGACAATATTTTAACTAATTTTATCAATATAGAACTATTGTTTTTACCCCACCATGCCTGTGAATCAAATGAATAGGGTTGCCTGTCATAGGTAACTCCTACATACACACAATGAAGGACATTATTAACATAATTTAATAATTCTACAATGAAAGACATTACTAACATGTAATTTAACATAATATGAATTACACGAGAGATTAATAACAAAATTTACGTGTTGTTTGAATACCTCAGTGAGTTGTTGTGCAGATGAAATCGTAGCGGTAACACCTTTATCTACTTGTCGCAAAGATGGTGGGGTGTCTAGTGAAGTCAACATATTTATCAAACATGTATATCGCGTGAGTTAGATGGACATACAAGAACATACATATATTTTAATTCAAAACTAATATATATATGCATGCAAATACACACACACACACACACACACACACACACATGTATGTGAAAATTTTACATAATTAACATTCTATATTACCTCTATGAATGTATGTGTATACATGGTGCTCGCCGCCTGTGGTCGAGATGAAAATGCGCCTCCCACGCATTATAATATCAATGCATGTACATGTACAAATACAATTATTTCAAAAATCTAACATATATAAGTAAATCAGGTACTCCAAACTTTTTGTAACACACATAACAAAACATAACAAATTTACCTGCGAAGGTGACACCAATGAATGTAATAAAAATGTCTCACTCAAAAGGACATCTGACATAGTGACATTATCATGTTCATCCCTAGCACCAGGTGCACCAAAATCAGTACGCATGAAAGTATCATCCTCCTTGGGCCCCAAACATATGCTACCACATGACGAGAAAAATGTGGCGTCATGCTAGTACTCCCTAAGGAATGTTCTGTGTACCTCCACGAGCATCTAGTTTAGAAATCTCCCTCGTATGTCAAACAAGGGTCATAGATAGCCCACAGCGTGTGGAGTGTATCAATCATTATCGTCTCCTTCAACTTTGCTTGAGGGACAATCTCGGGGTGAGGGGGATTTTGTGTAGGGGAATCTACCCTGCTGAATAGGTGCACGTTGTTCACCTAGTCGATCCTATGCAGATCCTTTTCCTCGGCCCTGGAAATCTCAGAAATCAAAATAATTTGGGATCTCGTTGAGGATAAACTCACAATAGATTTTCCTCAGAATGTATAGTGGCACCTCGTTGTTATTACAAGGTGGAAAATCAAACACCATCCACCATCGGTCCCAAAAATTATTTTTAATCAAATTATTATTGCACCAATGGATGGGAAATTATTTACATGTCAACAGAACAGTAAGATTAGTGTGGGGGTCCATGAATAAGGCACATATGAGTTCTTTTGAAATTTATTTTTATTTACATCCACATATGACAATTTTTTGGAATAATAAACCCTATAACCCTCTCTGTAAGTTATCCAATGATCAATTTTCCTTGTTTCCATGTCAATTTGAACAAATAATGCCTCCAATGTGTTTACAAGAGAGGCACGGTGGGGGTTTGTAGATTGTGCATCCCTCATTGTTTTGATTAAATCCTTAATTTCAATTTTATTTTCAACTATTTAGGCTGCTAAATCTTCTTGACTACCGAGCGATGTTGAGTAATTATGGGAGTGTCAAGAGGGATGTTAGGAATAACAAGGTTTGGTTGTGGTTGATTCCTCGACCTCTAATTGTAACAATAAAAAATATGTACTCAATTCAAATTTTAATCTATAATTATCATATTTCAATGCAATTTTGAGAAAATAATTTTTCTTACCTCTTCTTCATGGTGCCATCATCGATTTAGATCTTCGATGATCCGAAATGATCCCTTGAGCTTGAGATCCGGTGAATGAAAAATGCAAGGGCACGAACAAGCTCTGAAACTCGTGTTTGAGGGAGGAAAAATGATAGAGGCTCGGACCACTTTTTTATAGTCGGCATAATGCGTACATGTTACATAACGCGTATGCGTTATGCTTTGATGATTCCTGAGCCAAACAAACTAAAATGCGAGCACATTTTAACAAAACATGTACGCGTTTTGTTTTTTTTTCAGATTCTTGTCTGATTTTTGGCCCCCCAACTTCATGCACTTACCCGGAATAAACATGAGTAGGTTGAGGAGGAAATTCTAAAGGGACCTCATGAGATGGTATATTTTTACCAGAAATATCTTTGAGGCATTCATAATTCTAGATATATCAATAAAATTGTATATATCATATTTTTAGATATTATTAAATTCATCCTTATATTTATCTTCTAATTTAGCCTCATAAATTAAATTTTATTTATTTACATTCTAATAATAATCTTGAGAGGTTATAACATTAATAGTAGAATCCTTTAATTGACAACAAGCATATAAATCTACTTTATCCCCTATGGTTTTTTTGTTAGGGTTTTCATGATAATATAAAAGCGAGTCATTATGTTATTGTGCACATAAAAATCTAAATCCATATTGATATAGCTTACTTTGTATGAGGGTAATAACTATTCAATTACTAAATTCTTCTCTCAAATCAAAATTTGGGTTTTGCATAATCATGAGGAAAATACAAAGGGAACCTATTAAGAAAACATATCTAAAGGGTGGTAGGGTAAGTCATTACAAGAAAAATGGGGTTATGAATATAACACGTAGGAGCTATGGATAATATATTTGAATAAAAGAATATAATTGAACAAAAACTAGAACTAGTTACGATATCTAATACTAAAAATATCAACCCCAAGGTTGGGTTCAATATAATGCAAGGTCGCCAAAATGATTATGTGGAAAGTTTTTTTTAATTAACAATGCAATATCTCTACCAAAATAGATTTTAATTTTGATATAGATATATAAAATTAGTAAAATTATACCTAATTCTATATAATATTTCTAAAACAACGATAATTGAAAAGAGGGGGTTCTAAAATTCAATATATGATTTTTTCAAATTATGAAGATTTCCATTGAATTTATATAGCATAGAGTAGGTTAAGCTAACAAACAAAATAAGACCAAAAATTATACCAAACTAAGACCCTTTTCTAAACTTTATTTAACTCTGAGCCACTATTGTAGTATTAAATTTTTTTGACAACTATCAACTAGGGTGAATTTGATTGCACAAAATTTATTGTTAGTTTTGTATGTTTAGGAGAACTCTCTCTATTTTCTCAAATCATGCACACACCTGCGGGATAGTTCTCTCCTTCCTTGGTACTTAATAGCTTAGTAACCCCTAGTGAAACAACAATATACAATTAGGGGATTTTTGAGGCGAATGTGTTAACCCTCCATTCTTATCAAGACTACGGATAGGAATATTTTTTCTAATCCAACACATCATGTATTAAATTATAATTCACTAACTAGTCAAGTGTAATATAAGTACTCAAAGTATATCACTTCCGATGACATAATCACTTCAACAATAAATGCTATATCTTCTTTAGATTTTTCAAATTCTTGGATGCTTTTCTAAATTATTGTAATTTATTTTGGTATGATAATTCTTCCATTTCACTCAATAATATAATCAATGTTTATCTCATTTTCTTAAATACACTAATGCAACTATGGATATAGTTACTATTTGAATCAAATAAGGACCAATTTGGTATAGATGTCAACATACAAGAAGGAATAAAATCCAATAAAGATGGGTAAAAAACTCATGTGATCTAAAAGGGTCAAAAGGGACCACAAAAAGGATTGACACTATAGTGATATATTTTTGGAGACAAATCTATTCTTTCAATATAGTTATAGAGGAACTAAAACCATGTTGCTTTATGAATTTGGGGAAAGTTCATAACATTAGAAAAGCTGGAGGAAAAGAGAAAAACAAGAATGGAAAGAAATTTGGATAAGAACATAAGTGTATGTGTTAAAATGTGATAAAAAAGGAACACGCACCAATAAAAATTAATCTAGACCAATAGTCAATAAATACACAAATATACTCGAAAATAAAATGTATAACAAATAACTAGTCCTTTGCCAAAATAAGATGTCTATGGGAACAAAGCGGTTTGCATTACCTCAATTACATTTCTTTTTTATGATGTTGGAAAAACCAACGAGTCATAAATTTGAATAGATTGTAATATTAGACAATAATTTTTCACATAAAATCATATAATTTATATTAAATTACTAACATTTCCAATGAAAACATATAATCCATTATTGAAATGTAGAACAAGTATGTTATACACTTAGGATGGCCTAATGTTGAAGAACTTGTGCTCTAAGAAGAGATGTCACAATTTTGAATCCTTGATGGGTAGGGTTTGTACACATATTATTTGAAGCACATTTAAGTACCCCTTGCATACTATGAATATGAGGTATTCATAATGCACTAAAAACTACTTACATGGGTAGGGTATGTATGCCTCATATTTGAAGCATCATTAACTAACTCATACATAATTTGGGAAGACGATGTTACTTTTTATATGCTATAAACTACTTAAATACCTAAATAAAAACTACCTAACATCATAAAATATAAAACCAATTATTAGTATTTATCTTTTAATTTTATTCACTTAAAAAAATCTTCAATTCTCTTTAAGATTGTAATATGTTTGTAAACTTTGATAAACTAGTTTATAAATATGGATATAGATTGAAGAAATATGACAAATGTGAATATACATTGGATAAATATAAGAACTATGAATATATATATATATATATATATATATATATATATGAATATATATATATATATATATATATATATATATATATATATATATCACTTTTATTAAAAGGGAATGCAAATGTAGTAATTGTTTATTTTGTTGCAAAAAAAAAATCAATGTTCAATGGCAATGGGAAGAAATTCGTTCATGAGTGACATCTCATATTCATGGTATCTCATGTGCAAACACTTCACGAGTGGTATTTAACAAAGTGTATGTTGTAGTTAAAGTGGTATAATAGATTCTACAATTTTAATTATAAATTAACAATTTTTAAGGATTATAATTTGTTTACAAATTTGGTTGAATAAGAAATTTATATGGGTTGTGTGAACATAATTCTTGGTTTTAGCTATTAAAAATTGAACAGGTATTTATTTTATAAGAGACATAATATTAACCTTATTCTTTATTATTTTGATATTTCTTTAAAAACATCATTATGTCATAAACGTATTTAGAGTGAACCTCGGGCTCATATGAAAACAATCTACTGATGATATACCATTCACTAAACAACCACATTCAATTTTACCTACCACTATACAGACGGGGTCGCACTTATCCTATGCACTTATCATTTATATTACCTTAGGTAGGTGATAAATGGGTCTGCAGTTCTATCTCCATATTTAGTGGTGGTACTGCAACCACAACAAGCACTAGGCAGTGAGGCAATGCATAGTTTCATTATCAAACATTAGAGCTTACATTTTTTAATTTTTGGTTCAATGAAGTTAGAATGCATCGAGGGCATTGATGATGGCACTTTGTTGTAATTTTGATCTAGTGTGGAAGCGGTGGTATGTAGACCTAAGTATATATTCATTTGCATGTATTCTAAGTGAGGAACTATCCGCGACTCCGCCAACCATCATGGTTTCCATTTGAATGTCCGTGTAAGATTCGAGCTCATGGATATTCCCCCAATCTTTCATTTTTTTCACACCCATAGAATGGAAGGAGGGAGATTTGCATTTTCTTTCACTATCTTTCTAGGCTAATTTCCTTCAACTATTGATGGACGTCATTTTGTGAGTTTTCTTCTTAACACATATTTCTCCATCAAAGGTCCCTTGATCTAGTGGTGAAGTTAATTGGATTTGAATAAGCTCGTGGGGATCAAGTCTTGCAGAGTGCACGAGGACTAGAGATACCCGATATAAAGATTTGAAACGATTGAAGATAGAATCATGCCTTGGGTGACTTTGACAACGTGGATGCCCCTTACTCGTAGCTACTTCCTCCAAATCATGGAAAGAGATGCCAACACTTTGTTAGAAGAAAAATATAATGAGATGGGGTGAATCAATACTTCAAAACCCTTACCTAATTCAAATTAACATTCATAAATCATCTACCATTCATCCATGCATTAATGTGATCTTAATCAACATACAAAAACCATTCATAATAAAATAATCATGAGAGAGTACACAAGAACACAAGATGTAAGTGGGAAACCCTCAAGGAGAATAAAACCCAATGAAACTTTTTATTATATTACTCAAACCAAAATACTTTCATGAATATGACTCATCACATAAGATTCTTTTAGTGAGGCATCAACCCCACAAGGAGCACCAACCTTTAGAAACCCTTATTAATATTACTCACAAAAAGGACTCAAGTGAATATTTTTCATCACAAAACTCTAATCAAAATACCACTGAATATATTCTTCCAAAACACAATTTATAGTGATCACAAGATTCAACTCACACACCTTCAAACCCTATTCAAACGGACCTTCTCCTACTTCGCTCAAACTAGCTCAAACATGGACTTATTTGATAAAATTCACTTGCATACTAGCTCCTCATACCTCTTGAGACATTCACACAATCTCTCATCTCTATCTTTATTCCTTTAAACCTCTTTCACTCTCTCACCTAGCACACATGTTTTATCTCTCTCAACACTAGTTCAAAATGAACCAAATTACATGCACTTTTATACATGAATCGTGATTAAAAACACAATAGGTCAGCCATACCCCTTAATTCCAGTCACCACAACTAAAAACATAACTATATACTCATATAAATTCACAACATTGACCCATATAGGTCAGAAATGCACCAAGACAACTAAACTTGCACAATTAGGCCAAGAAGCCTAAATCCTTCTCCACCAAGCTCATCAAGACCTTAAAACACTTCATCAAGTTGTTTCATGCCTCCAAAGGCTTCAAAAATTTCCATCATACCCTTACAACATCATCAATAATCTCAAATAACTTTTCATCAATCATTTTCTTCATATCACCACCTTGTAGGACAATTTCCTACTCAAAAGCAGAGACACTTCTAGGATCCATTCTTCATCAATGAAGCTTAAGATCACACCAAATAAACTCAAATAATCCTTGTAACCACTCATTGGAAATAAAATGACATTTATAACACATCCACTCATGTTATATCTCATTAAACATCCAAAAATACAAATGGAACCAATTCGACTATTCAACAAATGAACTACGTAGGAACCATGTTTAGAATCTCAACTTGTTCCCACCCTTGATGACATAAACAAGACATATAAATACATTTACTATGAAAATAATTTATCCCTCTTCACTCTTCAATGGGTACTCATCATCATCTAAGCCAAATCATTTTCCTTCTACATCAATATTCTCACCAAAACCTTGTTGTCCTAAACTAGTCAAACTAGGTCATCTTGTGACCTCAACCATGCCACCTCAGTAAAATTTCAAAACAGGAAACTTTTCACCTTATATTAAAAACAAAAATCCAAGGCCATTATACTTAACCACTATTCCCAAAAGTTCTCAAGCACTTCCCTTCACCAAGGTTGATAAAATTTTCCTTTTGGCCCAAAAACCAATCAACCTCTTTTAACTGTTTAGTTCATCAAAACACCTCACCAAGATATGAAATGTCCTAAAAAAGAATCATAGTTCCTGCACATCTCATAAAACCAATTTAGTCATATAGTCTAACGAAAACTTTAAGATCAACTCCTTCTTTCATGAATACAAGAAATTCTGAGTGGGTTCCACTAAGTGTCATGATCCTAAATCAACATTTCTAGAAATTAGAGAGAGTAATATTTCACCTCCAATCATAAATTTTGATGATAAAATGTGTTTTGGTCTCAAACCAAGAATATATTCTCTCTCACTCATAACCTAGGGTTTCAAATTGATAAAAATCAACTTGTCTTCTTAATAATCATTCATAAATATTAGGGCCTCATTTGATCTCATTCCAACTCTGAGATCTTATTAAATCCATGAAAAATAATCCCTTAAAGGATCAAGGTACCATGCATACATCGCACATGCCAACCAAGAACATTTATCTCATCTCGAGTTGTAAAATACACTCCCTAAAACTTGATAGGACCAAAAAATCATAACTTGAAAAATCTTCATCATGTGCAACCTAAAACTTTTCCCACTTCACTAGGACACCATCTACTAACATATCCAATCAACACTATTCCACAAATAGTTTTGCATCTTCACAACCACTAGTATTTTCATGACTATTCCTTGGGGTTTTGCATTTTCTAGGCCACAAATAAGTAAACTATCACAATAACCATGCTCAAACCCACCAAAACCTGCCTCTACATAATGAAAACAATACTACATACCTTCTTGATTTCCTTTAAGATCTCACACACACTGTAAGAGGCTATGAATGTTTGGTAAACATAGTTTACTATAAGTAATTATGAATTTTACTTAAGTAAATAGGTGGTTTAATATTTTTTTATATGTTTATGTTTTAATAAACATTTATATAGTTTTTATTATGCATACATGAGGTTGTTGCAAGGTTCTTTGTTACATTGTTTCAACAACATATTTGTTTGTATTATTTCACGTATGGTTTATTGTTACACCTATGCAAATTATTCCTGTTTTTATTCAAATATGCAATATCTATAAATATTCATCCCTCGCCTTTGTAACTGATTTGATTAAATATTAATAAAATTATGAGCCTTTCGACCCTCTTCTATAATCAAGCCTTATTAGGCCTCCAAACACTTGGATTAGGTCTAGTTTGAACCTAGACCAAGAGAAAAACATCATAACGTTTCTTCCAATATCTCCTAAAGTACCTAACACACTTAAAACAACATTTATCACACCCATTCATGCCTCCATGAGCTTACTTAGCTCTCAAAATGATGAACATGCCTTAGTAGGCCTCTAAGCACCTAGACAAGGTCTAGATGAACGAGATGCAACTATATCACCAAAGCTGTATCTACAATCTAAAACTCATGTGAGTTTCTAAACACTCTCGAATCATGCTCTCCATGCCTCTAATATTATCCTCAATCCATAATGTAACTCTATTCACAATGTTCTATCACCTAGGCTAAGTAGGTCACCTGATTAGGCCTACTAGGCCAAGTCATTCTCATTGTTTCCATGATTTACACCATGTCACACCATCACTGGCCATGGAATCATCATACATAGCATATTATAACTCTCTTAGATCATCCAATTTTTCATTAAAGAGATTTTACATCAAATGACAACACTTTAGCTCCTCATGCCAAGAATACCCCCCTTTTTTCATTGATGAAAAACCACCTAGTTTTTCTCCCCATTTTTACATTAATTTAAAATAATACATGTATCATATATATAAGTATTATTCAACACAATATTATCACCTTTTGTTTGGAAACATCATCTAAATCATTCAAACCAGCACACATATATGTATTCCTTCTTCTTGACTCTACTTTTGTTTACTTCAAAGCATTTGAGAATTGTAAATCCCCTTGGGAAGAAGCACACACTCATGTAAAAGTCATTTTGAGCATGAAATATCCTAAAACATCATTCTTACCTCCTCCTTAATCTAACTTATCTTGATATCTTTCTCATAGACCTTATTTTTCCATTTGTAGATAGTTTGCAAATTTTAGCACCTAGATCCCTAAAGTGTCCTTTTAGACATTTTCCCAACTCTTATAAGTCATATAATCTTGTACACAACATGACATACCTATTTATATCTCCCCCTGGGTTCATTTCATCACTATCTAACTGAAAATGTAAAAATTAGCTCACATATATTCCTTACATGTCATGGAGATGGCTCAAACATATCATCATTGTCCTAAATCGCTCCTTCAGTGTTTTCAACCTTATTTGCATGATATCATAGTTGTTTGAATACAAACTTGCTTCCTCTTAAAGTATACCTATAATTATGACTAACTCTACCATAAAAGCATTCTTGACACCTTTCACACCTTATTGAGATCAAAACTACCTCCCTTGCCTTCGAAGACCTTCATAGATATGTATCTTACTTATTATAGCACAAAATCATCCTACAATACCTTGGTAAGATTTAATGTTCATTTATGAAAGATAATCAACCATATAAACCCTACAATACTACCAATATCATCTTCTTGGGATTGTGAGCACTTAATCTACCCCTCAACATGGGTCATCATCCTAAATCACTTAGATCTTTCAAGCACGAGTCCCATACTTATCCTTGAAACACTATATAAACTTAAGGAAAATACCACTCCAAAAATACCTTTATATTTTGATGCATTAGCATAGGTCACAAAGACCTCTATTAGCCTTCAACTTTTTTTCTAATTGGGTGACCTTGCATACATTTTTGTTACTTCTTCTCATTTTTGTGACTCATTTACGGACCTTAGGCAATCATTCACATATTTTAAACAGTGTTTCTTCTTCAAGGAATGAGTTTAGAAGGATTAGAAACATACCTTGTCAATGTATAAACTATGTGTACTAGCATCAAGATGTAGATAACCATACTAACTTCCCATTTACTTGTTCAAGATACCATTGCACGGACCTCAAGCAACCATGCACAATCTTGACAAGCCCCATATCAATCGGGACACTTTCCTATTAAACTTAATAGCCTTAATAGTAATCTGACCTTCTTCATATAACCTCCATGAAGTATGAACACTCTAGAGATATCATAATCATGTCTCAAGAATAAATCAAACAATCATAGACCATGTCAACTAGTTCACATACATGGTATACATTGTTTTCTCCTTGTATCTAATAGTATGATCAAGTAATCATATTTAATGATTGACTTGATTCATGTATCTATCACACTTTTCATGAAACATCACATAAATCAACTTCTTCAAGACCATATTGATAATTTTTTTCCACTTTGTGACAATACACCTATATCTTTAAAATACTCGGGAATATCATACACACGAGATGGAGCTAATGTCATACATAACAACCTAAGAAACATGTCTTCTTGAATTTCACAAATTTGATCATGATTCAAACTTCCTCATGTTATTTCCATGATACTTAAGCTTACTTGATACACTTCAAATCATGACATGATGGATGAGACACTTCATATGGACTAAGTCAACTTATAATCATACCTAGAGAACACCATAACATCAGCTATAGATGGTATGATTAAGTCATCATATTGGATGATTGATTTCTTCCTTCTAAGACCTATTTTATTTCTCACTCTTAGCATCTAACCATCTTCAAATCATGTTTAGGAACTTCAACTACATAATGGGAACATTTTGACATCATGAATATACTATAACCTCTATCAAGCTTTTAACCTTGTACCTCAACTAAAAGCATATTACCTAGGTTTTCATAGATCAATCATTCTTTAGTTCTTCATTAAAAACTTGCTTCTTATTCTTGAACTATTAACCAAACCTATTTCTTTCAAGGAAATATCATACTTTCTCAAATCATCATCTTCCAATAGACCTTATGAACAACACTGTAATAGACTTCTGAGACCAAGGCATAATAGAATTTGATAGAGAACATACCTAACATACTCATACAAGGACATGACCTCAATATTCCTTTCCACAACCTTGTAACCTACTATTATTTCAAATTTGGATCATTTTCTTGGACACACACATATATCTTTACAAATATTTTGGAGCAATGAGGTACACACACATTTGAAATCTTACTTTCTCAAGGACACATCACACTTGAAATATTGTTGTAGTAGTCCAATACTAACAACACATAATGTGATACTTACTTGACACTCACATATTCTTCTTCACATAAACAAGGACTCATTTAATTATCATTAAATATACCTTAAGACATATAACATAATTTTACTATATATACTACCAACCTCTTAAAACTTAGTTTTTCCATCACTCTCACAATATATAACCACATACTACTAACCAAGATAATACACTTTTCAATAAAATTCTTGATGATCAGAGAAAATACATACACACATAGCTTGATTTCATCCTTAATCAACTTCTTGATGTACCCAAAAATCTAGAGAAGCACCATATTACCTTGATACTTTGACAATATACTTTGACACCATGAAATTCCTCATACTTCAAACAAATTATGCCCCCTTCTCACAATGCTTCATATGGATGATTATGCCTCTAAGAATCCTAGTAGAGACATATCACTTCATAATGAAACTAGAAGAATGAATTGAAGAGGTATCAAGACCTCTTTAACACCTGAAACTCACCTCTTCCATCTTTCTTCTGATCTACATTGTGATAATCTTCTTTTTTGCTTCCATATCTAGTTTTGGTAGAAGCTTGTTGTTCACTCTTGGCTCCACTAACATGTTTTCCTTCTATTATTCATTTTAAGACCTTAAACACTCACATTTTTACTTATAGGACCATAAAAATCCATAACAATATGTCCAATCTTATTTCAATTGAAGAAAACAACTCTACTCCTACCCCTATAACCTTCATTACCCAAAATTTGACATCAAGGCTCATATAAACAATGCCTAGTAGTATGAACTTTCTCATGAAAATTGTAGCATATTACATTCTTTGATAGCTCAGTCATAATAACCCTCCATGGATGCCCGTATTTGATAATCCTCCTACACTCCTTAGCCCTATGTCTAAAACCATTGCAAGTGAAACAATAACCATTAAACGATAGTTCATACCTTGAAGTAGTAGGCTGTCTAATGGAATTTTCCTTACATTGTATTTGATCTCATTTTACTTTTATTCAATATTAATGCTTATAATAATGTCTTCTTATATTACTTCTTTTCATTTGAGGTCTTCTTTAAATTCCAAACCTTTGTTTTCACCTAATTAACTTTTCTTCGCAGTAAGATCACCAAGATAATTGGTGCTCTTCTCATATTTATTAAAGGAATTAGCTCGAAATAAGCGCATCGAGATAACTCTCCCTTAAGAAGTGTGTGTAATGAAAAGTTTCTAAAAGTTATGAAGATGGGGTAAGAATCTCTAAGGAAACCCCAAAAGCTTTGTAACAAACAACTCAAATGACCATCACATTAGAGCTAAGAAAGAGCTACCTATTTTCATGCCTATATAAAGCTTGAAACTAATAAATCAACCTATAAACATGACTATATTATTTCTCTACTCCATGAAAGCTATCGATAAATGAATGTATTAAAGCTCTAGCAATCAGTTATGTGTTTATTGATGTGTCAAAATCTTAAGAATGGAAAATCACCATTAATGGATTCTCCCATTTACCTAAAGCTTTGAAAGGATTAGCAAATAACAAGTAAATAACTCAAATAAAATGTGAAATGACTCTAAAAGACTTAAACATGACCTAAATCAAAAATGGGAGAGAGAGTTCTTAGCAAAAGGTGGGAGGGGTATCCCTCTATTTATAGTTTTTGGATTTGAGAAAAGGATGTTTTGGATGTGTGTGGGACTAAAAGGAGTCAAAAATATGACTTGAGAAAAACCTATTTAGAGATGTGAACGAGATTTGGAAGGCTAAGTGGCTATTTGGAAAGGTGAGATATTTGGTTTAGAAAGTCAAATTCCCTTTAGAAAGTCAACAAGAGGGTTAATTAATCTAAATAAGGTTGATTAAAGGGGACAAAAGCTTATAGATGTTGGTTAGAGATGGATTAATAGGTTTTATGAGGTTTAGAAGAAATTAGAAGGGGTATTTTACCAGCGTAGTGTAGTAAATGAACACGAGACTAGGATAATTAGTATGATCTTAGTAATAAGATCATGTAGACCAAATTATATGTGTCTACATTTTCCCCTCTTTGAGGTGAAGTGTGCAATGTCACTTCAAAGAAAGTAGACAAGCATAAATGAGTATAAAAAATTGAAGGGGTAGAGGAAAAATTAGTAGGATGAAGGATGCACCCTCAAGTGTCGATGGGGTGATGGAGGAACACGATCAGAAATTTAAACAATTTTATTCATCATATCGCTAGTAATCTTCATCATCGATCCTTATTAAAATATGAGAAAATTCATGCTTTGCAAAGTATCGACGAAAAAGTGGTGTGCTGTGAAACAATACTAGACAATTGATTCCCAAAGTATTAACGAAGTAAGGAACACAACTTTTGTAAATGGTTTTAGATTCGGAGGATCTGCGCAATTCGTTGTTTCAAAACACATGGAAATGCCAACAAGATATGAGATGAACACCATGCGAGAGACACATATATCAGTTGCAAATGAGTTTATTACCAATTTTAGTCCATTTTCAAAGTGTTGACAATTTTTTTGGATTTTTGGATGATTTTATAAATTTTAATTTTTGATTGGTCAGAAGAATTTAGGAAATGGAAGAGCTCTGAAACTCACATGAAAATGCTCCAAAGTGAGGGGAACGGGCATCGGATAACGATAACATGCCCGGCGAGAAGACAAATGGTCAACAATAATTATTTATAAATAATCATGGTGTTAGATAAATAGAAGACAAGGAGCACCAAGAAATATTTAAAAATTCCACGGGGTGAAGAAAACGAGTGCTAGGTGGAAAATAGTGCCTTGAGTGTAGCAGAAAATTAATAAACAAAAATAATTATTTAACAAAAATAATCACTTTAATGAAAATAATAAGTGTTATAGTGATCACAACAGAGAAAACATGCCCGGAGAGAGGCGAGAGTCATGGTTTACTCTCTCGATATTATCTTGATGGTATCACTTTTGATTATGCCTCATGATGAAGGTTCGATTTTTATTCATGCCCTTTAGATGTCATATTTTATATCGATGATGCATATCGAATTTTTAGATAGATATTTACATATGTGTATATGGACATTCGATGGTTTATATTGTCATGTTTTTATATGCCCTATGATGATGATGCATGTTTATAGATGCATGAGTGTATCATGGTGATTTATTATTCTCATTTCCTATGTATATTTCATGCTAGATAGTGATGTTGTACCACACATTTTTATATTGATTATATATCTTTAGATAATATCATATGTTTTGGACACGAGATATTACGGTATATGCTAGCATTTGGGATGATATTAGAATATATTGGTATGGGGGGATGATTTGTGACATGCGCAACCCCTCTTGCCCCCACTAATTATACGGTATGTGATTATTTTCTTAGTATACATGCATGATGTAAAAATTAGCATTTTTGTATGTATGATGTATTAGAATGATGTTGAATGTTAGATGATAGATGTGATAACAAACAGATGTGCGGTAAACAAACACACTAATAAAAGTTAACAAAACTAAAAAAATGTACACCTTCAAAACCATACATCAATATGCAACTAGAAATGAACTCATGCAAATTCTAACAATAGATTAAATTGGTATCCAATCTAAGTAAGTAAAATGAATTCTAATAGATGCATACAACAGACGATGAAAACATACCAATATCTTACAAGTATAAAAGTTAAAAATGAACTCAATGCAGCACCTAATTAAATCAAACGAGATTCAATTGAAGGTAAGAAAATGAACCATACTTTAAATCATACAACACAAAAATATATTTACAACCAAAACTATGTAAACCAACAACTAAAAGTAATTTAATCACTACCTTGTTCTTATGGGACGACATTGATATATTTTCTAATGTTTTTGGGTTATCTTGAAAGATACATTTTCAAGGCTACTAATCACCTGTATTTTTGAGGTTTCCCTAAGAAAATGTTACAAAGTTGGTGTAGCTTCGTTCCTATGGGGTTTTCTAAATGTTTTTGTATTTTCTAAGGTCATGTTCGAAAGTAATGTATAGGAAAAAATAAGTGTGGATGCCCTCAACGTGATGTGGGAATATATAAAGGGCGAGAATGCCACACGTATATGTCAAGAAACTGGAGTATGAAGATGCCCCTAGCATCAAATGGGAATACATAAAGGGACATCCTTCACGTAGATATAAGAACAAATAATCTAGATCATGCCCTGTGGAAGATAGACTCATTAGGGATCTTAGACCTAGCAAAGAAAACTAATCCTAGAAAGTGGTGAGAGTTACCTGTCCCGATGTAATAGTATTTTGTGACCAAAAAATCCTCTTTAAGTGTCAAAAACCATTTTCACCTAAAGACCTTCCCACTGCGCCACAATTGTGTGGTTTTCACATGTGGATGACCTATTTTTTCTTTATTGTTTTCTTGATTTTCTCATGTTTTGCTTGTTTTTTCTTTGTTTTTCTACTTTTTAGGTATTTTTATATTTGCACCATGCTTAAGCATACAACCACTTGAGATGGATGGAATTCATAGGTTCTAAAATCTCTTCACCATCTAAGTATGCCATTTTATAAGCTCCGATCCATATTTAACAACCACCACATAAGGCCCTAAACCCTTATTTTCTTTTTCCTTGATAGTGTTTTTATTATTTTCTTCTAGAACAAGATCTCCTACATCAAATTCACGATGAATGATTTATTTGTTATATCCTTTTGAAACTTTTTCTGGTAAAGCTTGAGGTGATTAAGTGCTCTCATATGGTTTTCATCCAACATCTCTATCTCTGCTGGCCAAGAGCAACTCTATAGTCTTCATCCTTATCAAGATAGTCTCGGAGAGATATTCTCAGGGAAGGAAGCTCCATTTCTAATGGTATGATGGCTTTAGTGCAATAGACTAGTGAATATGGGGTCGCGCGGTAGGAATTTAGATGGAGGTTTGATAGGCCCGAGAGGGTGGGATGTATCTCTAAATTTCAATTATGGCAGGTTTACTTATCATTTTCTCCATGATCCATACATGATTTTTATTAGTAGCCTAGGCTTTCCCATTACCTTGGGGATAATAGGGGTAGAAAAATTGAGTTAAATATGGAAGTGTTGATATAATGCTTTGATCATTTTATTCTTGAAGTATTTACCATTATCAGTCATAATGGTGGAAGGGATGCCATAACGACAAATGAGGTGATTCATGATGAATTTGGAGATTTGCGCACCAATGACATAAGTGAGAGGTACATCATCTACCCATTTAGTGAAATATTTGATGGCAGTAATGTTGGTCCGAAAATCATCGGGGAGGCGAGATCTATGGATAGATGAGCCAACAGTGTGCAGGTCATAGCCCCTCTTTGAGACAGCAAAGCGAAACTAGTTTATTGCTATTCTACCAGTAGGAATCTACACAAGTGCTATAGTATTCTTCCTTTAGGGGTTTGGGATCTCATCCTAGTAGGGGTATTTCGACTATGAATAAAAAGGAATGAAGGGCGGGATGGAGATGGGATAGATCCGAAGGGAGAAAAGAAATGAATTCAAAGCGAGAAAGGTCAAAGGGTTTATGTTTTGGGGATGGTAGTAGATGCAGATCCAAACCTACTTGCATAAATGAGCAAAGCAATCTGATGAAAAATGACAAAAAAGTAGAGATAGATCTGACCAAAAAGTAACATAGATCTAACTTAAGAAAGATCTAATACACTTGTTGGTTTGATAATCTATCGCTTGGGTAGATTTATGGATAGGCAGAGCCAATAGTGTGCGGGGCATAGCCCTCTTTGAGTCGAAAAGCAAAGCTGGTTTATTGCTATTCTACTATCGAGGAATCTATGCACGAGTCTCACAATATTCTACCTTCGGGAGTTTGGGATCTCATCCCGGTAGGGGTGTTTCCAATTGCAAGAAGAAAGGAAGGCGAAGTAGAGGATGAAGGAAGATCAGGTCCGAAAGGGAAAAGAAATGAATTCCAAAGTAGAAAGGTCAGAGGGTTTATGTTTTGGGATTGGTAGTAAACAGAGCCAAACCTACTTGCATAAACGAATAAAGCAATACTGATGAATAAATGACAAAAAAGTAGAGATAGATTTCAACAGAATAAACACATAGATCTGACATAAGAAAGATCAGATGCCCATAACACACATATTCAGCACAAAGTCTTAATATTTGCATTAATATCTTCTTCTGTTACAAAAAGTACAAAGCCTCTTCTTCTCACTTCTATTTTTCATCTAAAAGATATCCATCTCGAATACAACAAGTATTCAAGTATATATAGAAGGAGAGAAGAAAAGAAGACAAAAGCAAACAAACCACTTAATTACAAAAATATCTTACAATAGATTACAAAGTCATTTGTTGACTTTTGACAACTTTGGTGGATGACATCATCCCATGGTGCAACATGGATGATGTCATCGTTTGTGTCAACAAATTTTGGATAATTTACAAGGAGAAAGTTGGGAAGAAGGAAACTATTCGTCGTCGTCCCGCGGCTGGAAGGGGGTATCTGCTTTTGCTGCTCGGGTGACGAGATGTGGAACTGGGCACGGTACTCCATGAACTTACTGATCATGGGTTGAAGTTGATCCTCGGAAGGATCCTTGTGTCTATCGCTGATAGCTTTGCAGGTCTCCCGCTCGTCTATGAGCTTTTCTGGGAGTTTGGAATAATCATTCTCTGCCTCTATCAGGTACCCAATGAAGTCATGACACGCCAATAGGTTATTGATGGATTCGGCGTCGAACGTGACCTCTAGCCCTAGTCCCTGTGAAATGATCTCCTTGAAGATCTGAATAGTTTCCTCAACCTTCCTTAAGGCAAAAGAAGAAGTGAGCAACCCTGGAGACATTCTGAGAACAATCTGTTCCATTTGATGCATTGCATCCAGGGCTACCTCCTTTACTTTGTCGATCTTCTCTAGGATGAACTCCAGCTGATCCACCCGATAATCTAGAGTAGAAAGGATTTTGTTGAGGGCTCTGGGGTGTCCAAAGATGCCGAACTTGACCAGATCTTCAACTGAACAGTCAAGCATTTTCTGAAAGGTCTTGTGTTGCATCCTGGCATGATCCAGCTCTTCAGAGATGGGTCCTGCTATCGCACCTGGAGTTCTCTGTTCGTTCGATTGATATTCTGGTACAAATCGGTGAACTTAGCGATAACTCCCTCGCTTTCCTTGAGGATTTGGCTCCTCCAGGTGGAAACTGCCATGCCCTGCTTGCCAATTTTAGCATATTCATTAATCTTATCCTGGCTCAGAGGCTCAGGAGTTTTGGCGGCGATTGTAGGAGTGCACTTGCCCATTTTATGCAAGGCACGAGAGAAGATGTTTATTTTACTCCTTTAGCAACCTTTTCTCTTCCTTTGCTTCTTGGAGTTTCTTGCAAAGGCGCTAGCTGCAGATAGGGCCTCTCCTTGCAGGCTTTCTGAAGATGTCCCCATCGTGACTTGAGTCACTATGTAATCTGTTGGAGACAGATCCTTCTTATCCTTCAAAGGATTGGGTATGTAATTTCCATCACTCTCTCCCCTGATGCACTCTGAGAGAAGCGGGCTATCGGTTTTTGATTCTTGATCACTTTTGATGGGGTGCCAAAGAATTCCATCGGGGTGATGGGAACTTTCCTCTTCTGTTGGCTTAGGTGGTGGGAGATCCAGACTGGACTTATGGGAGAAGGACCAGAAATAGAGAAGGGGGCAGCTATAGTAGTAGAAGGGAAAAACGTGGAGACACTTGGAGGCGGCATTGAGAGGGAAGCCAAGGAAGTGCTCGCGGGAGGAAGAGATACTGCAGGGGAGGAAGACATAGGAATGGAAGGGAGCTCAGAGATGAGGGAAGAAATGGAGGGGGACAGCTCCGTGAGAGAAGAGAAGATGGATGAGGAAGAAGGGGAACAGTAGAAGATGGGGAGAGGACACGACCAAAGGAATGGTCGCTTGGGTCACTCGAGGAGGGGAAGGAGGAGAGGGAGAAGGGACAGAAGGGACCTCAATAGTTACATTCGTGGCCACATCCTGAGTGGATGTGCCTATCGGAACATCTTCCGCTACTTCTTCTTCTGAGATTTCTGGGATTACAACCCATTCTTGTGAAGCGGAAGGAGGGCTTTCAGGGGCTTCCTCTTGGGTGGAGCTGGATTCACCCTCTTTTCCTTTACCCTTTCCCTTTGGTAGCTGTTTTTTCCCGAGGAGGTGCGTTGCCTAACGGAGATGTGGTGAAATCAACTCCGAGGTAGATGAGACCATTCATTCGGCACCAATGCTCTGTTCTTCGCAGAGTTTCCTTGACCCTTTCCTTAATTATCTGAGGCGCTTTGGTCCTATCAATCACCATGAAAGGCCAATCATCTCCACCCGTGTCAAGATACACTTGATCAACTTCTTGCTCAGTAGTTTGATAGCCTTTTGGGATGATGGCCACACCGTACTGGATGATTTCTGCTAAGGCCAAGTGGGAATGATCCTTCCTCCTGAGCTCGACCTCATGATATATGTCAATGTAAATGTCTTTGATCTGAGGGATGTGGATCGGATCGAGCTTGGCCCTGGGAAGACAATTTCTTAGGTCGAAGGTGGGCCTTGCTGGGAAGTTATGTTTTAGATTCAGCAGCTCAGTTTCGCAAACATATCCTTCACCTTGTGGTGAGAGAGACACGTATACCTACCCACTGTGAGGGGGAAAGGAGTTCCACCCTTCTTTCTCTTGAGACACTTCTCATGGTAGGTGATAAGTTGTCTCGATAGCTCCAACAGGATTAACTTGGGGCCGGCATATCTCGGCAATTTAGTTGGTTCCCCCAAGAAGTTAACTACCCTCAGATAGGTAAAGGTGGGGAATTGAGTGAACAGGGCCCCCCATTTCTCTGTAGCTGCTACGATGCTCTTGGTCATACGACCGTGAGTCATATTCGGCCTCAATAGGCTAGATGATGAAATAGAAGAAGGCATCGTTGATCTTTGTGAACTGGGGGATGCTATTTTCCAGCTTCAGTTCCGGATAGTATTCATATATCTTAACCTGGGGCCAAACCCCGCACCGCATTAGAGCTGGATAGTCTCTTTCTGAAGTTGTAGCATAGACTACATAGGAGTTCATATAGAACCTCCCGTTGTGGTGAGTTGTTGGAGCTGCTCTGATATTGTGCTGCATATGATCTCCCCCACTCAAAGCGTTGATCGGGTACATTTTTGTTCATTGTTTCTAGGTATCGCAACATCCACTTGTGAAAATAATGGGCATCAGGAAGCCCAAAGACTCTACTTAGGAACATGATTGTGTCACTGAGTTCCTCTGAAAAGTCACTGCGATGAATGACTTATGGCTACTGAGTCACCACCTTTTTGTTCTTTAGGTATACTTCGTTCATCAGTTGCATGCACTGATCCTCATTGTCATCCCAAGCCTTGATGCAATCTTCCTGGCTTACGGCCACAAAGTGCCGGTGGTGAGGGATGCCGAGCATTATTTCGAAGTGGCGGGCAGTGAGGTTGATTATGACCTCGCCCTTCTCATTATGGACACATCTTGTGTTTTTGTTGTAGCAGCGGGCCACCACCATCATAAACTCATTGTTCACGTCACTTACAAGGATCCCGCCAGCAAAATGTAGTGCACTTCCCATCAGTTTGTCCATCCATGGACTTCTTCTGACCCTCTGGGTTCTGGCCTAGAAATCCTCCATATCAATATGACCTAGTTCTGAGTCTCTGCTATCTAGGTCACACTCTTCTTGGGACTCAGGCATCCTGACCCTCTGATACTTGTACTTCATTTCTTCTTCTGTGAGCTTGGCTTTACCCTTAGATTTGGTAGGTTTCTTGCTTGATGTTGACATATGTAACTCTGAACTTAGTTGCTGATCTGCAAGAATAAGAAGTGAAACCCAATGCAAGAAAGTCATATCAAGCTATTTGATCTTCCATTAAAGCGTCAACAGAAGAAAGAGTTAGTTATTTTAAGGCCTCAGGGCGCAGGGCACATGAATATTTTAGGTTACAGGGCTAAATAATAAGGCGCACAGGAAAGGGCTGTTGTCAAGGGATAAATCAGCGCCAAAGGATGCATGGCGTATGAACACTGCAGATTGCATTTTTTGTTGTTGTAAGCATAAGTGTGCCTGCGCCATATGTATACATTTTATAAAGGGCACAGATATTTTTCATGTTACACGGGTGCAGGATGCACCAAAGGGCGCGAGCTTAATGCGTGTAACATCATTTTTTCATGTGCCATAGGGGAACTTGGCGCGGCGCATGGAAGGTCTGCACAACATGATGTTGTTGTAACAATGGATGCACCTGCGCCGATTTAACAGTTGTACTTGGCGCATATAAATTTAATGTTGCATACATGTAGGGTGCGCCAAAGGGCGCATGGTTTTGTAATGTTGCATGCAAGTTTGGTGCACAAGAGGGCGTAGGGAAAGCGGTTGTAACAAGCGAAGGAAGTGTACCTTGAGGGCGCAGCTGTTCTTTATGTAATAGGCATAGTATATTCGCCATTGGCACGACTGTATATTATGTTGCAAGGGTGACAGATGCACCAAAAGAGGAAAAATTACAGTCTTTCTTTGAAGCTTTGATTCTTTCTCTAAGGTGTTCACATGTTGATAAGCTTCCTTTTAAGGGTACCTTGGGTGATGAAGAGGCTTAAACAAAGAGTTTTTAAGCAATCATTTCAGGACAGAGTTTCCCCTACCAGCAGATCTGGAAAGAGGGGGAAATGCATGGGGAAGAATAGAGAAAAACAACAAGGAGGGGGGGAGTTCATGATTTCACAGCCAGGTAGTTGAGTTCATGCTTTGACAGATCTTTCTAATCACACAAACAAGCAGCCAAAACACAAAACACCAAAACACACAAAAGCACAGAGGACCTCTTACCAGGATAATATAATAGAGAAATGTGAAACCGGGTCCACAACGTGATTGAAAAAGACAGGTAGGTGCACTAACTTGCAGTGCGAGAGGAAGAGAAAATCACGTGATTGTGTCGGATGAAAATGACAGTGCAGATGCACCTATATATAGGCGAGGTGGTAATAAATGCGCCACCAACTTTTTCAAATGGCACATGAAAAGCACTGTCGACAACGGAAAGCATGCGCCCTTTGGCGCATCAAAACACTTGCCAACATGAAGTTATGTGCACCTTTGGCACACCGAAAGTGATGTCGACACAAGAATATGTGTGCCCTTGGTGCACAAAAAGTGGCGCAACAAAAGTATTGTTGACATGAAGGCGCATGTGCCTTGGCACATGCAAGAAAGGCACAACATAGTGAGGTGCACCAAAACACCTGTTGACACCTCAAACCGTGTGCCAAAGGATTTAAAGGGGGCGCATGAATACTTGATGTTGCATAGACATTATGTGTGCTCGACCAAAAAAGACCAAAAATGGCTAAGTTCGGAAAACTAGATTTCCCGGGAAGGGATTTTTGCAACGTTCCGAACGCAAGGAGTCCCTGACGAGGGACCGGAACAAAATTTGGTAGGGTTATCTATAAAATTGCCCTTGCCAATTTTACGAGATAACAGCTGGCTCTTTCTGGGGACTATCCCTGAGCAAACCTCAGGGGTAGAGAATCCCAGATCTCACGTGCCTATCCATTGGGTAACAGAGTCAAAAACAAGGGAGACCGGAAAGGGAAACACACAACCAACAAAAGCAAACACACAACAAAAGCAAACTGTACAAAGAAGAGAGTAAGCTCTACTTCCTGAAGATTTTTAGATGTTGCCCGCTATAGGGAAGCGGGAGATCAGTTCCATCCAGATACGAGAGATAGAAACTATTCTCTCCATTGAGTTGTTTGATCTTGAAGGGCCCTCTCCATAGGGAATCAAACTTTCTGTGCATGCCCTTTGGCTCTCTTCGTTTGTCCCACAAAAGGACGAGGTCTCCCACCTAGAAATTTCTTTGCTTAGATTTTTTATCGAACAATCTTTTGACCTGATTCTGATGTTCGGTGATCTTGTCGACCACCCTTACTCTCTTTTCTTCGAGCTCTGCTAGATACATGATCCTCTTTTCAAGGGAATTTTGAAAAGTCTCATCTTTGATTGCCCATGCCAAGCACAGAGCAGGGAGTTTAGTGGAAATGGGAAGCTCGGCATCGGTGCCATATAACACTTGAAAAGGTGACATACCGAGAGATCTCTTGGGAGTAATGCGATCTACCCACAAAGCATCGTATAAGGACTTGTGCCACATTCATTGATTCTCATCCACTAGCTTTCGTATGATGGTCACCAAGTTTTATTCTTGGATTCGCTGACCATTTCCCTGAGGGTAATAATCCGAGGTGTGAGCTAAGGTTATTCCGTATTCATAGCAAAAACTAATAACTTCCCATGAAGAAAAGTTAGAAGCATTATCAGCAACAATCTTGTTTGGAACACCAAACCTGACAATGATATTTTCTTTGATAAAACTACAAACAACCTCGGAAGTGGCATGTTTGACAGGCATGGCTTCCACCCACTTGGTGAAGTAATCTGTTGCTGTTAGGACATAACTATGTCCGGCACTCGATTGGGGATTGAGTGCCGATAAAATCAATTCCCCACTGCTTGAAGGGTTCATTGACAATGACCGGCTGAGGGGAAAGCAGCCCGGCTTGGGCCTGCCGACGAACTACGCAAGAGGCTCACACTTTGCTACCCAGTGTCTGTATCTTGGAAAAGCGTCGGCCAATAGTACCTAGCCGGATGATCTTGTGTGCTATCACGAGAAGAGGAGAAATGGCCCCCACAGGCTGAATTATGAAAACTTTCAAGTAACTTCACCTACTGTGGCTTGTCAACACATCGCAAGAAGACGCCATCTATCCCGCGTTTGTATAAACCGTCATCCCAGATGACATATTTGGCTGCTCTGAGCTTTATAGTGTGCTTCTCCTTTGACAGTTAGGTGAGTTGGGCATTCACCGTAGGTGAGGAAGAAAGCAATATCGGAATACCACTCATCGCTGGTTGCGACAAATAGGACCATAGGCAGCGAATCGAGTCTCTCCAACTGGCTTTGTGCTTCATTGGTACAATCATCCTTTTCTCCGGAAACTTCTGACCCTTGGTTTTCAGCCATAAGTTGACATAGGCCTTTGCCTCTTACCAACTTGGTTGGTTTTATATCTAAATCGTACTCCTGGACCTTTGCAATCCAATTTCCTTGCAAGCTTCCTAACTCTGTTGAGTTAAAATTGACTTGATTTCTTGCCGTGTCGGGGACTAGCACCACTGTATGAGAATTTGAAATGTAATACCTGAAGTTTTTGACTGCTTTAACAATGGCGAAGGCATGCTTTTCCAACTGAGACATTTTTAATTCGTGAGGCTTGAGGGGAGAGCTCATGAATGCAATCGGAGATTCAACATCCTTAGAATTATTTTGCATCAAGATGACGAGATACAATATGCTCGGATGCATAGCTATACATGATAAAATCATTGGAGAAGTCGGGACATACGGGACTAGTGCGTGAGCGGCATGAAGCTTTTATTTCTTCGAATGACCTTTTCCCTTCCTCGCTCCATCGGAATGTTGGTGACCCTTTCATCATGTCTAATATATGACGAGTCTTTTCAGCAAAGTCGGGAACAAAGCACTGAGAAAGTTCACCTTTCCGAAGAAAGAATGAACGCATGAGTCTTGCTTGTAGGAAAAGTGAGGTTACGAATAGCCTTAACTCTTTTGGTATCTATCTTCGTTCCTTCTTTACTAACAACATGTCCTAGCAACTTTTTTCTATGACTCCAAAAATAGACTTTTTAGGTTCGGGAAATCCCATGCTCTCGGCATCGGCCAATACTTGCTCCGGATGATCAAAATGATCATTTCGTTGTTGAGAGAACACGTTAAGTCATCTAGATAAACCACAATGACCTTCTCCATCATACCTTTGAATGCGAGGTCCATGGCCCCTTGAAAAATGGTGCCAACATTGGTTAGACCAAAAGGCATCTGCTGCAGAGCAAACGTACCCGAGGGGGTAGTGAATGTTGTTTTAAATTCGTCTTCGGTGAGACTTCAATATGATTGTAGCTGAAAAACCATCAAGCATGGACATCATTTCTGATCCGATTCTTGCTTGTAGGACTTGATCCATTATAGGAAGTGGGTAGTTGTCCTTTAAGGAAGCTTTGATTCGGGTTTCGAAAATCTACGCATATGCGTATTTCCCGTTCTTCTTGCGTCTTGGCACAATGTTTGCCACCCAAGTCTTTGTGATGGATAGGAAAAATGATCCTCACATCTAGCATTTTACGAATTTCAGCTGGATAGTACCTGAGATCTTAGGGTTATAATGCCTCTGCTTCTGGCGAAAGGCTTTGACGTCCTCTTTCAACGGAATGTCATGCTGGACGTCCTTTGGCTTAAAAGACTTTAGATCAGCGTAGGACCACGCCAATACGTCCATGTATTTCTTCAGTAGTTTGACAAACTTCCGCTTCTCTTCAGGTGTGCAACATTTTCCGATGTTCACAAACTGCGGATGTTCTACCGATCCTAAATTAACCGGTTCGGTTTCTGGGGATGAGCTAGCATCATCTCACCTTTTCTTTTTTACAAAACGATCATGCCTGTCAAACAACCGCTCTAAAGAAACCAGGCCCTTCAAAATTTTATTTCCTTTGAGCTGACATATGCCGTCGTTCCCTTCGGATTCATCCTTTTGATCGGTGACTGATTCACGGCACGTAGAGGTGGATCCTTCAAAGTGAAGTTCCTTAAAATTTTCCACCTTTTCTAGAAAGGCAATGAGTTGATTGTCATCGTTGAATACTTGCCAATGCTGAGAATTGTCTAGCACACTTGGGCGGAAAACCACCTCAATGGTGTATTTGTCTGTTTTCAAACCTGGGTGAGGAAGCATGAGGGATGCTGAAACGGCCAATGAATCGAGCCATGTCATTCTAAGCTCTTGGGATGGATTCTATTGAAAAAGTGTCAAATTCTTCGATGTTGTCCCACACCGCATTGCGGTAGTGCCTGAGCCTCTCATTCTTTACTTGATATATCCTCTTAACTTGATTCATGACTAGCTCTGCATCACCTTGTACTTTCAGATTTTTGATCCCTCTTTCCTTTGCGGCTTGCATGCCAAGTAGCAGAGATTCATACTCAGCAGTATTATTTGTGTTGAAAAATTACAACTTGAAAGAGAGAGGAATAATCTCCTCTTCGGGAGATATTAGCACGGCTCGGCGCCACACCCACTGGTTGCGCAACTACCATCAAACTGCAAAGTCTAGATCTTATTAAGATCTTCTTCTTGGACGAGAACAACCATTTTGTCAGACTTGGTAGACAAGAAATAGTTCCCCATTCCTGATGATTCGAAAAGAATTTGAGCTTTGGGGTCCTCAGAGTTAGTAACCAAGTACTTCTTTTGTGATTCTAGCTCCAATGTCTACATTACACCTTTGATAAGGATTCTAGCCTTAGACCAGTCCATATGAATCTCCCCACCAACTTCACTGCAAAAATTCTTCCCAGCAAAATTCCATAGGCTGCTGGAATGTCGGCAACGAGGACGGTCATCTTTACTCTTTTCTCTGGGAATGCCGCAAATGCAAACTGCGCGTCTTTGATTTGACCAATCAATGGAACCTGCTTGGTTTCCAAGGAATAACATCTGCCAAAAGGCTTGGTAAGGGTGAGGCCCAAAGCATGGGCAACTTTTGCCGGCATGACGTTATCAGAAGCTCCAGAATCAATTATGCAGTTACTTAACTTGTGGCCATTGATTAGGAGGGAGAGATAGAAAGGTTCTATCTTTCCTGATGCAGATGTTGAGGCAACATTTATGCGGGATGCAGGAGGAGTGGAAAGGATTCCTTTTAGGGGAATCTGGGGAGATATGACAGCTTGACTTTGAATATACTTGGTCAATCTTACAAGTTGTTTGGGATTTGACTGAAGATATTCGGCTTCAGACATTTGGATCTTAGTCTTTTTAGCATGATCTATGATGTCAAACGTGGCTAAGGGTTGCGCTGGTGAAGGAATGAGTCCCTCACTTCATGATGGTAGGGTAGGATTACTGGTCTTCATGGAAATAGAAGAAGGCTGATTTGGAGGAGAGATGGGGGGAAAATATTTCTTTGTAAAAGACTTAACAGGGGGTTGAGTAGGAAGAGGATTACCTCTTTTAGCAATGGTTGGAGGCACGTTTGACACGGCCTTCTCTTTCCGCACATGGGCAGTGACCTCTGCTTCTTTTCCTTGCGAGCGGGTAAAAACAACATATGATTGTCCACTTGCATAGCCTTGTGTACCCTCCTCTTCATCAGATTCTTCCTCATCAAATTCCATATACCCGATAGTAGAGTCGCCAGTTGGTTCACTGACCTCTTGATCATCTTCGCCTTGAGACGAAGGTTCTTCGTAATCTTGTTCCTCTTCTTCGATTTCGACTAAAGCGTTGGCCAGGAGGAGCCTCAAGTGCCAACCGCATGAAGCGTTGCAAATAAGCATGGCCTTTGAGGAACATTATTGGAAGTGAAATTCCTCAGTGGGATATCCCAGTATGAGGCGGGGAAGCTTGGGCTAACTTCTTCTTTAATGCGAGTTTCCTTGACCCTTTCCTCAATTTTCTGAGGTGCTTTGGTCCTATCAATCACCGCGAAAGGCCAATCATCCCCACCCGTGTCAAGATACACTTGATCAACTTCTTGCTCAGTAGTTTGATAGCCTTTTGGGATGATGGCCACACCGTACTGGATGATTTCTGCCAAGGCCAAGCGGGAATGATCCTTCCTCCTGAGCTCGACCTCATGATATATGTCGATGTAAATGTCTTCGATCTGAGGGATGTGGATCAGATCGAGCTTGGCCCTGGGCGAGACAATTTCTTGGGTCGAAGGTGGGCCTTGCTGGGAAGTTATGCTTTAGATTCAGCAACTCCAGTTCTGTAAACATATCCTTCGCCTTGTGGTGAGAGAGACACGTATACCTGCCCACTATGAGGGGGAAAGGAGTTCCACCCTTCTTTCTCTTGAGACACTTCTCATGGTAGGTGATAAGCTGTCTCGACAGCTCCAATAGGATTAACTTGGGGCGGAATATCTCGGTAATTTAGTTAGTTCCCCAAGAAGTTAACTACCCTCAGATAGGTAAAGGTGGGGAATTGAGTTAACGGGGCCCCCATTTCTCTATAATTTGTGACGATGCTCTTGGTAAATGCGACCGTGAGTCATATTCGGCCTCAACAGGAAGATGATGAAATAGAAGAAGGCATTGTTGATCTTTGTGAACTGGGGGATGCTATTTTCCAGCTTCAGTTCCGGATAGTATTCATATATCTTAACCTGGGGCCAAACCCCCCATGCTTTGCATTAGAGCTAGATAGTCTCTTTCTGAAGCTGCAACATAGACTACATAGGAGTTCATATAGAACCTCCCCGTTGTGGTGAGTTGTTGGAGCTGCTCGATATTGTGCTGCTTATGATCTCCGCCCACTCAAAGCGTTGATCGGGCACATTTTTGTTCATCATTTCTAGGTATCGCAAAGCATCCACTTGTGAAAATAATGGGCATCAGGAAGCCCAAAGACTCTGCTTAGGAACGTGATTGTATCACTGAGTTCCTCTGAAAAGTCACTGCGATGAATGACTTGTGGCCACCGAGTCACCACCTTTTTGTTCTTTAGGTATACTTCATTCATCAGTTGCATGCACTGATCCTCATTGTCATCCCAAGCCTTGATGCAATCTTCCTGGCTTACGGCCACAAAGTGCCGGTGGTGAGGGATGCCGAGCATTATTTCGAAGTGGTAGGTAGTGAGGTTGATTATGACCTCGCCCTTCTCATTATGGACACATCTTGTGTCTTTGTTGTAGCAGCAGCCACCACCATCATAAACTCATTGTTCACATCACTTACAAGGATCCCGCCAAAGCAAAATGTAGTGTGCTTTGCCCATCAGTTTGTCCATCCATGGACTTCTTCGACCCTCACGGGTTCTTGCCCAGAAATCCTCCATATCAATATGACCCAGTTCTGAGTCTCTGATATCTAGGTCACACTCTTCTTGGGACTCGGGCATCCTGACCCTCTGATACTTGTACTTCATTTCTTCTTCTGTGAGCTTGGCTTTACCCTTAGATTTGGTAGGTCTCTTGCTTGATGTTGACATATGTAACTCTGAACTCAGTTGCTGATCTGCAAGAATAAGAAGTGAAACCCAATGCAAGAAATTCATATGAAATGTTTGATCTTCCATTAAAGCGTCAACAGAAGAAAGAGTTATTTATTTTAAGGCCTCAAGGTGCAGGGCGCATGAATATTTTAGGTTACTGAGGCTAAATAATAAGGCGCACAGGAAAGGGCATTGCGAGGATAAATCGGCGCGAAAAGGACGCATGGCGTATGGACTCTGCAGATTGCATTTTTGTTGTTGTAAGCACAAGTGCGCCTGCGCCATATGTATACATTTTATAAAGGCATGAGATATTTTTCATGTTACACGGGTGCAGGATGCACCAAATGGCATGAGCTTAATGTGTGTAACATCATTTTTTCATGTGCCATAGGGGAACTTGGCACAGCGCATGGAAGGTCTGCACAACATGATGTTGTTGTAACAATGGATGCGCCTGCACCGATTTATCAGTTGTACTTGGCGCATATAAATTTAATGTTGCATACATGCAGGGTGCGCCAAAGGGCGCATGGTTTTGTAATGTTGCACATAAGTTTGGTGCGCCAAGAGGGCACAGGGAAAGCGGTTGTAACAAGCAAAGGAAGTGCGCCTTGAGGGCATAGCTATTCTTTATGTAACAGGCATAGTATATGCGCCATTGGCGTGACTGTATATTATGTTGCAGGGGTGACAGATGCGCCAAAAGAGGAAAAATTATAGTCTTTCTTTGAAGCTTTGATTCTTTCTCTGAGGTGTTCACATGTTGATAAGCTTCCTTTTAAGGGTACCTTGGGTGATGAAGAGGCTTAAACAAAGAGTTTTTAAGCAATCATTTCAGGACAGAGTTTCCCCTACCAGCAGATCTGGAAAGAGGGGGAAATGCATGGGGAAGAATAGAGAAAAATAGCAAGGAGGGGGGAGTTCATGATTTCACAGCCAGGTAGTTGAGTTCATGCTTTGACAGATCTTTCTAATCACACAAACAAGCAGCCAAAACACAAAACACCAAAACACACAAAAGCACAGAGGACCTCTTACCAGGATAATATAATAGAGAAATATGAAACCGGGTCCACGACGTGATTCGAAAATGACAGGGTAGGTGCGCTGACAGGTACAGAGGGAAGAGAAAATCACGTGATTGTGTCGGATGAAAATGACAGTGCAGATGCGCCTATATATAGGCGAGGTGGTAATAAATGCACCACCAACTTTTTCAAATGGCGCATGAAAAGAACTATCGACAACGGAAAGCATGCGCCCTTTGGCGCATCAAAACACTTGCCAACACAAAGTTATGTGTGCCTTTGGTGCACCGAAAGTGATGTCGACACAAGAATATGTGTGCCCTTGGTGCACCAAAAAGTGGCACAACAAAAGTATTGTTGACATGAAGGCACATGCACCTTGGCGCATGCAAGAAAGGCACAACATAGTGAGGTGCACCAAAAATGCCTGTTGACACCTCAAACCGTGTGCCAAAGGATTTAAAGGGGGTGCATGAATACTTGATGTTGCATAGACATTATGTGCGCCCGACCAAAAAAGACCAAAAATGGCTAAGTTCAGAAAACTAGATTTCCGGGAAGGGATTTTTGCAACGTTCCGAACGCAAGGAGTCCCTGACGAGGGACCGGAACAAAATTTGGTAGGGTTATCTGTAAAATTTCCCTTGCCAATTTTACGGGATAACATACACATAACAAATCCATTGAGCAAAAAGTCTTAATTTCTATATTAATATTTTTTGTTACAAAAAGTACAAAGCCTTTTTCCTTCTCACTTCTATTTTTCATCTAAAAAATGTTCACCCTTGAATACAAAAAGTATCCCAGTATATATAGAAGGAGAAGGAGAAACAAGGCAAAAGGAACCAACAACTATTTACAAAATATCGACAAAAATATCTAAAAGTCAACTGTTGACTTTGGGGCAATTTGGTGGATGACAACATCTCATGGTGCAACATGGATGATGTCATCATTTGTGCCAACATACTTTTAAATAATTTACAAAAATGGGAACAATCCCAAGAGGAAGGAGCCTATTTGTCATCATCCCATGGCTGAAGCGAGTATCATGCTTCTGCTCAGGAGAGGAAATGTGAAATTGAGCACAATACTCCATGAACTTGCTAATCATCGGTTGAAGTTGATCCTGAGTGGGACCCTTGGTGTGATCGTTGATGACCTTGCAAGTCTCCCATTCATCTATGAGTCTCTCTGGGAGTTTGAAGTATTCATTACCTGCCTCCATCAGGTATCCAACAAAATCACGGTAGGCCAGAAGGTTGTTGATAGACTCTACGTCAAAAGTGGCTTCTGACCCTAAACCTTGTGATGTGATCTCCTTGAAGAGCCAAATAGTTTCATGTGCCTTCCTCAAGGTGTATGATGGGGTGAGCAAGCCTGGAGACATCCTTAGGATGATCTGTTCCATTTGATGCATTGCATCTAAGTCTTCCTCCTTGATTTTATCAATGTTCTCTAAAACGAATTCCATCCGGTCAACCCGATAGTCCAAAGCAGCAAGGACTTTTTTGTGGGTGCTCTTGGGTGATCGGAGACTCCAAATTTTACTAATTCATTGGTGGGCGATCGAGCATCTTTGGAAAGTCTCATGTTGTAACCTGGCATGGTCTAACTCTTCGGAGATAGGTCTTGCAATCACCTGGAGTTCCTTATTGGCCTGATCAATATTTTGATACAACTCCATGAACTTCACAATTACTTCCTCACTATCCTTGAGGATCTGGTCTCTCCAGGTAGATACTGCCATACCTTGCTCACCAATCTTGGTGTACTCATTTATCTTTTCCTGACTAAGGGCCTCAGGAGTTTCGGTGGCAGCTACAGGAGGTGCACTGCCCATTTTCTGTAGGGCTTGGAGAAGATGTTTGTTCTGTTCTTTCAGTATCCTCTTCTCTTCCTTTACTTCCTGAAGCTTTTTACAAAGGGCATCCACTGCAGATAGGGCCTCTCCTTGCAGGATTTCTGAGGATGTTCCCATTGTGACCTGTGTCACTGTATAATCTGTAGGAGACAAATCTTTCTTATCCTTTGTGGGATCAGGGTATGTGATCTCCATAACCCTTTCACCTGAAGTGCTCTGAGAGAAGTGGGTTATTGGCTTTTGCTTCTTAGATCCTTTTGTTGGGATGACGGAGAAGTCCATAGGGGCAATGGGGACTTTCCTCTTGTCTTTGGCTCAGTACTTGGAGACCCATTTTGGAATTAAGGGAGTGTGACCGGAGGAGAAGAGGGAATGGAGGTAGAAGGAGCAGCTGCAGTGAACTCGGGGAAATGTGTCAAGATGCTTGGTGGCGGAATTGTTAAAGAATTTGATCCTCCAACGCTCACATGGGTAGGAGTCAGCTTTGTAGGAGAGGAAACCGTGGGGGTGGAAGGAATCGATAGATGAGGGAAGAAATGCTAGGGGACAGATTTGCGAGGGAAGAGAAGATGGAGGAAGAGGAAGGGGGAGCAGTAGAAGATGGGGGACAAGACACATGCCATTCCCAGAGGAGTGGTTTTTAAGTGACATGAGGAGGGGAGGGAGGAGTAGGAGAGGGGATGGTGGAAACTTCAATAGTTATAGTAGTGGCAACATCCTGAGTGGATGTGCCTGTTGGAACACTTATCGCCTCTTCTTTTCGGGGTATACCAGCTTACTACTTGTCTTTGGGCGGTAGAAGGAGGAATCTCGAGGGCTTCCTCCTAATCGGTGCTCGATTCTCCCTCTTTGTGTTTCCCTTTTCCCTTTGGCAAGTGCTTAGACTAGCGGGTGCATTTCCTAAGGGAGATGTGGTAAATTCCACCCCAAGGTAGATGAGAACGTTTTTCCTGCACCAATGCTCTATGCATTGCAGAGTGCCTTTAACCCTTTCCTCAATAGTTTGAGGTGCCTTTGTTCTATAAATCTTGGAAAATGGCCAATTTTACGTCCGTGTCTAGATAGACCTGATCAACTTCTTGATCGATCGCAGAAACCTTTTGGGACAATTACCACACCATATTGGATGATTTCGCATCTACCAGGTGGGAGTGATCCTTTCTTCTGAGCTCAACCTTGTGATAGAGATCGATATAGATATATTTGATCTGTGGGACATGGATTGGATCGAGCTTTGCCCTTGGAAGGTAATTGTGAGGATCGAAGGTTAGCCTTACCAAGAAATTGTGTTTTAAGTTGAGCAACTCCAGCTCCACAAACATTTCCCAGGATTTGGTGTGAGAAGTGCGGGTGTACACCTTGCCTTGTGAGGGGAATGAAGTTCCACCTTTCTTTTTAGACACTTCTTGTGGTACATGATAAGCTATCGGATAGCTCCAATAGGATCAGCTTAGGCCCGCATACCTTGGTAGCTTGGTCGGCTCCCCAAGAATTTGGCAGCCCTAAGATAGGTGAAAGTGGGGAATTACATAAATAACACCCCGATTTTCTATGGTAGTAACCACACTCTTAGTCGTCATTTGTGAGTCATATTGGGCCTCAAGAGGTAGATGATGTCGTAGAAGAGAAGGCATCATTGATTTTTTCGAATTAAGGGATGATATTTTCGAGTCTCGACTCACGGATAATACTCATATATTTTTACTTGGGGCCACACCACGCATCGACTTAGTGCTGGGTAGTCTCTTTTAGAGACAGCAGCATATACCATGTAGGAGTTCATGTAAAACCTCCCCGTTGTCGAGAGTTGTTGAAGCTTCTCGGAGATAGTGTTGCTGACAATCTTCGCCCATTCAAAACGTTGATCAAGAACATTTTTTCTCATTGTTTCCAAGTATCTGAGCATCCATTTATGAAAGTAATGGGCATCAGGAAGCCTAAATACCCTGTTCAGGAAGGTGATGGTGTCACTCAGCTCCTCTAAGAAGTTATTGCGATGAATAACTTACGGCCACCTGGTTATTACCTTCTTGTTCTTTAGATATACTTCATTCATCAACTGCATGCATTTGTCTTCATTTTCATCCCATGCCTTTATGCAGTCTTCTTGGCTTATTGCCACAAAATGCCGGTGGTGGGGGATACCCAACATAATCTTGAAGTGTTAGGGAAATGAGGTTGATTATTACCTCGCCCTTCTCATTCTCAACACATCTTGTGTCCTTATTGTAACAATGGCCCACCACCATCATGAACTCATTGTTTACTATGCTCACGGGTATTCCTACAGTGAAATGTAAACCACTACCGACCAATTTGTCCATCCATGGATTACTGTGACCTTCCTGGTTCTAGCCCAGAAGTCCTCCATATCAATATGACCAAGTTCTGAATCCCTGATGTCTAGGTCACACTCTGCAAGGGATTCAAGCATCCTGACCCTTTGGTATTTGTAATTCATTTCTTCTTCTGTGAGTTTGGCCTTACCCTTAGAATTGGTTGGCTTCTTACTTGATGAAGACATGTGTGAATTTGAGTTAAGTTGTTGATCTGCAAGAATAAGCAGGGAAATCCATTGTATAAGAGCCATGTTAGATGTTAAATCATCCATCAAAGCTTTACAAAATGAAGAGTTATCAATTTACAAGTCTCTGGGTGCAAGGCATAATTCTATTGCGGTCTGCGGAGGTCAAAAAAGTAAGGCACCTTCTTTGGAGAGTGTTGCATGAAAGAAAAAAGTGCAAAAGGATCTAGGGTGCAGAAAGATTACACAAAACACTCAGATGTTGATGTCAATATATGTTCGCCTATGCCATATGAAGATTTTTAACTGGGCATGGATTATTTTGGTGTTGCGTAGAGGCTGCGAGGATGTTGCTGAGAAACATTATGATGCGCCAAAGGGCATAGGTTTAAAGGATGCATCATTGAGGTAATGTGTGCCAGTGTCTTAGCTTTTGGAGCGGCGTGGGAATGGTCTGCACGACATTCAGATGTTGGTGTAGTTGGATTTGCGCTTGCGCTTGTGTTAGGTTTTGGGAATTTTTATAAGGTGTGGGAAAGATGCATGTTGCAGGTAGGGAAAGTGTGCCTCTTTGGCAAGTGTGTTTAGTGTAACAGCGATGCCATTTGTGCCAAAGAAAAACCGTGGTTTCTAGATTGCAATAACTTTGGATTTTTCACCCTTTTTGGACAGGTTTGGGGTCTTTTGCCTCTTTCAACTAAGATCTTTCAGTGAGGGGAACAGAGCAAAGAGGGTCAGGGATTCATTTTTGAGACAAGGCCCTCTAGGCAGCAGATCTGGAAGGAGGGTAAAACCAGTTTAGAGGTAGGTTGATTTGCAAAACAGGTAGGGGTTGTATTATTTCTTAGGTTCATTTTATTTGTTTTTAATAACAACAACCTCTCTCAAAAACAACATAAAAACCCCACAACAACACAAGAAGAGCAAGGGCCACTTACCAGGAATATATAAGCTGGAAGAAACAACGTGGGGTCCATGAATGTGACGGAAAGTGATAGATGGGGCTGATAGGAGCATTGACAAATGCAGACGAATTAAATTTTTCACATTTTTTCAATCATGAAAATGACAAGTCGGATGCACCTATTTATAGCAAAAGGTGTAATAAATGCGCCACCAATTTTTGCAAGGTACACTCAGGTAGATGCCAACATGAAAATATTTGTGCCCTTGGCGTGGATTTGGGACTGTCGACATTACTTTTTTAGTGCTTTGGCACACCATTCAGGGGCGCAACAATTTTAATATCGACAAGGTGGCGCATGCACCTTGACACAGGCTTAAAAGGCACAACATTTAGAATGTCGACACTCCAAAGGATGCACCAAAGGAATAGAAAGGGGCACAAATTCATTTGATGTTACATGAATAAAAACTGCACCCAATCAAAAAGGACCAAATGACTAAGTTCGAAAAACTAGATTTTCTAGAAAGGGATTTTATGCCATTCGAACACTGAGGGACCTCAACGGGGAACCAAAACAAAAATTTGGTATGGTTACCTGCAAAATTGCCCTCGTCAATTTTATAGGATAACAATTGGCTCTTTTTGGGACTATCTTTAAGCGAAGCTTAAGGGTAGATAATCCCAGATCTACACGTGCCTATCCATTGGGTTACAAAGTCAAAAACAAGGGCGATGAAAAAGGAAACACACAACCAACAAAAGCAAATTGTACAAAGAAGAGAGCAAGCTCTACTTCCTGAATATTTTGAGATGCTGCCCATTATAGGGAAGCGGGAGCTTAGTTCTGTCCAGATATGAGAGATAGAAGCTATTCTCTTCGTTGAGATTTTTATCTTGAAAGGCCCTTTCTAAAGGGATTCAAATTTTCCGTGCATGCCCTTTAGCTCTCTTCACTTGTCCCATAAAAGGATGAAATTTCCACTGGAAATCCCTTTGCTTAGTCCTTTTATTGAGCAGTCTCTTGACTTGATTCTCGATGTTCGGTGATCTTGTCAACCACCTTACTCTATTTTCTTCAAGTTTTGTTAGATACATGACCCTCTTTTCGAGAGAGTTCGGAAAGTCTCATCTTTGATCGCTTGTGCCAAGCATAGGGCAGGAAGTTCCACAGAAATGGGAAGCTCAGCGTCGATTCTGTATAATACTTCAAAAGGTGACATACCAAGAGACCTCTTTGGAGTAATACGGTCTACCCACAAAGCGTCATATAATGACTTGTGCCAGGACCGCTGATTCTCATTGACTAGCTTCCATATAATGGTCACTAGGTTCTTATTACTGGATTCTGCTTGACCATTTCCCTGGGGGTAATAATCTGAGGCATGGGCCAAGGTTATCCCATATTCATAGCTAAAACCGATAACTTCCCGTGATGAGAAGTTAGAAGAATTATCAGTAACGACCTTGTGTGGGATGTCAAACCTCACGATGATATTCTCTTTGATGAAGTTGCAAATGACTTCAGAGAGGTGGCATTCTTGGCGGTATGGCCTCCACCCATTTGATGAAGTAATATGTTCTTTATTAGGACATAACTATGTCCGACACTTGATTGGGGATGTAATGCTCGATAAATTAGATTCCCCATTTCCTAAATGGTTTGTCAATGATGACAGGTCGAGGGGAAAGGCAGCCAATTTTGGTTTGCCAACAAACTGTTGGCAAAGCTCACATTTTACTACCCAGGTGGTTGTATCCTGAAATAGTGTTGGCCAGTAATACCTAGCTCGGATGATCTTATGTGCTATCACAGATGAGGAGAAGTGACTACCACGAGGTTGAGTCATGAAAATTTCAAGCAATTTGAGCTGTTGTGGTTTGTCAACACATCGCAATACCACGTTTGTATAAACCGTCATCCCATATGACATATCTAGCTGCCCTGAGCTTTACAATACGCTTCTCCTTTGAAGTTAGATGAGCTAGACATTCACCGTAAGTGAGAAAGAAAGTGATATCAGAATACCACTCGTTTTGGTGGCCACAAATAGAACCATAGGCTAGAGAATCTACTTTCTTCAATTTATCCTATGCTTCATCGATGCAATCAATTTCCTCTTTAGGGACATCGACTCTTTTTTTTCAGCCATAAGCTGACATAGGCCCTTGCCTCTTACCATCTTGGTTTGTTTTATGTCTAGATCATATTCTTGGACCTTTGTGATCCAATTCCCCCATAATCTTCCTAACTCTTGTTGAGTTAAGATAGACTTGACTGTTGTGTCAGGAACCAACACTACTGTATGAGAGTTTAGGATGTAATACCGGAAGTTCTTGACCGCTTTGACAATGGTGAAGGTGTGCTTTTCCAACTGAGACATCTTCAATTCATGAGGCTTGAGAGGAGAGCTCATGAACACGATTGGAGATTCAACATCCTCAGAGTTCTTTTGCATTAGGATGACTGATATAGTATGCTCAGATGCATAACTGTACATAATAAAATCCTTGGAGAAGTCGGGACATACCAGGACTGGTGCATGAGCAACAGATACTTTTATATCCTTGAATGACGTCCTTCCTTCTTCACTCCACCATAAATTTTGTGACCCTTTCATCATATTTGATATGTGACGAGTCTTTTCAGCAAAGTCGGGAACAAAGCATCTGAGAAAATTCACTTTTCCGAATAAGGAGTGAACACCGGTCTTGCTTGTAGGTAAGGTAAGGCTCTGAATAGCCTTAACACTTTGAACATCTATCTTTGTCCCTTCCTTTCTGACAACGTTTCCCAGCAACTTTCCTTCAGTGACCCTAAAAACAGACTTTTTCAAATTTAAGGAGATCCTGTGTTCTTGGCATCTAATTAATACTTGCTCCAAATGATCACAATGATCATTTCACTATTTAGAGAACACAGTTAAGTTATCTAAATAAACTACGATGAAATTTCCCATCATACCTTTGAATGCAAAGTACATCACTCGTTGAAAGGTGGCACCAACATTGGTCAAGCCAAAAGGCATCCTGCTATAGGAAAATGTGCCCCAGGGAGTAGTGAATCTTGTTTTGAATCGGTCTTTAAGTGAGACCTCAATCTCGATTATAACACGGAAAACCATCAAGAATGGACAACATCCCTAAACCAGTTATTGCCTACGAACTTGAACGATTATAGGAAGTGGGTAGTTGTCCTTTAAGGATGCTTGATTCAGATTACGAAATTCTACGCATATGCATATCTCGTCATTCTTCTTTTGAATCTGGTACAATGTTTGTGACCAGTGCATGTGATGGATAGGAAAAATAATCCTCGCATCCAACATTTTTGTATTTTTTCTGGATGGTACACGACATCTTGGGATTGTAGTGGCTCTATTTTTGGTGAAAAGGTTTGAAATCATCTTTTAATGGGATGTCATCTTTGAACGTCCTTGACTTGAAATACTTTAGATCGGCATAAGACCATGCCAATACGTCCATATATTTCTTCAGCAATTTGACAAAAATTTCTTTTCTTCGGGTGTGCAACATTTCCCAATGTTCACAACTGTAGATGTTCCATAGTACCCAAGTTGACCGGTTCGGTTTCTAGAGAGGAGTTGGGATCATCTTGTCGCTTCTTCTTGACAAAATGATCATGTTTGTCAAACAATCGTTCAGAGAGACTAAACCTTTTAGAATTTTATTTCCCTTGAGCTGACATATGCCATCACCTTCTTTTGATTCATTTGCTTGATCAGTGATAGATTCATGGCATGCAGAAGTAGATCCTTCAAAATGAAGTTCACTGAAATTTTCTACTTTCTCTAGAAAGGCAATAAGCTAATTGTCATCATTGAATACTGCTAGTCTTTGAGAATTGTCAGCACACTCAAAGCGGAAGACTACCTCAATGGTATATGTGTCCATCTTCAACCCTGGGTGAGGGAGCATGAGAGATGCTGAGACGGCTAGTGAATCGGCCATGTCATTCTGAGCTCTTGGAACGGCTTTTATTGAGAAGGCATCAAATTCCTCAATGATGTCCCATACCACATTGCGTTAATGTCGAGTCTTTCATTCTTTACTTGGTATATTCTTTTCACTTGATTAACGATCGGCTCGGCGTAGCCCTACACTTTTACGTTCTTAACTCCTCTTTCTTTTGCAGCTTGCATGCCAAGTAGTAAAGATTCATATTCAACAAGTATTATTTGTCTTGAAAAAACTACAACTTGAAAAGAGAGGAAAAATCTCCTCTTCGGGAGATATCAAGACATGACTCCAAAGACACCGCATCCGCTAGTTACACAACTACCATCAAACTGCAGTTTCCATATCTTGTTAAGGTCCTCCTCTTGGATGAGAATGTCCATTTTATCAGACTCAGTGGATAAGAAGTAGTTCCCCATCCCTGATGATTCGAAGAGAATTTGGGCTTTGGGGTTGTCAGAATTGGTGACCAAGTACTTCTTTTGTGATTCAGGCTCCAAAGTCTACATTACACCCTTGACGGGGATTCTGGCTTTGGACCAGTCCATATGGATCTCTCCACCAACCTCTCTGCAAAAGCTTCTTCCTAGTAGAATTCCATATGCCGTTGGGATATCAGCAACGAGGATGGTCATCTTTACTCTTTTCTCTGGGAATGCTGCAAAGGCGAACTATGCATCTTTGATCTGACCAATCAATGGAACCTATTTGGTTTCCATGGAATAACATCTACCGAAAGGCTTGGTAAGAGTGAGGCCCAAAGCATGAGTGACCTTTGTCGGCATGACATTATCGGAAGCCCCAGAATCAATTATGCAGTTGCTTAGCTTGTGACCATTGATTAGGAGGGAGAGATAAAAAGGTTCAATTTTTCCTGATGCGGAAGTCGAGGCAACATTTATGCGAGATGCAGGAGGAGTGGAAAGGATTCCTTTAGGGGAGGCATGAGAGGTTACGGCAGCTTGGCTTTGGATATATTGATCAATCTTACAAGCTGCTCAGGGTTAGACTAAAGATATTCAGCTTCAGACATTTGAATCTTGGTCTTTTTAGCATGATTGATTATATCAAATGCAACCAAGGGTTGTGTTGACGAAGGAATGAGTCCCTCACTTTGCGGTGGTAGGGTAGGGTTACTGGTCTTTATGGAAACAAAAGAAGGCTGATTTGGAGGAGAGATGGGAGGAAAATATTTCTTCGTAAAAGACTTAATAGGAGGTTGAGCAAGAAGAGGATTACCTCTTTTAGCAATGGTTGGAGGCGTGTTTGACACAACCTTCTCTTTTTGTGTCCTGGTAGCTACTTCTACTTTTTTTTTCCTTGGGAGTGGGTGAAAACAACATATGATTGTTTGCTTGCATACCCTTGGGTACCCTCTTCTTCATCAGATTCCTCATCTTCAAATTCCATGTACCCAATTATAGAGTCGCCAGTCGGTTCACTGAAATCTTGATCATCTTCACCTTGCGACAAAGGTTCTTCACAATTTTCTCCTCTTCTTCGACCTCAACCAGGGCATTGACCGAGGGGGCCTCAAGTGCCAATCGCGGAGTAGTTGTAGGAAAATGTGGCCTTTGTGGGGCATTGTTGGAAGTGAAATTTCTCTCGTGGGATATCTCAGTATGAAGTGTTAGGAGAAGCTTGAGCTAATTACTTCTTTAATGTGAGCAAGTCATTCACCATCTTCTAGAATGCCGGATCTGATGAAGTGGCTTGAGAAGGAGTTGAAGCTTTAGGCTTGGACGGATCTCATTTTAACTCACCAGATATAAGCAGGTTATCTTCTATCCAAATGGTTGTAGCTTGAGTGAGAACCAGGGTGGTGATTTGTTCTTGTAAGAGTAAGAAACTTACTCTCAAGCTCATGGTGTTCACAAAGAAACACTTCTAATTTTCTGGTGTGGGCAAAGCATGGCAGGCGGCACACGGTTAATTAGTGAATTGAAATGAGTGATAAAATCACGCATGGTTTCATTGACTTCCTTCTTCAGGTGATTAATCTTTGACAGTAATGCAAACACGTCTTCTAAAGGCTTATACCTATCTTCAAATACAATTCGTAATGTGGCCCATCAACTGGTTGTAGATCCAGTGACAAATGTTGAAACCACTTTCTTTGCGAGTCCTGCAAGGTCTCTAGAGAGAGGCGTGCGACACATCTTCATGGGTCACGTCCAGGATGCTTTGCGCATGACATAATGAATGTAGATATATGTGAATACGTGCTTTGGTTTACACTCCCATCAAATCTTGGGAAATTCTTGCGGTTTTCATGAGGGACTACATGAGCAGGAAGTGGCAAGGCAAGAGGGCCCATAGTGTTTCCCAGTACTTGCCATTTGAAAATATAGAAAGAGGACGCGAGCCGGGAGTGTAGTTCCGCTAAGTAACAGAGCATGCAAAGGGATGTGGAGGGTCCTTGTGAAAACCGGTTCTTTTATGGGGCGAGGCACTTCGCCGATCGATCAACTAAAATCAGCGATGGGAAGCGTCTTTGGCGTAATATTGAAGTTATGCCTTTGAAGTAGATCAAAAATAGGATCAACTTCTTCACGAGCTCTCCTACTACGGGTAAACAGTTCACCCGCCAGTGTATCTTTTAGATCTGTAATACTTTTAGAGAAGATTTAAAAATCTTTTTGGTTGTACTTGCTGATTTTTTTATTTTTCTGACAAAAATCAGCAGCATGTACTTTTCTAAATATTTAATTTTATCCCTCTTTTGAAAACCGATTGTGGTTTAATGATGAAGATCAACGAGGATAAAATGATGGTTAACTTAGTAAGATGATTTTTGGATCTTAGAGTTGACTTTTTGCAAGGGTTTGAAATTATTTGTAAAACTGTCAGAATCTCAGATCTACGGAAATATATGGGTTTTTGTAAAAACTCAGTGAACTAAAGATCTCTAACTAGCCTAGATCTATGGATCTCTGAAGAAAATTTTCAGTTTGGATCACTTTTTGCAAAAATTTTGGATTTTAAGCAAAGAGTTAAGATTTGCAAACAGGTAGTGATTTTTAATTTTATTTTTATTTTCTTAGTTACCTTAGCAACCTTAAAATTTGTTAGTGTCACAACACTCACATAGATCTGGTTCTTTCCCAGTAGAGTCACCAAAAACTATTGGTCCAAAAATCTGTCGGGAGGGCAGATCTATGGATAGACGAGCCAATAGTGTGTAGGGCATAGCCCCTCTTTGAGACAGCAAAGCGAAACTGGTTTATTGCTATTCTACCAGTAGGATTACGTGCAAGTTCTACAATATTACGCCTTGAGGGTTTGGGATCTCATCCCAGTAGGGGTATTTCCAATTGTGAATAGAAAGGAATGAAGGGAAGGATGAAGATGGGATAGATCGAAGGGAGAAAAGAAATGAATTCCAAAGCAGAAAGGTCAGAGGGTTTATGTTTTGGGGATGGTAGTAAACAGAGCCAAACCTACTTGCATAAACGAACAAAGCAATACTGATGAACAAATGACAAAAAGTAGAGATAGATCTGACAGAAAAGCAACATAGATCTAACTTAAGAAAGATCTAATACACATAACACATCCATTGAGCACAAAGTCTTAATTTTTGTATTAATATTTTCTGTTACAAAAGTACAAAGCCTTTTTCCTTCTCACTTCTATTTTTCATCTAAAAAATGTTCACCCTTGAATACAACAAGTATCCAAGTATATATAGAAGGAGAAGGAGAAAGAAGGCAAAAAGGAACCAACAACTATTTACAAAATATCTACAAAAATATCTAAAAGTCAACTATTGACTTTGGGGCAATTTGGTGGATGACAACATCTCATGGTGCAACATGGATGATGTCATCATTTGTGCCAACATACTTTTAAATAATTTACAAAAATGGGAACAATCCCAAGAGGAAGGAGCCTATTCATCATCGTCCCATGGCTGGAAAGGAGTATCCTGCTTCTACTCAGGAGAGGAAATGTGAAATTGAGCACGATACTCCATGAACTTGTTAATCATTGGTTGAAGTTGATCCTGAGCGGGACCCTTGGTGTGATCACCGATGACCTTGTAATTCTCCCATTCATCTCGAGTCTCTCATGGAGTTTGAAGTATTCATTACTGCCTCCATCGGGTATACAAAAAAATCACCACAGGCCGAGAAGGTTGTTGATAGACTCTGTGTCAAAAGTGGCTTCGACCCTAAATCTTGTGAATTGATCTCCTTGAAGAGCTGAATATTTTCGTCTACCTTCCTCAAGGTGTATGATGGGATGAGCAAGCCTAGAGACATCCTTAGGATGATCGATCCATTTAATGCATTACATCCAAGGCTTCTTCCTTAATTTTATAATTTTCTCCAAGTCAAATTCCATCTGGTCAACCCGATAGTCCAACGTAGCAAAGACTTTGTTGGGTGCTCTTAGGTGATCGAAGACGCTGAATTTTACTAAGTCATTGAATGGGTAGTCAAGAATCTACGGAAAGTCTCATATTGTAACCTGGCATGGTCCAACTCTTCAGAGATAGGTCCTACAATCACCTAGAGTTCCTTGTTAGCCTAATCAATATTTTGATACAACTCCGTGAACTTTATAATTACTTCCTCACTATCCTTGAGGATTTGGTCTCTCTAGGTGGATACTACCATACCTTGCTTGCCAATTTTTGCGTACTCATTTATCTTTTCTTGACTAAGGGCCTCAGGAGTTTCGGTGGTAGCTACGGGAGGTGCACTGCCCATTTTCTATAGGGCTTAGAGAAGATTTTTTGTTCTGTTCTTTCAGTATCCTCTTCTCTTCCTTTCCTTCCTAAAGATTTTTGCAAAGGGCATCCACTACAGATAGGGCCTCTCTTTGCAAGCTTTCTGAGGATGTTCCCATTGTGACCTGTATCACTGTATAATATATAGGAGACAGATCTTTCTTATCCTTTATGGGATCAGGGTATGCGATCTCCATAACCCTTTCACCTGAAGCGCTCTAAGAGAAGCGGGTTATTGGATTTTGCTTCTTAGCTCCTTTTGTTAGAATGACGGAGAAGTCCATAGGTGTAATGGCAAATTTCCTCTTGTGCTAGCTCAGGTGCTTGGAGACCCATTATGGACTTAAGGGAGTGTGACCAGTGGGAGAAGAGGGAATAGAGGTAGAAGAATGAGCAACTATAGTGAACTCAGGGAAATGTGTCAAGATGCTTAGTGGTGGCATTGTTAAAGAAGCTAATCCTCCAACGCTCACAGGGGTAGGAGTCACCATAGGAGAGGAAACCGTGGGGGTGGAAGGGATCTGAGAGATGAGGGAAGAAATGCTAGGGGATAGATCCACGTGGGAAGAGAAGATGGAGGAAGAGGAAGGGGAACAGTAGAAGATGGAGGAGAAGACACAACTAGAGGAGTGGTTGTTTGAGTGACGTGAGGAGGAAGGAGGAGTGTAAGAGGGGACGGTGAAAATTTCAATAGTTACTGAGTAGTGGAAACATCACGAGTGGATGTGCTGTTGGAACACTTACCGCCTCTTCTTTTGGGGGATACCAAGATTACTATCTCTGTTTGGGCGGCGGAAGGAGGACTCTCGGGAGCTTCCTCCTGAGCAGTGCTTGATTCTCCCTCTTTGTCTTTCCCTTTTCCCTTTGGCAAGTGCTTCGCCTAGCAGGTGCATTTCCCAAGGGAGATGTGGTAAAGTCCACCCCAAGGTAGATGAGACCATTTTTCCTGCACCAATGCTCTGTGCGCTACAGAGTTCCTTTAACCCTTTCCTCAATAGTTTGAGGTGCCTTTGTTCTATCAATCTCGGCAAATGGCCAATTATCCCCATCTCGTGTCTAGATAGACCTGATCAACTTCTTGATCAGTCACTTGGAAACCTTTCGGGACAATGGCCACACCATATTGGATGATTTCTACCAGGGCCAGGTGGGAGTGATCCTTTCTTCTGAGCTCAACCTCGTGATACAGATCGATATAGATATCTTCAATCTGTGGGACGTGGATTGGATCGAGCTTTTCCCTTGGAAGGAAATTGTGAGGATCGAAGGTTGGCCTTGCCGGGAAATTATGTTTCAAGTTGAGCAACTCCAACTCGTAAACATTTCCCAGATTTCGTGTGAGAAGTGCAGGTGTACCTTCCCATTATGAGGGGAATGGATTTCCACCCTTTTTCTTTTCGAGACATTTCTCGTGGTACGTGATAAGCTATCGGACAACTCTAATCGGATCAGCTTAGGCCCCGCATACCTTGGTAGCTTGGTGGGCTCCCCAATAAGTTCATGACCTTGAGATAGGTAAAATCTGGGAATTTTGTAAATAACACCCCCACTTCTCTATGGTAGTAACCACGCTCTTGGTTGTTTGACCGTGAGTCATATTGGGCCTCAAGAGGAAGATGATGTTGTAGAAGAAGGCATCATTGATTTTGCTGAATTGAGGGATGTTGTTTTCGAGTCTCAACTCTAGATAATAATCATATATTTTTACTTGGGGCCACACCCCACATTGACTTAGTGCTAGGTAGTCTCTTTCAGAGGTAGAAGCATATACCACTTAGGAGTTCATGTAGAACCTCCCCATTGTTGAGAGTTGTTGAAGCTGCTCGGAGATAGTGTTGTTGATGATCTCTGCCCATTCAAAATGTTGATCAGGAACATTTTTGCTCATTATTTCCAAGTATCTGAGCATCCATTTATGAAAGTAATGGGCATCAGGAAGCCCAAAGACCTGCTTTCAAGAAGGTGATGGTGTTTTTCAGCTCCTCGAAAAGTCACTACGATGAATAACTTGCGGCCACCTGGTTATTACCTTCTTGTTCTTCAAATATACTTCATTCATCAATGCATGCATTTGTCTTCATTTTCATCCCATGCCTTTATGCAGTCTTCTTGGATTATTGCCACAAAATGCCGGTGGTGGGGATACCAACATAATTTCGAATAACCAGGTAGTGAGGTCGATTATTACCTCACCCTTCTCATTCTCAACACATCTTGTGTCCTTATTGTAACAGCGGCCCACCACTATCATGAACTCATTGTTTACTGTGCTCATGGGTATTCCTAGAGCAAAATGTAAACCACTGCCGACCAATTTGTCCATCCATGGACTGCCTGTGACCTTCTTGGTTCTAGTCTAGAATTCCTCCATATCAATATGACCAAGTTCTGAATCCTAATGTACATGTCACACTCTGTAAGGGATTCAGGCATCCTGAGCTTTCAGAATGAAGAGTTATCAATTTACAAGTCTCTGGGTGCAAGGTGCATTTCTATTACAGTGTAGGGTCGAAAAAGTAAGGTGCACTATTAGAGAGTGTTGCATGAAAGAAAAGTGCAAAATGGCACAAGGCGCGAGAAAGATTACACAAAACACTCAAATGTTGATATCAATATATGTGCGCCTACGCCATATGAAGGGTTTTAAATGGGCGCAGATTATTTTGGTGTTCAGTAAGGCTTAAGGATGCACCATTGGCACGAGATATGATACATGTTGCAAAACATTATGATGTTTCAAAGGGAACAAGTTTAAAGGATACATCATTGAGGTAATGTGTGCAGTTGTCTTAGCTTTTGGCATGATGCGGGAAAGGTCTACATGACATTCGGATGTTGGTGTAGGCGTAGTTGCGCTTGCGCCCATGTTAGGTTTTGGGATTTTTATAAGGCGCAAGAAAGATTCATGTTACGGTGCAGGATAGTACACCTCTTTGGCGTGAGTATGTTTAGTGTAATAAGCGATGGCGTTTGTGCAAAGAAAAGCAAAGTGGTTTCTAGATTGCAATAACTTTCAATTTTTCACTCTTTTTTGGATAGGTTTGGGGTCTTTTACCTCTTTCAACTAAGATCTTTCAGTGAGGGGAACAGAGCAAAGAGGGTTAGGGATTCATTTTGAGACAAGGCCCTCCAGGCCAGCAGATCTGGAAGGAGGGTAAAACTAGTTTGGAGGTAGGTTGATTTGCAAAACAGGCAGGGGTTGTATTATTTCTTAGGTTCATTTTCTTTGTTTTTAATAACAACCTCTCTCAAAAACAACACAAAAACCCCACAACAACAACACAAGAAGAGAAAGGGCCACTTACTCGAAATATATAAGCTGGAAGAAACGACGTGGTGTCCACGAATGCGTTTAAAAGCGGCAGAGGCGGGGAGTGTGAGAGCGACAAATGCAGAGGAGTTAACTTTTTCATGTTTTTTCAATCGTGAAAATGACAGGTCGGATGCGCCTATTTATAGCAAAAAGGTGTAATAAATGCGCCACCAAATTTTGCAAGGCACACCCAGGTAGACACCAACATGAAAATATTTGTGCCCTTGGCACGGATTTGGGACTATCGACATTACTTTTTTAGCACTTTGGCGCACCATTTAGGGGCGCAACAATTTTAATGTCGACAAGGTGGCGCATGCACCTCGGCATAGGCTTGAAAGGTGCATCATGGGAAGGTGCAACATTTGGAATGTTGACACTCCAAAGGATGTGCCAAAGGAATAGAAAGGGGCATAAATTCATTTGATGTTACATGAATAAAAACTACACCCAACCAAAAAAGGACCAAATGACTAAGTTTAAAAAACTAGATTTTCCGGAAAGGGATTTTATGCCATTCCAAACACTAAGGGACCTCAACGCGGAGGCAAAACAAAAATTTGGTATGGTTATCGAAAAATTGCCCTCATCAATTTTACAGGATAACAAGTAATAATGTGGGTATGCTCATCAGAAGAAGAAGGATGTATCTTCCTTATGAGATCTAGGCCCCATTTAGAAAATGGCCAAGGTGTCGTAATGGGCTGAAAATCTTGTGCTAGTGCATGTATCGATTGCCATATTTTTAGCATAGCACACATTTCTATACAAAATTACCACAGTCTTCTTCCTTGGTGGCCCAATAATAACCCACTCTTAAGAGATTATTAGCTAAGACCATGTTGTCGGTATGTGCTCAAAAATACCTCCATGCACTTAATAGTGTGGAGTGACTCAGTAACATCCAAACAACATAAAAAATTCCCATCGTAGCCATGATGATAAAGGGTGCCTCCTAGGAGGGTGTAACAGGATATATGGTAGATAAGAGCTTTCTTCTCAAAATGGATAATGTCTGGGGAAATGTGTCATCTTGTAGGTATTTAAATATAGAGTCATACCAAGGGGAGAAAGGACCAACAACTTCACATTCCAAACATGACTCGGCATATCATATGCGGGTACTTGTATGCTCTACAAAGAAGGGCATTTTACTTTCTTAGGGTGGAATGCATAATAGTGATCCAATAGTAAACATGGCATCTTCTAATCTATTATATGACCTTCGTTTTTGTTTAAAGATAATTTGTGTTAAATATTCCTTCAAGGTTTCAACCAATTTCTTATATGGAATAAGCTCTTCATCCTTAACTTTATACTCATCATTAACTTGATTCATAATAAGTTGGGAATCCCCAATGACTCATATTTTCTGATATTCCAAGTGATAGCCAACTTGAGGCCGAAATGAGTGCCTCATATTCTCAGTAATGTTATTAGTGCAAGGAATCCACATTTGAATGCTCTTGGAATAACCTCGCATGTGGGAGTGATGAGCACCAATCCTACTCCCGATCCATGGAAGATGAATTATTCATAAAAATGGACTTGCCACTTCACATACTCTTTAACATACATCATGGATGCATCTGGTAGATCCAGACACAAAGGTTCGATCCTTGGTAGAGGGGTTTCGACTAACTAATCAGCCAATACTTTTCCTTTTAATGAGTTCGGTTTAAAAATCAATATCAAATTCACTTAGGAGAATGATCCAATTAGCCATTCACCCCTGTAAGGGAGGGTTTGAATAAAAGGTATTCGAGAGGATAAAATTTGAATATTAGCTTGGTCTTATTGTTAAGGAGATAGTAACGCAGTTTTTGAAAGGTAAATACAACCGACAGGTAAGCCTTTTCAATTTTTGGGTAATTCAGTTCATAGGAAATTAAGGTGTGACTAAGGTAATAAATTACCCTTTCTCTATGGTTTAGGTCATATTGGGAAATCAATGCACAAATAATAAATTGGGTAGCTGAAATGTATAATAGGAGAGGTTTTCCTTGGGTGGGTGGCATGAGTACGGACTGGTTGACAATGTATTATTTAATCAGTTCAAATGCCTTTCACAAACATGGGCCCCAGTTGAATGTGACATATTTTTTCAATATATGTGTAAATGGATGGAACTTATCCGCAAGCTATGAAATAAAACGAGTTACTTATAAACTTCTTATTTTTTAAGATTTGTAGGTGGAGGCATTTCGTAAGAGTTGTAACCTTTACAAGATCCACCTTTATTCCTCTCTCGTAAAATGAAGAAACATAGGATCTTCCCTAAGAAAATTCTAAAGACACACTTCTTAGAGTTTAAATGTACTTTGTATCTCAAAGACGCTAAAAATATGTCTCAAAGCACTTCAAGGTGTTCTCCGTGCTTTTGGATTTTGCTAAGATATCTTCAACGTAATCCTCTATGATGTCATTCATCATGTCATGGAAGATGACTATCATTGAGCATTAATAGGATGCCTCGACATTCTTGAGTTTGAAATACATGACCTTGTAACAAAATGTACCCCAAGGGGTGATGAGAGTTTTCTTATGTTGATATTCCTATGTAATTCAAATCTGGTTATAAACCTGAAAAACCATCCATTACGGATAAAATTTCATAACTAGTAGTAGAATCGATAATCATATCAATATTAGGCAAGGGGAAGTCATCTTGAGGACATGATTTATTGATGTCATGGAATTCGGTGCAGATTCTTATGCCGATCGACTTCTTCTGAACTAGGACTATGTTAGATATCTAATCGGAATAGTCAATGGGTTTAATGAATTCATCAACTAATAAATTTTCCATTTCTTCTTTGACAAGTAGTGCAATTTTAGGGTGCACGTTTATCAATTTCGCTTAATGGATTTGGTGTATGGGGTGCACAACAAGGTTGTACGTGACCAATTCTAGGTCTAAAATAGGCATATCTACGTATGACCATGCAAATATATTTGCATATTCTCTTAATAGCTCCAAAAAAAACCTATGTTCTTGAGTTGAGAGTGAAGCTCCCAACTTTATCATTATAGGTTCCTCTTATGAGCCAATGTTGACACTGATCATTTATTCAACCAGCATTTTAGAAGCATCTTCCATCCATGTAGGATCAAGGGGAAGATTAAGATCAACCTCCTTAGGTGGCTCATCATCATCTTTGAATGGATATACCATTTCATCTATAGGTTCTTTGTTTTTTTATCTATTAGTGCTTCAAAAAGTTTGTCACTATGAGACTTGTGTTTATTCTTTCCACAAGGCTTCTCTGAAGTATTCTTACTCTTTCTTACGACCTTATTATTCAAGCATCCACACATCTCTTCCTCTTCTCCAAATTATGCATAGGCATCTAGTTTGATAGCAAAAACTTTCTTGTGATCCCTAGTCGGAATAAAATCCCGAGTCCCATGAATTCTGCAAATGCCTCGTCATTTTCAAAGAAATCAAGTGGTACATGAAATTGTTGGTCTCAATCTACAAGTTCGGGATATACAAGGGTTACTTGGCCATTGGTTTGAGGATTGGATCTGGATAAGGTAAAAATAGCTGAATCAGGGAATAGGTTAGTGGAGGCAAGATCCTCGTATAGGCTACATTGGGAATGTACATCGCTATCTGAATGAGATGAACCATCCTCACATTCAGAATAGGTGGTGTTGATCTCAAAGGGTGGATCATCCTGAGGTCTTATTCCAAGACCATGTATGTCAAATTTTAAACAAGGGATAGGAATTGGTTCTAATTGTCCTTATGTATTAATACCACATCTAAACCCATTGTAACCCATGACGTACATCATATAGTGGCCTTTGATATACTATGGAGCTTGATGACATGATGCCATGGTACCTTCAGGTACCCTCCTGATGGGATCTTCTAACATATTTTCCTCGAATAGGAGACCACTAGGGATGAACTTCTCCAATGGTTTAGGGAATTTATCTGAGTGATCTTGAACTGAAAGTAATTTTTACCTCATGTCTGGTGACACTTATTGATCTAATATTAATAAGGCTAGTTGAAGAGTGAATTTATCACCAGAGCCATACTTTCTGAGACGTTTCCTCCCATGATGTGAAAGGGTTGACAAAAACAAGAAATTTTTATTGCAAAGAGTGAGTAAGTCTGGATTCACAAGTTCCTTGATAGCTTCTATTTGTAAAGGAACAACAATATCCACAGAAGGACATTCATAAGTTGCATGAGAAAAATTGTGCAATGCCCTACAATGCATGAATGGTTCTAGATCACCCTGAATGGTGACCATCTATCCTTCATGGAACATATTAATACACCGATGAAATGTTGAAGTAATGACCCACATGACATAGATCTATGGGCTCCCTAGGAGCATGTTGTAAGGAAGATCCAAGTCAAGGACATGGAACATCGTATCATTATAAGTCGTCCCAACTTCCATCAGAACTACTATAGTACCTATTGACTCACGCTCTTCATTATCATAAGTTGTGATTGTAATAGTTTTAGCCCCTAGATCCATTTTTGAATGGCCTAGCTGCTTAACCAGCTTCAAAGTGCAAATATTTAGACCAGATCCACCATCTACAAGTACTCTCTTGATCTTACGATGGGTAACAACTACTTCTAGGTATAAGGGTAAGTTGTGCTCTAGGTCATTACGCGGGATTTCAGCATGATCAAAAGTGATATGATCATTGGAATCAATATGTGATATCATTTCTTGAAGGTACGTGGGATCTACATCTATGAAGACCTGAACTCTACATTGTTTTATACAATATGTTTTTATGAGCAGTAGCGATTTTGAGGAGATCTAAGACTGATATCCTAGCGGGTGTCGTCTCTAACTATTCTATTAAATTGTATTGACCTTTTTGAGGTATATGTAGGGGATCTGGTATGATCAAATGAACATGTCACATCCCTACTACACAATATTTTTCTAAGATCATAATAGTATTAACTTGTTCAACTGATAAACGAATACATCCTATAAGGGAAGTAAAGGGATTATTATTAGTTGGATAAACATAAGAAGCATTCCTATAGTCATTGGAAGTTTGTCCATGATCTGGATTCATGTTCTTCTTATCTGCATGGTTAGGAAAGGACTCTTTGAAGATACCCATTTTCTCATTGGGACCTTGTCCTGAGTTAGGGGGGATCTACAATGATTTTTCCCTCTTTGATGAGGTATTGTATATAATGTCGTAGTCTCAAGCACCTATCGGTTTTATGTCCTTTAACAGGATGGAAATCACACTACTCATGTTCTTTGAACCAACTGGTTTTTGGAGAATCTTCAAGGTATGATACTATAGCGGTTCGGTATTGCACCATTTTTACCGCATCTAACTATTCAAGTATGGTAGATAGTGATTCCGTTAGTGGTGTAAATGCATGTTTTGTGGGTGCCTTTGGGTGAGGTCCTTGTGAGAGCTTTAAAAGTGGACCAATCTGTACAACTTGGACTCTCTTGGAGTCTATGATGCCATCGCCAATCATATGCTTGTTCTTATTGAAGAACTTTGGTTTATCCATAAATTTTATTTCATTTTTTTCCTTTGTGATGAAGTTAAGTGTCCCTTTCATAATGAGAGCCTTTTTGATTTTACTACCCTTCTCGATAAATTCTTTGAAGTTAGAGCCATAGTGCATTTGTAAATGAAAGTCTATTTTTGGATTTAAGTTAGGAACAAATATGCTTACTAGCTATTTTTCTTGCAAGGCACATGGGAAACAAATTACCAACCAATGTCATCACTGCAAGAAGCCTGCGAAGGTCTCATTGGGTTTCTATTTTGTGTTGTAGAGGTCATTCATGGTGATTTCATTCTCCATATTGAAGGAGTAATGTCGTACAAACTTTTTGGCAAGTTCGGGCCATATTGTGATCGATCCATAAGGTATACTAAAGAACCATTCTAATGCAAGTAATCTTAGGCTGCGAGGGAGTAGTCGTATTAAGAAATTTTCATTGTACATGACTTCTTAACAAGCCATGTAGAATTCATTGATGTTATCATGAGGATCTCCCTTTCTTTTATATTTATCGAACTTAGGAATGGAAAAATGTTTTGGAAACGGTTGTCACAACATGTCCTTGTCAAAGGGGTAAGGACATAGTTCTTCATATAAGTACTTCCTATTGTGTCCTACATTTCCTTCTTGTAGTGTAGTAAGTGTGTTCTTCATTGATTGTAACTCTGTTGAATGAGTTTCTCTTTTTTAGGTGATATTGGTCTATTTACCTTAGCAACTTTAAAAGTTGTGTCATCATATGGATCAAAGTGAAACTCACTATATTTTGTTTTGAGTTTGTCTTTATGCACGTTCCTACTAAAGAACTTAAGTTTGCTAATTTTTGAATTAGTTTCAATATTTTTTTAAGGATCTCTTCTTCAACTAAGGGATCGTCTTCCTCGTCAAATTTAGGAGGCGGTGAGCCTTTTTGCTCATGCTTAATTTTTACTTTACGTGAAGCCTTATAATATTATCTTCACGAATCACCAATTTGTTTTGATGGGTATTCTTCAACATTTTTGTGATGTTGTCCAGAAGTAGAAGCATACCCTACGTCAAAGGGATTATCCATGTCTAATAGGGATGGTCACTCTTCCATTTTACGATTAAGGATCTTAGTCTCCACTTTGCGTTCTTGTGGGAGCTTAGCCCCTAACTCAAGGATTCTTGTGAGTACTTGATATTTGTTATAATAAAGGAGATCATCAAATTAAACTAGGTCTAACTTATATTGTTCCTAAAAAGAATCAAATTCTTCTCTTATATGATCAACCAACAGTTCTTTGTCTTTGACCTTTGAAAAGAGAGGTGTTAAGTTATTTATTACCTCTAAATGGAAAGGATGTGAAAGTTTTTTCTTCTAAGTCAGGCTCATTTGGTTTAGATGCCATTTTCTTGATTCTTGGCATCACTAGTCAAAGTTATACTAGGTTTTTTCTAAATGCTTTCAAAATTATATGCAACCTAGGCATATGTTATGTAATTCGTCTATCAAGTGTTTTCTAGATGTAATGCTATGTAGTCATTTATCATTCAAAGAACAATCATATGAACATTAAATCAAACAATCACTCACACTATCATTTAGCAAGACTATACCCTAAACTATGATTCTAAGGAAGGGCTCAAGGAAGATAGTGACAATACCCTATTAATACATAGGTCGAGTTAGAATACTAACAAGGCCTAAATACCAAAGTGATATTGACATGATCTCTCCACGAGATATACTAAGACCAATTTAAATGCCGACAACACCTATTTTTTTAAAAAATGGAAGTTGTGAATGTGGATAGCATAACAACACTATCTTGACATGTTAACCTAGCAAGAAAGGTGTTAGTATCAATATGATGTCATTACAATATACACAAGGCAATATTGACACTCAAAAGACTCAGATAATGTTAGAACTGAAACTAAGTATAAGTATAACAAGAAGTTCTTAGTTGTGCAAGTAGCATAACCGTACAATAAAGGGACTTATACCAAGTTCTCACAAAATTGAAAACATGATGTAAGTACCAAAATTGTATGGCTAGAATGCGAGCAAAAATAACAACTTAAGGAGAAATAATGATGAATCAAAATTTTAGCAATGAAGACAATCTTGAAATCAAGATCAAAGGGCTATCAAAGACACAAAATCGTAGTTGCACACTTTAGATGTTTAACATCTAATGCAAACATGGATGGGTGTAAATGGAAAAGAAAGTAGTGAATATTTCCCTTGATAAGACTCGCGGGGTATGCTTCCTTATCACCCCAAATGGGCAGCGAGAATGCAAGGGTATAGATCAAAAGATGAAAATAAAATAAATGCCACTTGATAAAAGTTTCACCTTGTTCGAAGGAGTGAAAGAAACCAAGATAAGTGATGTGTCATTTAATTTCATGATGAAATACTGATTAGATATAAATCAAGTAGACTCTTTTCCTTTTGAAAAATAAGGTTCGAGACTCAAGTAATTCGTCACTTCGTGATGGCTCGACGAGACATGAAAATGGACTAGTAAAGTGGGCTCCAAGACAAAATGGATTTCCTAATAAGATCACTCAATTAGGTGCCAACAATGTTTCTAAATGTGAGCTCAATTTACCCAAAGAGTGGTAATGAATAATTTGGGAATATCTCATATTTCTGTACCCCCTTCAAATCTGATGAGAAATAAATGTGTTCATGTGTATTCTCAATGGGGTCGTAATCTGAGACAACTTTGAATTTAACTCGTTGTGTAAAATCAATTCAAGTGGTTAAGTGGAGTGCTTTTGTTTCATCCATGAGGTTGCTCAACAGTGGATTACTTTAGGGTTTCTATAACTACCCCATTGTTATAGCTTGAGGCGTTATGCCAAAGGGGTTATGTTTTAGTTAAATGGATAAGAACGTACCCTTTTAAGAATCCTATAATATAGTGTGATGTGAAGTGGTGTGTTTTTATCTTGATTAGCTTAATTTAGTTTTAAGTAGCACACCATTTGGAAAGCTATATGAAAATGTGTATTAGAATGTTTTGTTTTGTCTTGACTTCTCCTTTCTTTGATGAGCATTTTTGGTTCTTGAGAACAAATTAGTAATTTTCCATGCATACAAATAAGAAACACATCATTTCTGATTCTCAATATCATCCTAAGACGCAAGAGAAGAGCATACGCGATGTAAAAAACCAATTAAGAAACCAAAAATGGAAAATACTTTATTCTATGCATGCAAAATACACACATTTTGACCCAATTTGGATATTCTAAACATTTTTCAAAGCAATGAAAGAGATAAAAATTATTTAAGATTCCCAAGATCATCCCGAGCGATGTGAGGGAAGAACATATATGACCATACTCTTATTATTAAGCATGCAAGGTTTATCCAAGTTTATTACAATTCTAACAAGAGCATGTAAACATACCTAAAAAATAAAAATTAATCATATTAAACCTGCTTGATGATGTTGGTATATAATGACACAAGCCTTTGTAAAGACGGAATTTATATGTAAGTCCATAATGAGGTACCTAGGTGCATATTATGGCATCGAACATGGGTTATGGTGCCTGCTCTCCTCCGTATAAACATGGCGGAGTTTGTAGAGTGCTTACGTTACCCAAGAGATTCTTGGGCTAGCATAAGTGTGTACGCACTAGAGGATAGGTGCTTACGCATGGGAAGAGAAACAAAAGGTAAAAAGATATGATAGTGCATGTGCCTTTGGAAGAGGGTTCTTGCACTATAAAAATAGTGTATGCACCACTATTTGGGCATGTGCATGCACAGTAATATTTTTACTGAGAGGGTTGAGAACATATAGGGTGTTTACGCATCTAGAAAGGTGTATACGTGCCTAGTAAAAATGATAGTTAGCGTGTGCCTTGGACCGAAGAAAGGTGTGTGTACTCCTATTTTGGCATGTGTGCCCAATTTTATATACCTACGCGTAGGTTTGGGTGTCTACGCTTCTATGCTAAAAATGACAGATCAATAGGTTCTGTGACTTGGCGAAAAGGTGTATGTGTGCACTCGCCTAAAAAAACACCAAACAACATGGAAAATGAAATTCTAAAAGTGTCAATAGGTTAGAATTTAGCTATTAAATGAAATTTCTAACATAAAATTAATAAAGTGACATGAAATGAAGGTTAACTACATAAAATGTTTAGCTTAAAAGCGAAGGAAAAATAGTTAACCGTACAAAAACATGTGAAAAGTTAGAAAGCTGAAATAAAAGCTTCAAAGTGACTCCATTAATAGAGTATGAACTAAGGGTCCCAACGGGTGTGCAAAATTTTTCTTTGAAAAATTATTAAAACTAAGAATATGGGGTAAGAATCTCTAAAGAAACCCCAAAAGCTTTAGAGTAAACAACTAAAATGACCATCGATTAGAGCTAAGGAAGATCTACCTATTTACATGCATATATAAATCTTGAAACTAACAAATCAACCTCTAAACATTACTATATTATTTCTCTAATCCATGAAATCTATCTATTTATGAACCTATTATCATTTTACCAATCGAGTTATGTGTTTATTGATGTTTCAAAATCTTAAGAATGGAAGCTCACCATTAATGGCTTCTCCCATTTACCTAAAGCTTTGAAAGGATTAGCAAATCACAAGTAAATATCTCAAATAAAATATGAAATGACTCTAAAATACTTAAGCATGGCCTAAATCAGAAATTAGATAGAGAGAGAGAGAGAGAGAGAGAGAGAGTTCTTAGAAAAGGTGGGAGGGGTATCCCTCTATTTATAGTTTTTGGATTTGAGAAAAGGATGTTTTGGATGCATGTGGGACTAAAAAGGAGTAAAAAAGATGACTTTAGAAAAACAATTTTGGAGGTGTGAACGTGATTTGGAAGGCTAAGTAGATATTTGGAAAGGTGAGTTATTTGTTTTAGAAAGTCAAATTCTCCTTAGAAATTCAACAATAGGGTTAATCAACATGAACAAGGTTAATTAAAGGAAAACAAGCTTATAGAAGTTGGTTAGAGAGGGATTAGTAGGTTTTAAGAGGTTTAGAAAGGGTTAGAAAGGGTATTTTACTAGCGTAGTGTAGTAAATGAACGTGAGACTAGGATAGTTAGTATAATCTTAGTAATAAGATCATGTATACCAAATTATAGGTGTCTACAAGAAGGATCACTTCTTTCCTTGGATTGTAAACTTAGAGTCATGGAGCTCATCTATATCTCTAGCATTTATCTTTTGTTTCATCAAGCTTCTTTCATAGACCAATAATTATCCTCTAGGTTATTAATCTTTTCCTCATATCTCTTGACTTGAGATCTCTGCTTCTTCTTATTTTTCTCATCATGATTTAACTTATTCTTGAAACACACCAATTCAGTCTCATAGTCATCTTCTTCTTTCTCAAATTCCATACAAGATTCATATATGGAATCACCCAATAGTGTGGAGCCACCATTTATAGATCTCATGTAATCCTTGGTCATGAACAAGACGTCGTCTCCAACATCTTCATGCTCAGATTTATATTCAAAATTTAAAACACCATCACCATTTCTTTCTTCAAATGAACAAGCCTTTTTTTTTTAGTAGAAACTCTTCTTATCATTCTTCTTTCTATCAAACCTCTTTAATCCATTTTTAACTTTTTCAAATATTGGGTACTTCTTATCATGATCTTCATCATGCTCATGTTCATCATCACCTTCACCCTTGTACTTGTGAGGGAATTTTATAGAAAAATGACCTATCTTACCACAATTAAAGAATTTGAAAGGAAACTTCTCTTTGTACTTACCTGATCCAACCTTTAGCCTTCTAGAAATCATTACAAATAGTTCTTCATCATCAATCTCAGGTGTATTATCATCATCCTTAACCTTATTTCCCTTTGTCTTCATTTCATTCTTGAAAGCTATCTCCATCTTGACTAGTTTAGAGTTCATAACCCACATCTTATATGCAGTCAAGGTTTCATGAAACTCATCCCTTGTCAAGAGAGTCAAATCATTGGCTTCCTCAATGGAAAACACTTTAAATTCAAATTTTGGAGTTAGAGACCTTAATAGTTTTGAACCACAACATCCTTTACTTCTTCACCTAGACCTTTCATGGTGTTTAAAACCTTGTCGAATCTAAGAAAATATGTAACAATGGACTCTTCTTTGCTCATCTTTAATCCTTTAAACTTATTTCTGAAATTTTGGAGCTTAGCTATTCTTACCTTGGAATATCCTTCATAAATTACCTAAATTTTCTCCCACATTTATTTTTTTGATGTGCAATGCATGACCACGACAAGTTGAGAATCATTTAGACCACGCATGATTGCATTCATAGCCTTGGAGTTGTCACTACTAGTCTTCTTGTTTGCAACAATTGTTGGGGGAGTAATAAGAGATATATAACCATCGAACACAAATTTCCAAATGGAAAATCCTAATGAAATAATGTGATTCCTCATCCTGAGACTCCAAAAATCATAGTTTATCCCATCAAACAAAGGTTCCTTCCTAAAAGATGTGCCACTATGTTAACTCTTCATTTTAGTGCTTCAAAGGATCTCCTTTCAACTGATTAAAATTCTCTAAAAGGACCTTATTTGATACCAATTTTTGGAAGCACAATGGATTGAGAGGTGGGGTGAATCAATCCTTCAAAACCCTTAGCGTATTTAAATTAACATTCATAAATCATTTATTATTCATCCATACATTAATGTTACCTTAATCAATATAAAACAACCATTCATAAGAGCATAATTAGGAGAGATTACACAAGAAAACAAGATGTAAGTGGGAAAACCTCAAGGGGAAGAAAACCCACTAATTTTTTTATTATATTACTCAAACCAAAATACTTACATGAATATGAATCATCACACAAAATTTTTTTAGTGAGGCAACCTTGTTGATATTATGCGATAATAAAGTAATCATATGAATATTACTTATCACACAAGTTTTGATCAAAATACCACTTTGAAGATATGTTTCCAACACACACAATTGATAGTGATAATAAGATTCAACTCATACACCTTCAAAACCTCTTCAAACACACCTTCTCCTACTTTTCTCAAAAAATCTCAAACATGGACCTATTTGGACAAATAAAATTGAAAACTATCTCCTCATTACTCTTTTTATATTCACACACTCTCTCAACTCTATCTTTATTCCCTTAAACCACTTTCACTCTCTCACGTAGCTCACACTTTTTCCCTCTCACAACACTAGTTCAAAATGAACCATTACATGCACTTTTAATACATGAATCATGATTTCAAACAGTATATGTCAGCCATGCCCCTTAGGTTCTATCACCAAATCTCCAAAACATAACTACATACTCATATAAATTCACAACATTGACCCATATAGGTCGGAAAGGAACCAATACAATTAAACCAACATAAATAGGTCAAGAAACCTAAATCCTTCTCCATAGAGATCATCAAGACATTCAAAAAATTCATCAAGCTATGTAATACCTCCAAATTATTCACACATGTACATCATACCCTTACAACATCATCCATCGGATCAAGTAAATCTATGTTTCACCAATAAATTTTACACTTTCTAGGACGAAATAGATAGAAGGTAAATGGTTAAGGAGGAATACCTATGAGGTAAAGGTGGAAGGTAGAATGTGCATGTTGTTAACGTTATCCAAGATGATCGTAGAGAACTCCTTTTTGTGTGGGAAAAATTACTGTAGATGTAAAAGAGACCACAAAAGAGTATTAAATAGCATATGACAGTGGACTTCCTAGCATATGCTAGATCCAGGAAGCGTGGTGCTTCCTAGAGAGGTTGTCAATCCACTGTTTAATAACAATTCAATGTGAATAAGCAACTGAAATAAATAATTCCTATTTCAATGTAATGATTTAGGTTTCTCATACACACAATACACTAGATTTTATGCTAGATATCAAAATAAAACTAAATCTAATTAGAACTGGGGTTTGTTTAGGTTAAAAAGATTTTTGAAGTTACGGTAAGGTCTAGGGATGATTGGTTGAGGTCTGGGTTAGTTTTGGGTGAGTGGGAAGCTTGTTGGTGTGAGAAAAAAATGACACAGAGACCGATATTGGTCTAATGACCGATGCTAGTTTGGGGACCAAGCTGATGGTGATCGATGAACCAACATCGATAGGGGCGATAGGTAGTGGATTTGTTAGAAATGTGTTTTTAGGCTTTGTGTGATTGCACAAAGAGTGAGGGTCATGTGGTTTGGGTCGTAATATGGTTGATAAGACTTAGGAATATTAAGAAGGAGGTTTAGAAGGGTGAAAATGCTTGGGGTGGTTGAATAGTGGGTTGGTGGGAAGAAGATGATGTACGGGTAACAGAAGAAATAAAATACTAAAAGCAACAAGAGATCTATAATGGGATAAGCAAAAATGATTGAAATCACAACACTTACTTGGTATTTTGTAGATCCTATGAGTTGAGATGGTTGATGGTTGATCGGAGAAGAGGTACCTAAGTCCGGTCCGTAGTAGTACAAAATGTTTTCTCCGAGAGTATTCCAATGCTCTAGAAGGAGAACCAACTACTTGTCTTGCACTATGGTTGTGTGTATTTGTTGTGCTGGATGCAAGAGAGGGATTGAAGATTTGTTCTTGAATGAAATAAGGCTCAATAATTAAATGACCAAACCATGTATAGAGTTGTAAAATTATATATATAGGAACCGATGGTGGTTTAGGTGTCGATGTTGGCGACGATAAACCAAAGTGTTGGTTAGGGTAAAATAGTCCTATTTACCAAAAATAGGTAGATCTTCCCAGATTTGGTTGCTTTCCTTCTTGGGTCCACTTACGGAAGTGATTTCGCATGAGAGAAGGCGGGAAGATCTTAGAATAAGTCGATTACGTTTAGGAATACATCTTAATTAGTTAGGTCAAGTAGTGACTCAACACTTTGGGAGTGATGACTCGGTCTAAGAGTGATGACTTGGTCAGCTTTGTGAGTTAGATTCCCCTAGAATGGGTCCAATGTGAGATGTAATGATGAGGTGGAGGTGTGAGGATGAAATTAACTTAATTAAATTAATTAATAATGTGATGATGAGTATTAATATGGAGTAAAGGGGTCATGATTAGTTAAATGTGTTACGTTAATTAATTGAAGGGGACTAAGGGAGTATGACCCAAATTTGGTGTCTACATTTTCCCCTTTTTTGTGTAGCTTGTATTGTTAAGTGACGCTGAAAAAAAAAAAAGTATTCAAAGTGCTCGGTATGAGTGAGGGTTAGGTTGCCCCAAGTATGGGTGAAGGTTAGGTTTCCCCAAGTATGGGTGGAGGTGATCCCCCTTAAACCAAGAACTGATGAGGTGTTAAATAGAGTTGATGAGTGGTTTGATAAATAGGTAAGTGATGAAAAAAGGGTAGGTGGGTTGTAGGTAAGGGTTATTTTGGTTTGGGTAATAGTTAGTGGAAATCTAACGCATGCACATGTATACAACGCAAGAAGGTACCGGAGTTGAAGAGCTTGCAAACTCTACTTCGTCAAACACAACTAGGTATCCAAGGTATAGGATATGGTCCTAAAACACAACTAGGCAAAGTGTTGGAACAAGTAATAGGTTTTTTCCATGGCACCATAGGGTAGGTTGGGATAAACAACACGAGATTAGGAAAGGTAAGGTTAGTAGGTTGAAAAACACAAGTAGTCATCATCGCAATGTATAGGGAGTAAACAAATTCAAGTCTCGTAATGAGAAATGTTGGTTTGGGTGATTTAGGTTAGGTTCTAGGTAAGGCCATGGTAGGGGAAACAAATTCCCCAATTGATACTAAGGTTGGGTGATAGGTAATAAGGTCACGAGGGTGAGGTTTAAGGTCAGGGTCAACTTTGGGTTAGGAAGAAAAGGTTTCGGGTAGGTAGAGTTGGTGTTATATGGTGCAATGAGGTAAAAGAATAACCAAACATGCTCATGGCCAAAGCGATGTTGGTCAAGAGAAACCAAGCATCGTGCACTAGGGCACATGACCGATGTTGGTTTAGTAAAATTGACGTTGGTCAGGTTGGATTTGAGATAAAAAGGTAAAATATGTGAATTACGGATTTATTTGTGCTTTTCCATTAGTGAAAATGACAATCAGAGAGGCATTTTCATACCATTGACATGAGTGACCATGATTAGGCTAGATTCTAGGCTGATTTGGATAGAGGTGAGTTATTGGAGAGGTGAAGATGCGGGCCTACGAAATCATTTAGTGTGATTGGATTGATGGAGAGATAGGGGCTTGATATAGACATGGCGATAAGAGAAAGAGGTGTGGGAGGATCACCGGCATAGAGATCGAGAGATCATAACAAGGTGATGTTGGTGTGTAGAGGTAGGATTAAATCCTTTCTAGTTGTTTGTGATTGAATTTGTAGGAAAAAATAAAATAAAATGAGGGGGAATTCAAAATTCAAAATGTAGTTAAAAATGAAATAATTTACATTTAGGGTGGGTGAAATGTAGATTAATTAGGTTGTAAAATAAAAATGTGTGGGGTTGGGCGGTTTTGGGGTAGGTTTTAGGCTTGTTTTTAATTTTTATAAAATTGGGGGCATGGGGTTCGAATTTGGAGCCAAACCAGAGACCTGATTTTGGTTAGGTCGTAGCCAATGTTGATGCGGCATGATGGCATCGGTGGGAAAATAGTAGACCGCCGTCGGTTGGGGGTGTTGGTATCGGTCAATGTGAGTGATGTCGGTCACTGTGAGAAGTTACCTGATCTGAATAAGTTAATCCGAGAAGGCCAAAATGGGGTTTAAAATTAAATTGGAGGGTAGATATGTAGTGAATGAGGGAAATGGAGATAGGCTGAGGAGAGAAGCATGTGGGTGAGGGTAAATATAGGTAAACATATGTGGGTAATATATAAAGATTAGGTCGAGTGATGGAATGGGTATGGGAACTTCGTAAGATATATTAGAATAAATGATAGGCTAGGGAATTAATTAGGGAATATATATGTGGGGTAATTAGGTTGTAAAGAAATGGGAAAAGTAGTTTAGTCCTTGACATTATTGAGTGGTATGAATTTAGGCATGACATTAGTTGATGATGCAAGACCATGTCTCACCATTATTAAGAAAGATGTGTCCCAAAATTACTTAGGGACGAGTGGACACATATGCAGAGATCTCAGATTGGTAGGCATCGGGCACTACTGGTGGATCGATAGGATCGAGTCTCATGGTCATACTCATCAATAGATGGGATGCAGTGACCAACACCTTTCATCATCCCACCAGCGAGATGACCATCATGTTGGAGGACGTATATAGGATTCTATGGCTACCTATTATTAGTGATCCAGTATATTTGGTATCAATAGATGGAGCCTTGAGGCGATGATTGAGTATTTTGGATATGATGAGTGAGTTGCGAGAGAACAACGTCGATCTTGTTTATGTGGCTTTATATGTTACACACCCATAGGAGACACAATTAGTAGTGTTGATGATGGTAACGATGGGGTGCTATGCACTTCCTAATTTAGAGGGTGGTTAGTTTCCTAGAGGGTTGATGGGAGTATTGCAAGATATGATATAGGATTAGGTGCGCTTTACATGGGCACCTTTGCATATTTAGTGCGGTTATCTTTGGGAGTTGTTGGCTTACCGGAGGATGTAACACTATGACATATGTTGTACATTCCTACTACATTGTTGGGCATTCAAGCATATTATGGTAGTGCAGCCACAAGGACTACCGGTACCAGATTGGCATCATGGGGGATAGAGGGAAGGTTATAGGACATGGGTGGGCGTAGGTCATCATTCTCGAGTAGAGGAGGCATCTCATGACGTAGTATACTACAAGTGGGATCTGGAGGGCTTGTATGTGATGGACATAGTCTAGTGGCCCCATGTAAGTTTTCTAGATTTTATAGGGATGGCTTAGGAGATACATGAGTTAAATTTAATGTAGTGGATACAAGGAAAATGTGTCGGTGAGCACAAGATGATCCCGATGAATAGATTCTAATGCTAGTTCGATTCCAACGGGATGTTACGCCACCCTTCCCATAATACCATAGGGTTGATGTGTTAGGAAATAAGGGATAAAATATGTGGAATAATCCCTCATGAGAATCGCAATAGTAGAAACTAATCTCTGAGAAAATATTACGAGTCTCAAATAAAAGTGTAGAATAAAATAACATAACACAAAGAGACGGTATTTAATGTGCTTCACCCTATTTGCGCTACGTCCACCAAGAATCACTTGCTCGGATTTTATTACAAGCCACTTTGCTCTTTCAATACAATACCCAGATCTGTTTAGAGCTATGCTCAACAAACTCTGAAATTCACACCCAAATTCAAAACACATCTATGCAATGTTACATCAAACCTTGCCATATGTAAAAAAACACATAAGTAGACACCTACTTAAGTAGTTTTACAAAACCATGGGTATCAAAACCATGGGCCAAAATCATCCCATTAACTTATGGGTCAAAAATCCATCCCATACGAGAAAATCAAGTTTCCCGGTATATCGGGCACATTTTAAGGCCAAAAAAACAATTGTAGAAAGTGTATAGTACCCTTAGCGTACAGTCTTCAACACTTTCTCACATGAAAATAGGCTCCACAACCTCACATGATGTGGAGAGACCTACATCTCCACCCCGGCCCACAAACCCCACGGGAGACGGGAGGAGGTAATAATGGATATGATATTGTATGATGCAAGAACACCACCGTGGCATACAGGTGGTGGGCAATAGAGTTACGACAGCACCATTATGGCCATGTCAGTCAGACTTAACCACATTGATGGTTTATAGGGATACCCTATAGGGACAGGTGACCACACTAGGAGTGTAGTTGACAACAACATAGGCACATTAGTTACTTTGAAATGGAAGGTGACTACATTACAGGGTCATTTGACTACTTCCCAAGCACATGCATAGGCTCTCTTGCAGGGGATGGTAGATAGGTAGCAATGCTACACGGGAACATGTTACTAGTTTACAGGGATAGTTGGCACCGCACAAGCACGGAGTTATAGCCATACAAGCCCGAGTAGTTGCATACAGACACTAGGAAAGGGTCTCGTAGTGTAGAAACCAACACCGGGACAATGTCCTCCAATGGTAGGGAAGAGTTCATAGGTGGTAGTTACGCCAATAACACCGCCCTGACCATATCTATGGTGAGGTTTAGGGATTCCCTGAACAAGGCCCACTATTACTAGGACCATCTAGCCACTATATGTATTGATGTTCCCTCATATTCTAAGAAAAAGGCCCAAAATTTAGTTAGTGAGAGGACCAAGTCCAAGACTCACAGCTCATGTAGCACAGGGAGTCATTGGCCCAAGATGCAGGTCGGGGTGAGGTTACTATCTCTCAGAGACTAGGCCTGACAGAGGACCAAGGGGGAGGAGATGGAGGTCAGGTAGGGACCAATAGAGGGTGGAGATATTTTAACATGGTGATTAACAAGGAGAGAGAGGAGGATATATGTGAGAGTGGAGAGGAAGGCCTCAGGTGGGGATGAGATATTTATGAGATTGTATTATGATTTTGATTTTGATATATATACCGGTCTACATGCCAAATATTTTGTGAGATTGTATATGGGAGTTTTGAGACACTTGTATCCATGTGTACATATGTATTGATACATAGACATTCCTCTTTATATAGTTGATGATTATTATTGGATGGATGATGTAATATCTTTTTAATTTCCATTGTTATTGTGTACCATGGGAGAAAGGTGAGTTAGGCATTATTTAGTTGAGGTCTTGTAGGCATGATGGAATCATGTAAAGGCATGGTTTGGTTAGGTATAGGCATGGTGTAGTCAGGTATAGGCATGGGTGAGTCTAGGTAATTTCCAAGTTATTGATGTTATGGAAATAATGTACTATATGTATGTTGTGGTTAAATTTTCAAGTAATTAATACCATGGAAATATGAAATTATTAAAGTAGAATATGGTCATGGTGATAAAATGGTAGGTATGTATGTTTTTATGACATATTAATTTCCAAGTTTTTGTGTAAATGGAATCTAACTAGGGTAGAATGTGAACGTAAAGGGTGAAAATTCATTAGGGGTAAAAAGTCGTGAGCTAACCTCTACGGGCCACATGTTCTCATAGTGTTGCCTACATAGCCCCGACAAAAGGGGCCTCGGTCTCGATGTAGTTCTCCCATAAGCTAGGGAAGAATAGGATAAGGGAGATGAAAGGGTTGGTAGGTTTTAAACATGATTGAATTGAGGTTATTTAGGCATGGTTGAATTTAGGTCATTTAGGAATGGTTGAGTTTAGGTCATTTAGGCATGGTTGAGTTTAGGTTGAATAGGCATGGGTGATTGTGGGTTGAATAGGCATGGTTGATTTTGGTGGGAGAGGAATTCCCAGAATGTAGGTATCGAAGGTCTGGTCCTATGTAGTAGAATTAATAAGTAGGAAAAGGGATGAATGGTAAGAGGAGAAAAAATCCATGCAATTGGTAAGAACCTTTATGAAGCTATCATACTAAAGATTGGCTTATGAATGTAAGACCCTTAAAGGCATTGTATGATTGACTATTATAAGGGTGAAGAAAGTCACATGATAATGAAATGTCACATTTGTGGCATGTCCCTTGACTAGGTATAAGATTAGAAAGGAAAGAAAGTGAGGTGAAATGGGTTGTTTTAGCGTAACCTTGGTGTGAGACAACATGCCTCTTCTGCAAGATACCCAAGACCAAAATAAGAAATTCCATGACGAAAAAGTTATCTTTTTTTTTTTTTTTTTTTATAGACTAATCGATGTGAGACACCTATGTGGGATGGATATAATATCTCCTTGAGGTCTTTGTGAAGCTGATCGATGCAGGAAGCTTCAAAATATTTTTATTTTATTTTGCAGAAATAGTCTTCTTTTTTGATAGACTACATACAATATGGCTAGCTTTGTATAGTTTTCCTTCAAGGAGCAGTCTATTTATAGCAGTAAGATAGAAAGATAGATGTCCTTTTTAAGGGATTCATCTATTTTCTAGAATTTTGACTAAAGGATTTGAATTTAAAAATCCCATATATTACTTTTGACTTTTTTTTTGGACTTTTGGGTCATGGACAAGACTATAGAAGAGTTTAGGCTTAATGGTAATTATGAAAGAGGTGTTATGAGTGACAAATGACCATGGTATTATATCCTAAAAGGATGAAAAGTATCCAAGTATCCATGAGTAGAGCCATGGTATTCATACTTTAGATAACGTTGAAAGGTGATGGATAATCACATGATTTGGTGTAGTCATTGGTCCTTAAAAGAGGTAGATGGAAGGTGAATGTTGCTCAAGGACAAGTGTTTATTATAAAAATGGTGATATAGGACTTGATTAAATAATAGAATGGTTGAATATGTAAGGCATCGAGGACTCGAGTTTAGGTTTACCTTGAGTGAAGATAAATGATAAGAACTGATCCATAGGCATGAGAAATGATATAGGGTCAAGCCAAATTAGGAGTGAAATTTCCATGTTTACTTTTCTCAACTTTTGTTAGATGTTGATTTTCCTTTAGGATGAGGTTTCTGACCTTGAAGGTTTTTCTTGGACATGTTTATCGTAGGCATGTTTGATACATTTTTGGTATATTTTAAGGTGATCAAGAGCATTTAGATGACGTTCATCTAATAACTCAAGTTGTGCCAAATGGTCTTGGTGAAAATCATCATCGTTGAGCATATCTTTGAGTGAGATACAAAGAGATGGAATTTGGACTTGAGAGGAAAGAAAACCTCTATGTTGTAGACCAAAGACAAAGGTGTGCAGCAGTTGAGGTGCAAATACTAGTGTGATAAGCCCATACATCAAAAGGAATGTGTGTGTGCCAATACTTACTAGTATAATCAACCACTTTCATGAGAATTTTATTTACGGTTTTTTTAGTCAATTCATATTTTCCATTTGTTTGAGAATAATAAGGTGAAAAAAATGAGTTAAATCTTTGAAGGTTTCATAGAGTTTTCGTAGGGATTTATTTTTGAGTTATTTTTGTTATTATCGGTGATGAGGTGGTGAGGAACACCAAAGTGACAAATGATGTGATAGTTGACAAATTCACATATTTTCTCAGATTTTGTAGAAATAAGAGGTACATCTTCCACCCATTTAGTATAATATTTGGTAGCGGTAATAATCCATTCATGACGTTTGGAAGAATGAGGTTAATCTCTCCAAAAAGATCAAAACCCCATTGAGAGAAAGGTCAAAGGACTCATATGAATTTTAAAGGCGTGGATAGGGGTGTGATGAAGATTAGCATATTGTTAACGATTCTCACAATGTTTTGACATAGTCACAACAATCGTAGTTTAGGGTTATCAAGTAATATTCAAGGTGAAAGATGCACTTAGCGAAAACTAAGCCCTTTGAAGTGACCCCAAAAAATCTGTCGTGAAATTCCTTGATGGTGTATGGAACTTCAAAAATTGTAAGGCATCATAAGAGGACATAGTAAAAGCCATGTTTATAGAGAGTACCATCGATGATGACATAATGAGAGGAACTTTTAAGGAATTTTGGTTTTCATTGCGAGTAAGATCTGGAGATAGAATATAAAGGGAAAGGTAGTTAGCAAACTTCTTATGCCAAAGGTCACGTGAGTCGGTTTCAATGTGTCCTAAGAAAGTTAATTTCTTTGAATAAGTAATAGGGGAGTGCAACCGTTGTGTTGTGAAAAATATTTTTGAGTCGGAGGAGAAGCAGGGTATTTGAGAAGCAAGATAGGCCATGGTGTCAGTAAATTTATTAATGGAACACGGGATGGTTTGAAGTTCATAATGATCAAAGGTAGTCAAAATCATGTCAACATGATGTTTATACTTATGAATTATCTCATTACGACACTGGTATATACCATTAACTTAGTTCACAACCAGGTTTGAGAGTTTCCAAAGATATTAATTGATTTAACATCTAAAGTTATGGCGATTTGAAGGTCTAACACAAGTGCTTCATATTGGTGATATTGTTAGTACAATAAAAATCTAGTTTGAAAGATATTGTCATAGCCTCACCGACAAGATGAATGAGGATAACTCTACACCACCCCCACATGTGACATTTGGAACCATCAAAGAATAAGGTCATCGGAAAATGGTATCATCCGAGGGAGAGGGTAGCGATGGATTCATCGGGAAATCGAAGTTAGAAATTATTTTTCGAAGGAGGTGCATCTGCAAGTTGGTCAAGAATGGTTTTCTTTGACATATTTTAGATACATGAATTTGAGATCTAGGTCTTCAAGAAGCATGCGCCAACATGCAACACTTTGATGTTGGTAGGGCTTATCGTACATGTAATGTAAGGGGTCGAGTATTGTTGACAAAAAATGTTTTTGGTTGAGTAGGTAATGGCAAATTTTTGTGGCAAAAAAAAACAAAGGATAGGCAATGTTTTTCGGTGTGAGTATATCTAGTTTCGTATTCTAAAAGTGTACGGCTTATATAATAAACCACTTGTTCCTTGTGTTGCTTGTCATGGTGAGCAAACATGGCGCCCAATGAATGATCAATAAAGAAATGTAAACGTAAAATGGTTGGTCATCCTTAGGTGGAATGAGCACTTTGGTGGTTGGTGGATTTATTATTTTAAGGTGTCAAAGGCTTTTTGGAATTCATCATCCCATTTGAAGGAGACGTCCTTTTTAGAAGATGATGAAATGGATGGATGTGGTCATAAATATGAGAAATAAAGTGATGAATAGATTGCAACTTTCCTTGCAAACTATGAAGTTGTGAAGGTTATTAGGTGGAGGCATCTCGAGAATAGCCTTGATTTTAGTGGGATCAACTTCAATTCCATGCAAAGAAACAATAAAACCAAGGAGATTTCTGGAGAGAACAGTGAAGACACACTTCTTAGGTTGAAGGAAAATGTAGTTATTGATAATATGGTCAAAGATAACCTTAAGGACTACAAGGTGTTCGGCCCGATATTTATATTTGGAAATAAGATCGTCAACGTAATCTTACAATATGCTATGTATGATGTTGTGAAAGATATAATTCATATCCTGTTGATATGTAGAACTAGTATTTTTAGGCCAAAGGATATGACGCGATAGCATAAGATCCCCTAATGAGTAATCAAGGTAGTTTTTGTTGATCTTTCGGGTGTGAGTAATATTTGGTTCAACCCGAGAAACCATCCATGAGTGATAGCATCTCATGGCCGGCGGTGAGATTAACTAGCTAGTCAATACTAGGTAGAGGAAGGTCATCTTTAGGGAAATTCATGTTAAGGTCATGGAAATTTGTGCAAATGTGGATCCCCCTGTCTCTTTTGTGACAGGAATGATGTTAGAGTGGGGATTCAATGGGTAGGATGAAGCGAAACCAAGATACGGTGCTTGGATTTATTCTTTGACAAGAAGGGAAATGTGAGGATGCATTTTTCGTAGCTTCTATTTCATGGGTTTGGCATCATGAATGGTTACAATATTGTGGACCACAATATTTGGGTCAATACCGAGCATATCAATATAGGACCAACCAAAATTGTTGCTATGATCCCAGAGGAAAGAATTGAAAGATTCTTTTCAAAGCAACATCTTAAAATTGGCCTATTTTTAGAATGTGTGGGTCATCCTAAGTGTGAATGTTGATTTTTATGATTGATTCATTAAATATGGTTTGCGTCTCAGAAGGTAATGACCAATGAATATAAGAATATTCTACACCAAGGTAGGTGAGAATAGACTCATCGTCCTAACATTAAACGACATTAATAGAAGGTGTATCATCATCAATCATGTCGGGATACACAAAGGAAAGAGAATATGGATCCTCATCATCATGTTGTTAAGTTAAGGGTCCCTAAAAATGGTGTTAATGAAAAAAGCTAAGAGGAATGGATTCTAGATCCATAGACTCTATAGGTGAAGGTGGTGAGGTAGGTGAATGGGGTGGGGAATGTTTATCATCCTCAATGAGTTCAACATGATCCTTCTTAGAAGGTGGTTCGGAAAATCCAATACCACTACGATATTTATGATTACGATTGATGCAAGGAATGACAGTATGATGGCCTTGTTCATAGAAACCCAATCTAAATCCATTCCAAGCACGATGATGGAGGAAGGTGTGGCAAAATTGGTGGTTGGTTAGATATTGAAAGTCAAAGGAAAATGGTCAAGTTTAGGAAGGTGGCTCGTGGTGAGTAGGTAGAAGCATAAGGTCCCCCATACATTAAGTTAGTGCGAAGGTGGGGAGGACCATAGGGGAAAACTTTGCCTATGTGGTGATCATAGTAGGGATGTTGGTGAATGTTACCATACTCTTGAGGTGTAAGGAATGTGTCAATGTTATAAAGGTGGTACTCCTCCAAAGTGAGGCATTAAAAAACACCTTCTAAGGGATCGAGAAGCTGGTATATAGGTAGCGAGAAGCGATGAATCATTAGATAGATGGTAAGAAGAAGCATTGGATGTTTGAGAAGTAGATGGGTTGGCTAGTGGGTCATCGAAAAAGTTGCAAAGAGTAGTAGTGGGAATAGAGAAGTTAGTTGCAAAATATGTAGCGGTAGAAGTGGTGGATTAGGAAAAGGATGAAGAAGAAGTGGTAGTGATGGTAGATGTCTTAATTGGTATAAGGACATCATTGGGTCAATACAACATGTTACAGGTTTTTAAAGGTGAAAGTTCATATGGATTAGTTTAGTTGTGACCTTCATGTTCAAATTTTAAACAATAGTGTAAGTTTGAAGGAACACAACCCATGACACGAATCGGGGTCATCCAAGAAACATGTTAAATTGAAATTCCCTCTCTAAGACAGAATAATTCAAGAATGCTACGGGGTCCCACATGAATGTGGAGAATGATGATGCCGAGGGTGGAATTCATGGCATCATTAAATTAACACAACATAACTAGGTTATTATGCATGATTATTAGGGATGTACATTTGGTTGTACGCATGGGAGGAAATGATGTTGATACTAGCACCTCTATCGATCATAACGCCGAATTTGTATATTATCAATGTAGATAAAAATAAATACGGTGGCATCATGATTATCCAATTAGAGAGGTACAATCTCGTCATTAGAGAAAATGAGAGAGGTTATTTGACAAGTGGTAGCGAGGGAAGTAGAAGGGGGTGAAGTGGTGAGAGAGGAAACATGGTGAGGAGTGATAATGGATGCAACAGGTGTAGGGTCATTAGGTAGAACCTCAATAGATTGCAGGACCTTAATGATGGTCTGACGATGAGACTCAGAGGTTTGGATGAGGTCATACAAAGACATTTTGAGAGGAGACTGGTGTAATTGTTTAAGCATTGTATAATGGGAAACCCTGTCAAAAATAGGATATGTGGGTCCATGAAAGGTGATTTTGGGTGCAGGAGCAAATGAAGTATTGGGTAAAAGAGTAGCGAATGAGCTGGTTGTTTTCTCCTTTCCTTTTTCCTTTTGGGATTGAGTGGAAATTTGAACCATATTGATCAGCGATAAAGGAGAAAGTGATTTGTGATAGGTGTAGTCACAAGACGGGAAAAAATATGGTGAGGGAATATCTTGGTATTTTGAAAACAATGCTGAACATTAGCATTTTCACGGAGAAAATGGGCTATCTCTCTTCTGCATACCATATTGATCTCAAATGTTAGAGGAGGATAAAAGGGTTATAGAGGGGGAGATGAAGGTCACTAAATAGGTAAGGGATGAGGATGTGTGGTGATAGGTGTAGGTGGAATAGGGTCCTCATCTAAAAGATCATCATCGTCAAATTTTTCTTTGAGAGGACATAGTTGGAGAAGAATAGTCTTAAGAGACTTATATTTTTCCACATCATGCCCGGCACACGATGGTAAGCGCAAATTTTGGTATCATCAAACCCTTCTAGTTTAGGTTTGAGTGGGTCATAAGGTCTAAGCGGTGGCAATGTGATGACAAAGTTTTCCAAAAGGTTAGCTAAGATTTTGGCATAAGACCCGCCGATGGATCGTAATTTTAAGTAAGTGTGGGTTTGGATGGAAGTGTGGGTGAATTTGGTGGGAGAGGAGTCACTGGAGGTGGGATTAGAGGTTGAGTAAGTTTGACCACTTTTTTGGTATATAGTATGGTTTTAGGTTTGGATTTCACCTTCTTGGGTAAAGGTGTAGTAGGAGAACTAGTCTTTGAAGTGGTATAGGTTTGACTACCTTTTTGGAAGGTAGTGGGTTTTTGGGATTTGGTTGCACTTTCTTGGGTAAAGGTGAAGAAGAAGTGAGTGATGTAGAATGGAAAGTAGATGGTGGAAGGGGATGGGTTATCCAAGGTGATAATGGAGGTTTGGTGAAGGTTGTGGTAAGAGGTAATGTGGAAGGTATTGGTTGAGGGAAGGGAATGGCATGGGTAATTATGAGGATCTTGGAAGTGGTGTAGGTATAGGAGGAAGAAAGTATGTAGGTGATGTCGAAGGAATAAGTTGTGTAGATAATTTGGGTGTAACGAGAGGATCGTGATGAGGTGGGTTATTGTGCTTTTGGATTACTCTAGGTAGGAGGCTACTTGGCCAAGGTTGATGGTTGGGGACCTAGGATAAATGGAAGTGTGGAAGGTAGTAGAGGGTTAGTGGGTGGCTAGTGTATGCGGCCTAAGGGGTTGGGTCTTCTTCTTAGGTGTGGGAATATTCTTTATGACAACTTGTGAGGATGTGGCTAAATCTAGTTTGACAGGAGGATGGACTAGACTTGATGTTGGCATGACTCCTAATGTAGTAATGGGTCTAGACGTGGAGGAAGGTATAGGTGTAGCTAAGGTTTTAGGCATAGGAAGATTTTATTTTATTGGTAAAGGCTTAGGTGTGGGCGAGGGTGATAAAGAATGGCACGCTTACAACCTGGCATGGGCATGGTGGGTTTTGTTATGTCAGAAACACCTTTGGATAGATTTTGGAAGTGTCAAAAGGCAACATCTCGCATTTGAGGTGAAACAAGAAGTTAAAGACATCCCCAAAGAATGGAATTGTCAACATAATCCAAACGGTCGACCAAACATGAGAAAGAAACCGATGTAAGAGGGGATGACGTTGATCGGCAATAATCCTGTAAATAATGTCTATGAGATAGGCAAATGGTTGGCTTGAGAATATGTGGGTAAAAGAGATGAGAGAAAATCAACCAAATCCTTGAAATCAATAGACAATTGTCAAAAATAGGAAGGGACGCTACTAATGGATCCCCTGTGGGAAGGGGAGATGGCAATTTTAGTGAGGTAAGTTCATATTTTGGTGAAGAAGAAGGTAAGCATACATTTCCTATGGATAGAAGAGTAAGAAGCGTAATTTTTCATCAGATTGAGAGGTGAGTGGGGAAAGCTGCTTTGGAAGATATGGTGGACTCCTCCATGGATGAAGAGAAGCGAAGGGAGACTCCTCATGGGTGAAGAAGAAGATGAAATATGTCCCTTCGTTGATGAAGGGTCTAGTGCAAGAATATCCTCGATAGATGAAATAAGAGGAAATTTAGCAAGAAGAGTTGGTATGATGTCGAAAACAACATGAACCTCATGAATGTTATTGCCACTAGTAGAGGTTTCATCGGTTTGGTTAGATGATGGGGTGTGATTTGGGAATGGCTTATTGAAGATGCGAAGGTTCATATTAGGCGGTGCATTAGGATTATCCAGGACGAGATCTCCATTATCTAACATTTCTTGAATGATATTTTTGAAAGTTATGCAATTATCACCGTTATGACCTCTAACGCGATGATAGTTGTAGTAATCGTTTTCTTTGTACAACGCGAGGCATAGGATGAGAAGTGTCAAAACAAGTATGTGATTTGATGGGTAGAAGAGTGACTACTCGGCTTTAAGAAGTTTTTCTAAAAGCGAAGAGATGGTTTATTCTATGGGAGTATATTTTTGTTGCTCCCACTTGACCTTAAAATCCTAAATAGGAGAAATATTGGAAGAAGTCTTTGATTGGTTAGATGGATGAGATGGGTGGGCTTTCAAAACTACTACGTTGCCAGATCCTTTTACTTTAGAATAATTATTTTATGGTTTGGAAAAATAAGACATATCATTTGATTTAAATGCAACATTATTGCTACGTAATTGTATCTTCTTCTCTTGATGGCATGAATTTCAACTTTCCAGACCATGTTGAATGCCTCATCAAACGTGCAAAATATTTGAACTTGGAGAGTTGGCGAGATGTGCCTAGCACAATCGCTGGTGATAAACTCTATTAACTCAGTTTGAGGAAGTTGGAATGTGATTTGGTTGATCAGGCTCTGCCAATGAGTGACGAAATATGTGATAGATTCGTCTTCATATTGGTGCATATCATACAAGTCATTCATGGTATTGTTATAAAAAAATTCTCCTAGTTACTCAAATAACTTATATTTTCATTATAACACCGATGTTTCACATTTTTAGTTACACGCTTAAGATTTCTCACTTGGTAAAATTTGTGTGGCTACATTTCTTTCATGCACATCGTACACCTTGCTTCCTTGCTTTTGTACTCCTTCTCTCTGCATTCTGTTATCTCCTTCCATTTCCCCTTTGCACCTTCCTCCTGCATGCATACTTTCTTTCCTATCCTATCATGCACTCCTTGCATGCACCTCTCTGAGACTTGCCTTCCAAAATTTATAAGTCCTTGGCATTCCTCTTACGTGCTTTGCATACACTTAGCTCCCTTGCACACTGCTTTTCTTTCTACTTCCACGTGCCATCCTTAATTTGAATGTTAATTCCCTTTCCCCTTAATTATCCCTGCAAGTATTCTCCTATTCATCCTACGTGCAAACCTACTTGCATGCCTTCCCTCTATTTCCCTTTCACATGCATGCCTTTTGTGTCACACCTTACACCTTCTTCGTGCCGATCACTATGCCACATCATCTGTAAGACTTGAGTGTGCTACACATAACCTATCAAAGTGTGCCAATAAGGCACCAAATCTAGACAACCAACCGGTGCATGACACATGGCTAAAAAGGCAAAACAAATGAACAGTTGGCATACTCCTTTAATCAATCGGTGTGTGTCATGTGTCGAGAGAGACCTATAGACTTTTTGACAACCACAAATTATATTGCAGTGCTCAAATTCACACGCACTTGGTCTCATTTGAAAGTTTCGATATCAACTACACGTTACACTTTTCGAATTCAAATCTAGGTGGGATTTGGTAGGAAAAATATAGGGAAACATATTTCTGATCATCAATGCACACATCTAATCGACCTCAACCACCATATTTCATTAAATATTTCTTTCTTCCTTCTTCTACACACCAAACAAACATGGGAAAGTACATCGATAACATTACGGGAATATTTATAGTTATTTATCACTTGTTGTTGGTGGTTGCAGTTTTGAATTTGATTTCCCCTCTCTTTCTCCCCTCTTCTCTCATTCTTATTCTATAAATAGTAGAGTTCTTCTTTGTAAAAAGGATCCCTCTCTGTTGTAATGACACCATGCTAAAATGGTGGCCAAATTCCCATAGGTCTCAAACCTTGACTTGGTCTCTATAATGTATTCTCACATCTTTACGTGAATGTAACTATCTATGCATTCCTTGAGTAATAAAATTGTGTTTTGTGGAACTCTTGTCTTCCCTTTCTCATTTTCATTACATCTTGCCTCTTTGTTTACATTTTTTGGCATGTTGTGCATATTCTGTTTTCATTCCTGTGTTCATGTGTTGTGCACAATGGAAGGCTGAGCCCACGTGATGATCTATGACACACATCATCGCCATCTTCTCCCACGCACTCTCTATTTCCTTCGCCACTCGTGGAGAGAGATCGACCCTTTCCCAGCACTATCACCATCCTTAGCTTAGGATTTTCACTTTTACGCACATCCTTTTATCCCTAGTCCCTTGGCATGTTTCATCTAGGATTAGAGGTAGTTAGAGGAATCGGCCTTCTCAGGAGATCCCTCCCAAACATGCGAGGTCCCATAAGCGTGGGACGGTTCCATTGTGGTCTCAAACTTGACTTGGGTTTTTACGGATCCAATACGCAGTGCATGTTTGAGCGACCAATAGTTTTTGGCATTCTTGGTGGGACAAGAGTGAAGAGATTTACATCTTCATCTCAGCAAGTTTGATGTGTTTTGCTAAGATCGGCATTTTCAGGAATTTTTCAACACATCCGACAACAACTCCACTGATCCAAACGCACCCATTTTCTCATTTACATATAAGTCTCCCCTTTCTTCCATTCATTTTCCTTCTTCCATCATTCCACCTTCCTCTTTTGAAGTTATGCAATCATGACTTCTTTCCCTTCATGGAATTCCCATTTGTAGTATCGAGATCTATTTCTCTCCATCCCAACAGATTCTGAAGTCCTTCAAATCAATTTTTGATCCCTATCATCCTAAATATTCATATAACCCACCTCCCACTGATATGTATGGTTATTTTTCTAACCATAATGTTTATGAAGAATAGGTTTATGTAGATGATGGTGGAAACTCCATGGCTGAAGTTGATTTTGAGAGGTAGGTTCAAAAGATGGAGATGGACATGATGCAACTCAGAGTCAAGTACTCCATAAAGGAAGCTAAATTTGGCTACAAGGTCCCTTGTCCATGGGTCAGCCTACACTGTGCAGGTTGGTCTAACACCTAGCGAGAATATGTGATTTATTACTAAGATGCTGCCCAGGACTATAAAGTGGGTGAATTTAATGGAGGATAAAAATATAACATGTGGAAACCTTGTCAATGGGGTAACCTGCACTACCATCTTACAACCCTCTCATTCCTTCACGCCATCCTACATTATCTCAGCCTTCTACACATGTTCTTAGCTTCTTTCACACTACCCCCATTGAGAATCCCCCTCCTCTATCCTCTAGCCTTCATTTCTCTACCATCACCCCTCTTGCACGCTCTTCCACACCATCCTCACCTATCCTTCCACCTTCTTTCGAGTCCCCTCTATCTAATTGTACCATAAATGAACCCCCTACCAACGTACCTTTCCCAACCAACATCATCATGTTCAATGACTACAAAATAGTAGAATAATGGCATGACTCATTTGAATCCGATTATGAAGAGGAAATCATTAGGGTGCCTATTCTAGAAGAAAATTAGTTAGTTCCAAAGGGCACAGATTTTGAAGAAGACTAAGTTGTTTGAAGATGCAAAACCATGTGCGCCCAACTTTGCGTGATCCATCCTACAATTAGTCACCTTCAAAAGGAGAGTCTACAAGAAAATATCATCTATGGGATTGAGCTTCAAAGTAATGGGAAAATCACAAGGATTAGACCATGCCTAATCAGATATCTAGCTAGTCTAGAGCCAAAGACAGATATTTGGCTAGTCTTGAATCCAAGTAAAAAAAACTTCAAGAGGTATATATTATGTTTGTTGATACTTTGAGAAGGGTGAAACACCATCTGCAAGTTATTTTTAACTCTTGTTTCAAACCATGTCCAGTGTCGAATCAATTCCATGATCACAATTTGTGAAGAAGGGAAGCTACTTCTCCCCTGCATGTAGCAGGTTTTACTTAAATGCCCTCTATCTTTGGTTATTTTAGGCTAGTTTAGGTTTACTTTCAGTAACATAAGTGCTCGCGCACACTCTACATATTCCCTTTGGAACATGTATGACTTTCAGCTTTTGTACATATTGTTGTTCTTCTATTTCGGGGTGCTCCCTTTGGTGCCTTTCCTTTCCTTTTGCACCCTCATGCACCCTTTTGTTTCTTCCTTGGATGACATTTCAATTTTGGAAAATTCAGTTCCAATGGTCAGTGTATATCTTTCAATCTCATCAATCCAATTCAAAATATCTTCATATGAGATCAACAGTTCAATCGAGTTCGAGATAGAGCTTTAAGTGACTCCAGGGTGTTCTTTAAGTTGCAGATCAGATATTTAAGTTTAGCACTTGAGCCCATGCCCATTGGACTTCTAAGGCTACTGGTCACTTCATCTAGCAGGAAGATGGCCACCGAAATTTTCTAAAAGCTGTTATCCAAATAACTCTCCTATTTACTTGGATAAATTATATTTTCATTCTAACTTTGATGTTTTACATTTCAGGTTACATGCACTCAAGCTTGCTCACTTGGCACAATTTGTGTAGATGCAATTCTTCCATGCACACCACATGCCTTTCTTCCTTTATTTTTTTCCCGTATCTCGCATTATGTTGTATCCTTCCATTTATCCTTTATGCATTCCTCCTACATGCCTCGCCTTCTTTCCTATCTGTCGCATACTCCTTATGTGCACCTTTGTAGACTTGCCTTCCAAAATGGCTAAGTCCATGGCATTCCTCTTGTGCGCTTACATACACTTAGCTCCCTTGTAGACCCTTTTTTCATGAACCCTCCTTCATTTGAGTGCTTGCACCCCTTCCCCATACTTGTCCCCTGCAAGTATTCTCTTATTCCTCCTATGTGCTTGCCTTACTTTTGTTTCCCTTTCACACTACTACCTTTTTCTTTCGAATGTTGCCCCTTCTTCTCGCGCGAATCACTGTGTCAAGTCATCTATCCAAATTGAGTGCACTACATTCAACCTATCAAAGCATGCTAATAAGGCACTCGAATACGGACAAGCGGCTATTTGCATGACATGTGGCAGAAAATTCAAAAAAATGAACACTTGGTTGACTCCTTGATCAATCAAAGACACGCCATGTGTCATTCGTATCGAGTGACCTGTAGAATTTTAATAGCCATAACTTTTTTTGCGGTGCTTAGATTCACACGTGCCCGATCTCATTTGAAATTTGCTGACATCAGCTACATGTTGGACTTTTCAAACTCAAATCTAAGCGGGATTTAGTAGGTGGAAAATAGGGAAACATCTTTCTAATCATCAATGCACACATATAATCAACCTCAACCACCATATTTCATCAGATCTTTTTTTTTTCCTTCTTCTACATGCCAAACAAACATGGGAAAGTGTATTTGAAAACCTTGCAAGTGGACTTACAAGCATTTATCACTTGTTGGTGGTTGTATTTTTGAATCTAAGTTTTTCTCTCTTTCTCCTCCTCTTCTCTCTTTATTCTTCTATAAATAGTAGAGTTATGCTTTGTAAAAATATCCCTCTTTGTTGTAATGGAACCATGTCAAAATGGTGACCTGACTTCCCATAGGTCTCGGACCTTTAATTGGTCTCTACAATGTATTCTCACCTCTTGTCATGAATGTAACCGATTGTGCATTCCTTTAGAAATAAAATCAAGTTTTTAGAAATCATGTCTTCCCTTTCTCATTTTCATTCCATCTCAGCTCTTTGTTTTTGTTTTCTAACATGTTGTGTGTATTCCTATTTGCAATCCCCATGTTTATGTGTTGTGCGTGCTAGAAGGCCAATCCCATGTGTTGATCTATGGCACGTGTCATCTACCCTCTTTTCCCACACCCTCTTTGTTACCTTCATCATTTTTAGATAGAGATCAACCCTTTCCCTAGCCCTATCACCTTCCTTATCTTAGTATTTCCCCTTTTTGCACATCCTTCTATCCCTAGTCCCTTGGCATGTCTATTCTCATTTTTCTTTCAACATTAGGAGTAGCATAGTAGCATTAGAGGTAGGTAGAGAAATTTTCCTTCTCCGAGAGATCCGTCCTAAGCACGTAATGTCCCACAACTTGGGGACAGGTTCTATTATGGTCTCAAACAGTCGGCTCTTATAGATCTAAGATGCGGGTGCATGTTTGAATTACCAATAGTGAGCTTCTTAACAATGTTAATAGAAAAGTGGTCTAGAAAATCTGAACTACCGATTAAATGAAAAAATGGAATGCCTAGGTAGATAAATATACCAATCTAAAGTTGGACTGTTAAGGACATTAGGAATGTCTGTAAGAGAAAAGCATCATTGGGAGTGATGAGATAACACATATGTTTAAAAGATTGCAAGTGTTGTTGTGGGTCTTCTTTGTTATTGAATTAGTTGAATTTAGGAATTTCCCAAATTGGGAGGGTATGGATGAATCGGAATGGATAGGTGAATGGGCTCATTACAAATCTCGTCATATGTCAGAGAGTTATGTGAGTCAGAGACAGATGCTTCTAATTTCTACATATTTTCCATCATCATTTTGATAAGATCATTGGTAGGTTGTGATGATGGGGCACCCCCTACAATATAAGGGGGTAGATAAGTTGGGTATGATGTGCGTTGCATCCCAGTATGTGGTGGTACCAAGTATGAAAATTGTGAGGAAGGTGTTGGTGCTTGTTTTGATCTCACACCATGTTGCCCTAATTTTCCTCTTATCTACGTGTTATGAAACATTTTATCTCTTGATTTGAATGCTCTACAAATTTTACCTCCATTTGAATGCCTCGAGTTGTTTGCAAAATCCATTAACATGCCCCTTTTTGAAGAAGTCTCCGAGCTTGCCCTGTTTTTGCCCTAATTTTTTCAAATCCATGAGCTCTGCCATTTTTCCTATTTTTCCCCAACCATGGAAGCTCAAGAATGATCAATTTATATTTCTATTCCTTTGAAAATCCAAATCCATGGTTGAAAGATGCTTGGAACCATGTTTCACTTGGTTTTGTTTCAAGATTTTTCATCCTTAGTGAAAATCAAATTGGGCATAAATGGTGAATTTCCTGTTTTTGTGAGTCTTGGGAATCTTTTTCTGTCAAAATTATTTCTCAAAGCATTTGGCGGTCACATGGCTTCTTTTGGTTAGTCGGGGATGACAAAAAAATTTTAACTTGTCACTTTTTCATTTTTGGCAAAAATGCAAATTTTGTCCGTAGCTCTGCTCGATTCCGATTGGTTCTTTTGGAACTTACATGGCTTCTTCTAATTGGATGGGGTGCGGCGGGTTTGTTGTTGAACTATTTATTTTTGGATACTTTGGTAAAAATTTTGAACCAGCCCCGTCACCATGCCAGGGCTTTGGTTAAAGCAAAATTTAAGCAAAGAAGGAAAAAGTGTTACTTTGACCTGCGAAGGACAAATGGCAAAGTTAAAAGCGGAAATGTGGGCCTTCGGGAGTAGGTTGGATATTTTCTCTTTTGGAAAAATTGAGTAAAATTCTAAAATGGAAGCGCGCCCGCCAAATCATTTTGAAGCCTTATAAGGTTCTTAAAGTTGCGCCATAACGACACGTGGAGGTCTCCACTGGGTCTTCTTTCCTTAAATTTTTCAACAACTTCCTTAAGGGCTCAAGACACATGGCGAGCCTATGCTCATTTAGGGTCTTTAATTTTGGGGACCACCTTAAGATGCACCATTGATATGCGTGGCGGTTTGAAAATGTAAATAGTCGGGGAAGGGGGCCATCGGGGGAAACTTGGATTTTTTGCCCCTTGATATTCAAAAGATTGAAATCATCAAAATGACACGTGGGCCCGATAGAGAAAAGTCAAAACTTTCTCTAGTCAATGGCGAAGGTGCGGACTTTCGGGGTAAATTGGAAAAATTTCCTTTTGTGGAAAAAGGAGTTAAAAGTGAATAAGGAAGTGTGGTTTTCTTTGGGAGCCACATCAGAGACTAGAAGCGGAAGGGTGGAGCTGTGGGGAAAACTTGGAAAATTTTCCCTTTTCCAAAAAAGAGGTGAAATAGTAGAATTTAGCTATGGTTCCTTTGGGACCCACATTGGGACACGTGTCAGGCCCATTTTTCAAAGGTGAAGGGGCGGAGCAAATTGATAAATTTTGCATTTTTTCCAAAATGTGTAAAAGATAAAAAGGAAGCCCCGGGCTCATCTTGACTTGGATCTCCCATATGGATGGTCCAGATTCAAAAAGGAGATCAACAACAACTGTGCATTTGTAACTACTTTTCGCCGTTTCTACTCCAAAGCTCCTGGGGATGCGAATTTTTACAGTTTTTTATCATTTCTTAAAGTCTCATGCACATAAAATGAAGAGGAACATTAATTTGGTATCCTGGTTGGGAAGGAAAAATTTGAATAAATATTTTGCAATCAAAACATGATCTGATCATTGGCTTCGATCTGATTTTTAGTTTTTCTTTCCTTGGCACGCAAAGAACCAGATTTGATAGATTGGAGGAAGAATTAGTTGGCATGCGAGATGAAGAATGACATACCAGTGAAAAATTGAGTCTTTGGAAATATTTGGAGAGATTTTCCCTCTACACACGACAACCTTTTCACAAATCTAATTGCAGGGAGTCTCAAAGACGAATGGTGCTTTGAATGTCTCTCGGGTTTTGGGGAAAACTCATTTGTAAATGAAGTATTATAAATTGCATGAATTTTTTGTGCAAATTGTTGCATTGTTAGAGTCGGGACTGATTTTCCTAATAGAAAAGCTTGATATAACCCATCCTTCCGAGAAATCATCGAAGAAATTTGTTTATCTCCTTTTGTGTTAAATTTGATCATGTCAAGGTGGTTGTGAGTGTACAACCATTGACAAGCTCTGAGATTGTTCTAGAAACTTTCCCCGCTAATAAATTTAATCAAACTTGAGTTAACTTTGCATTATTTTGGGCAAAATTTGTGTTTGCTTCATTCTTGAATGTTTGCAAATTATTTTCTTGTTCCCATTGCAATCTTACATTGAAATATTTTTGAATCATACAAGATCTTATCCTGTGATAGTTTTGTGGCATTTACAATTTCATTTATCGGAAGAGCTTTCATTAGATAGTGAAATAAAAAATTTAAAATCACCTGTGACTCCTAGCATGACTATAAAATTGTTTTTAGCCTCTAAGGATATCTTAGGCATGATGAAAGCAGAGATTGATAATGTTTAGTAAAGTTTTCTAATTTGAGCCTTCATTTTAGATCCTTGAAGCTTGTGTGAAGAGTGTTGATCTGGGCCTCCATTGAAGCACATATTTTGGTTAAAGGAACATCCTAGATATCCCAAAGCATTATGTTTTTCAAGCTCTCCATTTTTGTAAAAAAATTCAAGAATCTAGTGAATCAAGTTCATTTCTACCTCACCTCCCACAAAAATTCATTTAAAAACAACCAATCATACCCATACTACCCCTTTTTTTCATGTGTGTATACAAATGCATAATTTTTACTACCAAAACATGCAAAAACAATCAGGTTTTCATTGTCTTTAGTGGCTTGAACCTTTCTTAGAAAATATCTCCATTATCTAGAGTGAAAACTCGTGAGAGTTAGGTTTTGTTGCATTGATCATATTTTCTTCAAGGTCTTCTTAATAATTTCACAAGGAAGGATATCTCCATCTCCTTCACAAACAAAGCAGCTACAAAAAGGGTCCTCTCACCCTGGTTGAAAGGCACAACCATAAAGTAGTGAGGATAGGTCAAATCCTCTTGAGGGTGCTACCCATTTCTCCACATCTGAGTGACAAAGAGAAAGTTGCATTTCATCCCCGGCTACAAAATGACACACTACATGCTCTACTTGTCTCTAAGCTTCTGGAAAAACCTATGATGATGCTTATCTTCTGAGGAAGAATCAATTTGGGTACCAACACCCAATTGACACCATTCTTAGAGACATTGATGTAACTTAGAATTTGCAAGATAACACCCTAGTTTGCCTTGGCACATCACTCATCCTAGACTGAGCGCTCACCCGAAGCACGCAAAGGTATGAGGTCCTCTTTCGGGTTGATGTAACAGGATGACACATAATGAAGAAATAACCATACAGAATCATGACTAATCCATCATTATACAATACATGCTACCCACATATCTATGAAAGAAAAAGCTTAAATAGTAATCATGATTAAATACTAACATGCACTACTCAATTACATAGAATGACACTTAGATTCAGCCAAAATCCTCCATCTATTAATAAGTATAGAATCTCCTTACAGTACTGTCAATTCATCTTAAGGCTCATATGAATCTGATACACATATTCAGAATCATACATACATATATCCATCGATACATCATACAGATCTCTCTTTTACTATGCACCTAACCATCATATATATAGGGTGGGGACTTTCCCTTCACTACTTAACTACTCTAGAAATAGGTTGCATGCTATTAATAGCCACATGCCACTTAAAATTATAGCCACACATGAAAGTGTGCTATCTATAGCCCTCTTACAGATAATTGAAGTGTTCATTCCATTCTTAGCTTGCCTCCATGCATGACGTTTGAACTGCTCTTCTAGATATAGACAATGCTTAGCGTGCACTTCTCGCATCGTTGATGTGTTCTGCATAACATCTTCCAAAAATAGATCCTTATGCCCAAAATCAGCTAAGTCCTGAAATCTGAACCTGCCTTCCAAGCACGGGTCCTTCTTGTCCTTCTCGTGCCTTCAATCTTGGCCTTCTACACCCGAGCGGACTCCTTTTTGTGATTTTTACAAGTATTCTTTGATCAAAATTACCCCACACTAATCTCATTGTCGTCCGACAATGGTCATCTCCAAATTTTGAATGAAATAATATGGATGAAAGAATAAGAATGAAGAATGTTAACAAATCAATAATTTATACAAGGTTATTCAAGTAACCTCCTCATTATCATTCTGATGATCGCTCTAGATACTCTTCATTTATTGTAGCCTCCAAATCCTTTCATTCAATGAGTGCTTGTTCCACTTTCTCTGGGATGTCCACAGCTATGGACTCCAACTCATCTCACACAATTTATCCTTTCTCATTCTGTAGAACCAACACAACACTGAACATAGATGTCATCCTTCCTTCCAAAAGATCCATCTTCTGTGCAATCAGTTTTCCAAGCTCTTCCGGATGAGTTTTATGCAGCTCTTGTCTTTGCTGCTGCTAGTGGCCTCGCGCTCTTGTTTAACCAGCCTCTCTGCGTGGCCTAAGGTCTCATTTTTCATGGACTTATGGACCTCATTGGTCTCTTCCAAGGTCTTAATGTTGATGAGCACCTCTAGAGCTGTGCATATATTCAAAGCTTGATCCGCTTTCTTCAAGACTTCTTGTAATGCCTGTAACAACCCTTCATACGATGTAATTTTCCTCATCACTGATGCTTTTTCCCATTCGACATCCTTCTCTGATTGTTCCGAACTTGCATATGTAGAGTTTCATCTTCTAGCACCAAGTCCACCAACTTCCCCACATAGTGTATCGCTGAAGGAAATGTTTGTGGTACCTTGGGCTCCAAGTGTGGCCTAGCTCTGATTACATTATCCCCAATCTCCTCTGCAACGCTTATGAATACTTCATTATTCTTCTGTGTGAATTCCCTTTCCTATGTTATGTGTGCTATCTCCACATCCTTCATCTTTAGCTCTTCACGTAGTGCCTTGATTGTGGCAGATTTATCCATGTTCCTTCTGGCCACCTCTGCTGAAACTTTCACCAACACATTACTGACCTACTCATCTAACATGACAGTAGGATTTACTGTCATGTGTCTAGCCTAGGGTGCCTTCTTTAATCACCTTGACACACATGACTCTTTGCATACATTGAAATCAGGCTCGTCCATGTGGGTGTGCATTGACCAGGATAGTTGCTTTCATGTTCATACGGTCACCATATCTTCATCCATCAACTCCCAGCCAAATAGATCCTTCTGTGCTATTGTTTCTCTGGAATCGGGCATGGACAATCTTTCCTGTGTCCTCTACATACCCCATGGCTGGTGGAATGTGCTCTCCACTCACCCTTCTAGACCTCTACTACTTAGGAACTCTAGCTTCCAAATTTGGAGCTTGCATCTCCATGTCCTGTGTTTCTCCTGTAGTTGTTTCCTCTGGTATTTTCTCCTCTTCATCCTTCTCCTTTGTTGCCTCACCCTTTTCTTATGTGTGCTCTAGGGGTGTAGGGGATGTAGGTGCGCTCTCCTTAGAATCTTCTACCTCCTTGCTCAACTTCATCTTCCTCCTTCTTGGCGCGATCACTTCCTTCTACGGGGAGAGTCGGGGTGATCTATGCACAAAGGTTGGGGTAACACCTTGGGTCCTTATTCTCCTAAATACCCTTTTAAACCTGTGCTCCCCTTAGACCGCATTCAAGTCCTCTTCCTCCCCCTCTTGTGGCTGAGGTGGTGTAACGACACGCTCAACTTCTCTCTGACTTGTAGGATGTTTCCTACCCCTATGCTCCAAGTCGCCACTATCTTCATGCTCTTCCTCCTCATCCTGCACTTCAATTTTCTCTGAGGGCTTAGGTGCTAGGACATTCTCCATTGTATGCTTCCCTTTTGGTGGTGCTAGGAAGTGCAAACTCACCTTCCACATATTTTTGTTCTCCATCTTTGGATTCAACTGGAGATACACCAACACTGCCCCCAAATCTGCTATAGCTAAGCTTATTGGCTTGATGTTCAGCACTTCAGAAATGACTCTCTCTATGTAGGCACCCCTGCTAGGGTATACATACTTCTTTTACAATGTATGGTAGTTGCAGTCTACCTTGTCTGCATTGAATTTTAATCTATGCGTGTTGGTAAACCTATGAACAAACTCCTAAAAATACCTTGTAGTGAAGGCATAAGGTAACTTACACCAAGGGCTCTAAGTTCCATCCTTCATTGGAAAGTGTGCAATGCAGAAATGCTGGTATACAAAAAACTAAACTTGCTTTCCTACCACTACTGGTAGGTCCTTTGGTATGTACCATTCTTCTCCAAATGCCACGTAGAGCCTATCATACCACTTCTCCACCCTTTGTTTCACCTCATCTGTCATAGTCCCCTTACATAGATATTTGTTGAATCTTTCAGCTAGGGACTTGTTCTCCATGGGGTATTCCCATATTTTCTCCTTTGGTCCGTCTAGTACTCTAATTTCCATGAAGACTAGTGATAGGAGAACAACCCCAAAGGTGATCTTCCCTCCTGTGCGCGCTTCATCAACTATTTTATCGGCAATATAGTCGGTAATGTTGTATATTGTCCCTTCCAACATCTTTCATGCCACATGCAACCACATGGTGTTTACCTGCGACCACCGCTCCTGATCATTTAACTTGGTAACCAAGTGTGCTGCAACTTGTACAACTAGAAAATTCTTGAATTTTTTTATGTCCATTCCGCACGGACCCTTCACGTATCCCAACTCCTATTTGGTCTTCAAAATCACGGCTTTTTCTGTGAGGTCACTTTTTATATCTTCTCCTGTGGCCTTTAGACCTGTCACTGATGAAACAAGTGCAAACAAAATTCTAACTCTACATCTTGCAAAGTAGAAGCAGTCTTCATGAACCCTGCTCATGAGCCACCGGTACAAGGGCTTATATTTCCCAAAGTATGGTAACTCGTACAACTGATATACCCCAATTTTCTTCAAGATCTTTTAACCCACATCATCATATACCTGGCATGTCATCTACCGTGCGTTTGTTGGTTCTAACCATGAGTAAGGAGTCGAGCTTCTTTTTGTTCTCTGATGTCCTATGATTATATTCACTCACCTTAATTTTTCTAATGGGTGCATCCCATTCTTGGCCAATAATAACCCCTTCTAGGTATTGCCTCTCTAAAAATGACTTCGAGTGCAATCTCTTCCTTCTCAACAATAACCTTCTTCTTTCTTTTCTTTTTTCACTGCAGCACGGATGCCTTCTTTGCTGTCATTTTTACCTTGCCAATGTCTCCTCTTCACTCCTGCAACTATGTGAATCAAACCCTAGCTTGATCCAACTCTACCCTAAGTGGAAACCTTGTAACCTAACTCTTCTCTGTCTCCTTGCTTTGCTCAAACCCTTCACCACCAAGGATGCAAGATTATTAAAGCATAGATCTGGTTTTCATGCTTGATTTCACACCCTTCGCACCTTAATTTGGTCACTCGGCTCTTCGCACTTGGATCTTATCTCAAATATTCTTAGTTGCAATGGTAAAAATTAATCTGCATTCCTTCCTTATATAAATTTTTCAAATTTTGATGCATTTATTGCTCCTTACCTACCAAATATCCATGTGGTAAATCTTCGTGCCTAGCTATAACCTTCTAGTGCGCCTTCCTACCTTCATACGGTCATAGACTTCTCTTCAAGACACGCTCCCGCACTCCGAGTACCTCATCACCGCACCTTCTCTTGGTATTTATCATGGCCTCCACTTACCTCACATTATATTGTTCCTTCATCCATCTTTATCCTTGGTTACTGTACGTACCTAAAATTGTAAGGTCTGTATCGCCAAAATAACGAAACAGTTCCCCAATGATGATACAGGTCTCCTCGCAAGGTGTTCGGGATCTGAAAAAGATCTCCAAGTGTGTGTTAACATCCCGCATGCCCCACTTAGCCCCCATGTGCTTTGTTTTTCCCTTTTCCCCTCTTTTCTTGGCCTTTTTCTCTTCAGTGACGAAACCGCCGCCCTGCCTTGGTGGCGGTCTCATGATCGCGCCCGAACAAGGCGGCGGTCCTGTAATTTTCGCCATGCTCGTGGTGGCATCCTTTACATGTTTTCCAGAAATCTCTTTTAATATGACTCACATAATTTAAACGTTTTACCATCTTTCTTTCACCGCCATAAGCTTGCATTTATGATTCTGGTTCCCTAGAATAGTGTTTTGCCATTGTTTATAGTTTAAGAGTTCTTTTTGTTTTTACCTTGGGTAAATCTAAATGCTATAAATAGATGGCTGGTGCTCAAGCAAATGGCCCCTCAAATTTGCCTCTGATTTCTTTTTGCAATAGATTTAGTTTTCATTTTTCTTAGAGTGCTTAGTTTCTTTCATTGCATGCTTAGTTAGCATTGTTTTACTATTAGTAAGCCACATATCCATCTTGTGCAAGTGCTACTGTTATTTCATCCAATCCATTAGAATAGGATAGTATGTTTATCAATAGGAAGCCATTAAAGTTGTAGGTTTTGTTCTTCAAACAGGATAGTTTCGTGTTTACGGACATTTTATGTTGCATGACTCGCAATAGATCGACTAGGAACCGCATAAGCCAAGCTCGTACTCTTGCACTATCTCTCTCCTACTCGCATTGTATTGGCCTCGTATCCTAAGCTATCTTTGTCCCAACATCTACTTGTTGATGCAAGCATTACACGCTTTCTCGGATCCACGTGAGCATAAAAGAACGAGGAGATCACATTGAGGGGACAAGATCACACACACCATCGGATTCGCCATTGTTCTGCTGGAATCCAGGTTCTAGCTTTCAAGTTCTAAATTAAGATCATATCAAATAGAGTAGTTAATTACTTTATTTCAGTCAATTTTACTTTTGATATTTCTAGGGAAGCTATGGGGATTGATAGTTTCGAGAGACTATGATTCATTCCTCACTTTGAGGCGAATCGAGATTCTTGCAAATAGATTAGATCGGCTTATTTCATTGTTTATAATAGATTCACAATTACACGAGACAAATAGCTACACTGACTATCTTGTTTTTTTAATTTTGTCATTAGATTAATTGTCAAAATTCTAGATATGTTAACAGTTACTCTTTTATATTCATTCAAATAGTTCGTCAGAAAATACAAAAATAGAGAAATCATATATGCTATAGATATATTCAAAATAGTTAAATTTCACTTTGCCATAGTTAATTTACATTATTACTTTTGTATGACAATCACGGGACCTAGGGAGCCCAGAGAATATGTATTCGAGCCAATCGTGCCCCAGCCCAATCTCATCACAAAGCAATAACTGATATAGATCAAAATATTAGGATCCAAGTCTTCCAAACAATGGTAAGCTTGCAACAAATCAATTCCTAGTTGAGCGGATTAAACATAGAAGACGACCAAGCGCACACGTTTTGGTCGAATCAACCAAACTACAGATTACCCTAGGTAACATCCATATGACTGTAGAAGGGGTTGAAAGAGAACAAACCTTTAGTTACGATCCTTTGGTCCCACAAATGACGCAGTAGGGGGACTCTTATGGATATAGATACCAGCCTAAGAATTCAGGTTGCAAGAACGCCTGTGAGGTACTCTAAGAAGATCACACAGCTATTAATTTTGAATATAGAGGCTGAGAAAGCATATGATTATTGGATACTAGGGATTAGGGACTAAATTCTTACATGACCATAGCAGGACCACAACAACCAAGAGTTTACGGTTGCGATCCACAAATCCCGCAACCCAACGAATCCGTAAGTGAATCAGACATAGACACTGGCCTACGCACACTAGTATTCAGATCCACTCCACTTCCACCTATCATCATCACATAGTTATCCTTACTAGATACAACAGCTAACAAAGCTAGCGAGTTCTGGACTAAGCCAGAGAATCGTCCATAGAGTCAACTATATTTACCATCCACCATATGACCTTATCTGGAGGCATACATGAAACTATCCTAGGTCATTTTCCACGTATACCATAACCCATAGATTGAATCATGCCAGAGCTTGATATTGATTGGAGCCTTCGAGTAGTCATCCTTGTTGCCCGATCTATCACACCGATTCTGAGTTAGGAGGGCCTTCTTTGCCTTAGATTCACAAATTCCACTAGTGCGTGTCGAAGACATTAGATTGACTAACTAATTTGTCTCGTATCCCATACATATTCTATCCCCACCGGCCTGTCTCTGCACGACCTCAAGAGGTTAGGTGCGAGGAAGAGTTACTTATAGATTCCCAAGCTCGCTTGTCACTTTTCCGTCGTACAAAATTGGTGAACCCGACGTGAACTTTCTACCTTCTAATTTGGAGTCAGATTTGTACTACCTCATTAGTTTTCACTATCACCTTTGCCCCTTCCCATTATTTTGCGGGTATTCATATACCCCCCGAATATGTCGGGATTCGATGCATATGGTAGGCCCCTCTTGGGTCTTGAGGCATACTATGCCCAATAGAATAGGAAATCATCACCCTCACTCTCATTATGGGGTGACAACTACTCAACACAAACTCCAAGGATCAGATATAACTCATCTTTTCAAACTGAGGAGTTAGATCATCTCGCTCAAACACAACAAACAAAGATTTCAGGCTCAAATAATATGACGTTCACCGGAGAATCTGGTTCATCTCCTCAGGTGCTGCTTAGACCACAAATTAGTAGACAATCAGATCCATACATAGTTTTAGATGATGAACAATCAATACGTCATCCTAGGAATGAACAACGCTCTCAGAGTATGTACCCACCTATAGGAGGTTTACAAACACAACCCGAGGTCTCTTTTCAAGAAAATACCTCCATGCCACTACATATAGGAAATACCCTCGGGAAACTTGGCAGGTAGCAATCAGTTCATAGTGGGATATCACATGCCTATACAACACCATGATATACAACAAACACTACTATGGAAAACACGTGACTTCACCAAATGAAGTCATTTCAACATTAGTAGAAAAAGTGAGAGGGTTAGAACTTGCTCAAGCAAATCACCATTCTCAATTCATACAAACAGAAATTCTAATCCTCCACACCATCCTAGCCAAGTAGACCTCCTCATAGGAGTAGGCACATTAGGCATGACTCCTCAGTATTCACAAAAATGCTAACTAGACCCACCATCTCTAACACCGTTCCTCCCGGTCTAGTACAAAATAATCCATTCCTGGATAATACTCCGTCATACTTAAACATGTACTCCAAGTCACCACAAGGGGATATATTCTCCTCTCCCGGTATGTTTACTCAAGCACAGGTGTTTCCTTATGCCCCTACCAATGCATACGCTACACCATATCAACAACCCACTCCACCATCACTCCCTCAACAAGCACCATCAATGGTCGAAACCTATGTGATAGGGACTTATTCAGAATATTTGAAAGAGCCCTTAGACTTCACCATACGAAACATCATGCTTCCAAGACCCCTTCCTGATTTACCCAAGTACAAAGGTGAGGGAGATCCGAATGCACATATCAAGGCTTACGCTACAGCCATACGAGAACTACTCCCATGGGACGGGGTTGTTGCTAAAATATTTCCCAAAATCTTGGAAGGCATCACTCTCGATTGGTATTATAGAATACCTGAGGCTTCCATCCATTCATTTAAACAACTCGTTTCAGAGTTCATTAAGGCATTTGACATGAACAAACTGTTAAGAATAGGAATCAGGGAGTTCTTACACATTAAGCAGGAACATAATGAATCTATCACTCATTTCATCCAGAGATGGCGTACTGTTCTTTATTCTTTAGCCAGTGCTCCAAATATGGACCAAATGGAACTATGTGATTTATTCCTTCATTCTCTCAGAGAAGTGAAAGAAGAAGTCCAGAAGTTCCCACTAAGGACTTATGATGAAGTACTTGAGAGCACTCTCCGAATAGATCAATCGGTAATAGATAGTGGTCGCAAGACATATGGAATAAATGGGAGGTTAATCACCTCCGGCTAGAACACTACAACTTATCCTACTACCACGAATGTCAATCAAGGAACTAAAATCCTTAACAAAATCGTGGGGTGACAACAGATGGAGTAACCGATCAGCCTAAAAGGTAAAATGATGTGAATACTTCACCACCAATGAACAATCAACGAAACAACAACTTTACCCCAACAATCAATACAAAGTGGATTTTAATCATCCTCAACAACAACAACAAAGGTGAAATCCCACACAGTGGTCCGAGCCAAAATTCAACTAGATACCAAAACCGAGAAACAACAAATGCAAAACTTTAATCCTAATAGTCAAAGGTTTGTTCTGTAATGTTAGGCCACAATATACACCAAACCAACAAACCAGAATTACAATCCCAATTCATATTGTGGTTTCCACAAAATTTGAGGTCATGACAATAGAACGTGCCATGACTATGATAAATTCATGCAACGCGTTTGCGGAGGAACAAAGAAAATTCTTTATAGATATGTTCTTGGTAGATCTGTGTCACCACCACCAAACATGCTCACGAGGCGGTTTCCCCTCAGAATGCTCCCCTCAAGATCTTTAATGATCCACTCCCAAATCACGATAACAATAGCCTAAGTCCAAATGAGACAAACAAAAGCATAATGACAGGAAACAATGATCATGAAGCCTCGACTTCGCTAAATCCTTTAGTCACGCCATAACTAGGAAGTTATCCATGGCCTAAGGTAGTCGGTTTAGTAGAATTAGACGCCGAAATACCCATCAAAGTTGTAACAAGGACACGAGAGTATTTCTCTTAGCCAAGTCCAAGCCACCTGCTAGAGACGGATAACATCCAACAAATCGTAGAAAAAATTGTGGGTGCCTATGATTTAATTAACGACCTAACAAAAACCTTCTCACACATCTCCTTTTTGGATTTATTAAAAAATTTCCCTGCTCACAAGGCTGCTATTTTAGAGGCATTAGGTTTGGGTAATTTAATTAACATCACTCCACCTCCTGAAACATAGGTAAATCATATAGACTTCGATGTTCATCCTCCAGACAGCAGATAGGGATGTCGAATTCATATTCGAGATAAACAAAATGTCGACAGATGCTGAGATCGCACGCCGAGGTGATCCATCCTTACATTTGCAAGTATGGATTTATAACAACTATGTAAAGCGTGCAATGGTAGATGATGGGGCAGCAGTTAACATTTTCCCCTTCTCTTTCCTTCAAAAACTTAGATATGGGGAAACAAATTGTTCCACGACTCGAAATACATAGAGAGGCTATGATAGCCTTAAAGCCACTTCGATTGGGACTATAATACTACCAGTCACCTTAGGACCCAAAACCATCTTGACTGAGTTTTATATTATAGATCAGGAAACTAACTATAATATGATTCTACGCTATTTCAAGAAGTAAGGTTTTTACACTTAGGAAAGATATTTGTAGCCAAAGGTGATCCAAAACCATTCGATGTACACCTAGCTGACTTAAAGAAAAGACCAGGCATACACTCGGAATTTGAACTTCCAACAAACCAACTTAATAAACCCACTGACGCCAAACCAGAGGAAAAGTTGATACCTACAACGGATCTTGAGACTATGAGCCTAGTTAAGACAATCCCAACCTCAAAAGATGAGGCTAACACTGTAGAAATAGTATCATTAGGAACTACTGCAAAAATCATTGAATTGATAGAACAAGATCTACCAATGTTCTTACCATTTGATTCTGTAGGCATGGGATATTCCCTAGGTGTTGGTTCTCTTCTAGCAGAAGATCTCTGTATGGTGGAAGTAGAATACGCGAACACAATAGATATCCCAGCGTCCATATTCCCAGCTAAATATTGGACACTCCATTTTGATGGAGCTAGATGTCGTTACGGAGCAGGGGCATGTGTAATCTTTACTTCCCTTGAAGGAAAAGTCCTACCATTCGCCTTCAAACTAAATTTCGAATGTACATCATTTTAACCAAGAGGATTAGTGTTAATAACATCGGGGTGTTAGAAGACTCACAATTGGTAGCAAACCAAGTCTCTGAGATATATGAAACCAAAGCCGAGCACTTACAACTTTACAAAATAGCTATATTAGAGCTAAGCAAGGAGTTTGACTTCATATCAATTGAAGCAATCCCGTGAGAACACAATCTTCTTTCCGATTCTATAGCAACCTCGGCATCACGCTTTACTCCAAACAGTAAGTTAGAAGATACCCGTTTCATGGTATCCCTTCATGATGAACCATTGATAAAAACAATGACAAATTCTCTTTTAAATGGAAATGAAAACAAATCTACTATCCTAGACCACATTGATAGTGATATGGCCACTCTGAATTACTTAAACACCTATGTGGCATTACATCTCTCCTATCATATGATAGATTTTTCCTTAATCCCGCATTCGTCTTCCTACTTCGGAAATCCCATGATGGAGTTTCCCTCACAAATGGAACCTAGCATATACACAGTAGAAAATGGGGACGATTTGGATTTACCTCCAGCCCCACCTGAGTTTGAAGAAGGTAATGCCTCCTTAATCGAAGAGACAATTGATGTTAACATCGGAATGGAGGATGAACCAAATATCTTGAAACTAGGATCCTCGCTAACCCTAGAAGAAGTAGAAATACACACTCGAATCCTCAAGGAACATCAGAAGGCTTTTCACATTTAATTATAAGGAAATGACAGGAGTTGCACCCCACATTGTGGTGCACAACCTCGTCACTAAATCTGATGCAAAGCCAGTTAAACAAAAATCAAGACCCATGAAACCTAAGGTAGCTCTCATGGTGAAAGAGGAAGTAATAAAACTCCTCCAAGTAGGATTCATCAAACCAGTCGATTACTCTCAATGGGTATCTAATATCATTCCCGTTCTAAAAAAGAATGGGAAAATATGCATCTGCATAGATTTCGAGACATTAACAAAGCGTGTCCTAAGGACGACTTCCCATTACCATCCATAGATGTCATTGTTGATGCAACAACTAGATTTAAAATTTTGTCTCTCATGGATGGATTCTTGGGATACAATCAAATCAGAATATCTGAACAAGACCAAGCTAAAACCACATTTATAACTCGTTGGGAACTTATTGCTATGTCGTTATGCCATCTGGTCTCAAGAAACGGTGCTACATACCCCGAGCTATGACATATATATTTCACGATCTAATTCATAAAATTGTGGAATCCTACATAGATGACTTGTTGGCTAAGGCCAAAGAAGCGTTGTGACCACTGGAGGTGTTCCGTGTCATTCTTTCACGTCTAATAGAATACAGAGTCACACTAAATCTAGAGAAATGCATCTTTGGTGTAATAGGAGGAAATCTCCTAGGTTACATCATATCGTCATGAGGGATAGATGTTGATCCAACCAAAATTTGGGTTGTCCTCGAAATGGTCCCACCTTCGAATGAATCTGGAATCAAGTAATTTCTCAAAAAACTTGGTGCAATCTGGAGTTTCATCCCAGACTTAAGCTTTGCCATCCATCCAATCAACAATCTGCTCAACAAAGAGTATAGTATTGATTGGACCAAAGACTGCAATGAAGCTTTTGATGTGGTTAAGTGTTTCCTGTTATCACCACCTATGCTAATGCCACCTAAGCTAGACACCTGTTAATTCTATAGTCATGAGCTACCGATGTCTCGTTGGCCTGTATGTTGGCCCAAGAGGACGATGACAAAAGAGAATGAGTGATTTATTTCATTAGCCAAACGTTGCTTGACTATGAAACATGTTATACACAAGCAAAATGGGAATGCCTCGCCATAGTCTTTGCTACTAAACGCTTAAGACACTATATGCTGAATCAAGAAACAAGGGTCATGGTAAAAATGGACCATTTATGAACTTTCCTCACACAAGGGTCCTTGTCTAAAAAGGTTGGATGTTTTATAACCTTAATGGGGGAATTCGAATTAACATTTGTAAATCAGAAGTCGGTTAAAGGACAAATCATCGCGGATTGGTTAGCTGATAACCCATTAGACAGAGGTGATCTAGTAAATCTAGACTTTCCCAATGAGTGCGTATACTACATTGAAACCAGACCTCCTATCTCTGAGTGTCCCTGGTATACCGACATTATTAATTATATCATGGACCATACGTATCCAGAAGGGGCTACACCGCAACAAAGAAGGCGGTTACGCATTATTGCAGCCAAATACGTCATTATAGAGCAAGTGCTCTATCGAAAAGCATTCAATGGAATGCTCCTAAGATGTGTCAACATAGAAGAATCCAAGAAGATTCTCCACAAATCTCACAGCGGAATGTGTGGAGGCCACTTCGGTGGCCATGCTACCGCTCACAAAATACATCAAATGGGCTATTTCTGGCCCACTCTAGAACACGATGTAGTAGAGTTTGTACGCAGGTGTCATAAGTGCCAAGAGTTCTCCCATGAGATCCACATGCCAGCACAAGCTCTACAACCAATTGCTACTCCATGGCCCTTTTCTACGTGGGGTCTCGATTTGATAGGGAAATTCTCTCCCTCATCTACAGATGGCCATAATTTTATAATCAAGGGCACCGAATATTTCACCAAGTGGGTAGAGGCTATGCCTCTTACAACCGTATCTTGGGTTCTATAATCGCCAAATTCATTTTAAACCAAATCATTTACAGGTACGGTGTCCCGAAAATCATTATCTCGAGATAATGGAAATTCTTTTAAGAATGATGAAGTTCACTAATTATGCAATAACTTTAAAATAAGCCATCATACGGCTTCCTTGTATTACCAGGAAGCCAACGGATAGGTCAAGCGACGAATAAAACACTAAAATTCATTCTCCTTAAAACGGTGAAAGAAAACAAACAATATTGGCACTTGAAGTTATATCCAGCCTTATGGGCCCACCAAACCTCAATAAGAACACCAACGGGAGCAACTCCTTTCTCACTAGTATTCAGGGCAGAGGTAGTTCTCCCACTTGAGGTTGAAATACCCAGTCTCCGTATTTCACTACAAGGATTCTTGATGAAGACACTTATAGGGAAGAACGTCTCTCCCAACTAGAAAGCCTAGATGAAGCTAGGTTAGATGCTAAACAATACGACACGAGTCTACACTAACCGGATGTGCTAGCAAGATAACAAGAAATTCTATGAATGCGACATATATGAAGGTGATCTAGTTCTAAGGCTAGGCAATTTGGATCGACAAGAAGACCGGCGAAGGAAGGAAGTTCCGGCCTAAATGGTTGGACCCATACCGAGTCATGAAGGACTATGGAAATGCTGCATACCTCTTATGTATGCTGGAAGGTGAGGAATTTGGTGAAACGGTCAATTCCCTACACCTCAAGTGGTTCTACGCGTAAGAAACTAGCACTATTTATAATTACATTTACATTGCATCTTCATATAGATTAAGATCATTTTGTCTACCTATTTCGTACACAAATTGTGATCAAGGAATTTTGTTCTCAAAGCAATTCATTACAAACTCATGATGTTGTTGGCGTAAACACTCTAATCATACCTCTCCATTTTCATGATATCATCAAATTATCTCGGAATCATTTTATCAAGTAAAGCTAGATATGAAAAATTCTTAACGATACCCATGCCAAGATCTGTAAGTTTATTCTCACTTTTAGTTTCTTCTTAGGATAGGTGTCTTGCCTATGGTCTGTTCTAGAAGCTTCATGGTGTCACATCTATCACATATGTATATCTCTTTGGAAATAAGCACATACTAAAATTTTACTCAAGAAAACAAGTCAAATATTAATCAAAATAGAAAATTTTAATTTTACACATTTCCTTGCCCCACCAACCTTTGGTGATGAGCTTGCGTCTCTTACTAGTGACGTAGGGTTGGGAAAGGATGGAAATGCCCTTACTCACCTATGCTTTGCCCACGGTGATAAACCCACGCTTCTTACTGGTAGCATGGGGCAAAGTGTAGGGGGTCCTCTTGACAAACAAATGCAAAAGGTCATAAGAAAACAATTCAAATCTCGAAGTCTTTGAGTCAAAAACAAATGAATCAGATGTCCAAAATTCCAAAAGAGTTCAAAATCCTAAAAACCCAGATTTTGTCTACTATGTGGCCATCTAAGGATCTAAGTCTGGATAAACCGCAAAGCAAGTTACATCCAAAACTATGAAGTCACTCGAGTGGAGTGGGCTTGTGGTATCCTAATTTGGTTCCGCCAAAGCTTTTTCTGTCTTTCATCAATATCATTTCAACACATCTCATAACTTGCGCCCTTCCCAACTCTCGGTGATGAGCCCTCACATCTTAGTTGCATGGCATAGGAGGGTAGGGGCAGGTTTATCTCGCTCATCATACCGGTTTATATTCACCACTGCCAAAACAAATATGAGGTATCAAAATTGCTTAAAGAAACTAAGATTCAAAATCACATTATATCTACATCATCATATATCAGCATCATGAAATACAAAAGGAAAATAAACATTTGCATCATTTGTTCTCCATTGCATACATTCCAAAAAAAGCATGCATTCAAACATCATAATCTACATGAGGAAACTAGAAAAGAAGCAGAGCCATAAATGCCAAAGGTTTGATCCAAAAAGAATATATATATATATATATAAATGATCAACGTTTCTGTACAATGCCATCATGCACTAGGCATGGTCAAAACACTCAAAGAGCCCGGGATATACAAAAGAATGTATCATACAAAATCTAGGAGAGCCAAGTGGCTTCTCAATCCCTACGAGACCCCTCTGAAGGCGCACGCCCATGCCTAGGACTCCGGCTATCTTTGGCGCTCCGAGTGCATGAGGGATCGGATCCCGAGGGGCAGCCGCAGTCTCACCACGAGAATGGCTCCTCATCAAGCGCTCGGCCATCCTATACCCCGCTAGCTCCGTGTGGAGAGTCGATACCATCCTGGCCACATGCCAGACTGGGGCAAAGATGTCAGTGTGCCTACCAGCTGCTGAGGGCTCCCCAGCATCTACGGACAGCTCTGCGCATGGGTCCTCTCCATGGGGATCATCAGGGTATCAGTACATACCCTGCGAATCAAGTCCCGCCACTCATCGGCAGTCTCTGCAAACAAAGGAGAAAACAAATTAGAAACCAAACAAGAGATTAGAAATACAAGATAAATAAAAGGAGAGATAGTAACTAAGGAGATCCTAACTAAAAACAAACATTAAAAGGAGAGAGGGTAACTTACTCAAATCACTAACTCTCCAGGATGGATCTATAGGATTAGCACCTACCACGGATGCCACCGCTGACTGAGGGCCTGCTCCTATGACTGGAGCAATGTAGCACCCCACAACGGACTCATCCTCCCCACCATGGCCCTGGGAGAGTGGCTCCTCAAACCGCAGTCTCTCTCTCGCACTGCTCGGACCTCTCTGCCGCATGATATCCCGAGTATCATGCCACTCGGGATCTTGTCCTCCTCGGTCTCCTCCTCTGTCTCTCCCTGTAAACTCCTGGAATCGAGTCTACCTCAATGGGGTCATTGCTGCTATGGGCAAGACCCACGGTAATCCAAGTAAGGGTGCCCGAGGCGCACCGGCTCTCCCTCCGCATGTACTATCCTCCCGGGCCGTAATGGGAACGCCGGGAGTAACCACTGTCCAATCCCAGCCTCTAGGCCCCCCCTCGGCCTCTCGGACGATCTCATATATGGTGCCACGGGGAAGCATACCCACGTATGGTAGGCCAAACTACTAAGGAACTCAACCAAAGGGGTGCATCTCCACCCACCCTAATCTATCAATAAGCTACCTGTGGTGGAGCAGAGATCAAAGTAAGAGCCTCCTTGCCCCATATACCTACCATAGTCTGATACGGTGTGGCCTCCATGTCAGTAGTGGTCAGAGAAGCAACTGGCTGATGAGGTGCTTGGAGCACCGACATATCTGTCCATCGAGCTTCCCTCACGGCTCTCGGGATCGGCCACCTCTACACCTTTGCCATAGGGGATGAAGTGGTCATAGACCCAACTCATGACTAGGGTCGGGTGGCTCAAGGACTGCCCCTGTAAACGGACTATCTGTATAAATCATGGTAGGTGGTCCCAAGTATGTCTGCTCCCCAGGCATATATCCGGCCATGTCCCTCTATCTGTGTAATAATGGGGGACCAGCAATATAACAATGTATCTCCTCCCTTATCCCCAATCACTCTCGAGGCAAAGATCCCCATGATAGCCTGGCAAAGTAAGGGGATGGGCAAACTAGGAATGGATCAAACTCTAACCCCCTTCTTTGACCCCGTGGAGATGACTACATCTCCCATGTATGTGGCCCACTATGCTATCTGGGCCCGTGAACCTGCTATCTCAAGGGTGAGACATCTCCCAATAATCGGGACCCCCAGAATGCGATAAACATCCTCCAAAGTAATAGTCCACTCACCGCGGACCCCTGGTAATCGGAAGGTGTTCCGATCAGCATCCCAATAGGAGAATAGGTCACAAATAATGTGACTAGATGGTGTAACATGGGGCACACGTGAGATGCATAGTATCCACGGCCCTCGGAGAGTGTCCTCCTCATCCTGTGAAAGGGCATCCAATACTCCTGGGAGCCAGTCACACTCCCTATATTGGCTCCACTGGATATACTCCTCTCTCACCTACATACACCCAAAAACACGCAAAACAGAGCAAGTTAGCATCCGAATAATACTGGAAAAATCATGAAAACATGTAGAAATGCTAAAAATGCAAAAACAATCTCAAACAGATGTTCTTTTGGCATTCTGTGTGAAACTACCACCCTGAGCAGAGAGGCGGTTTTGTAACCGCCACCTTAAGGGCGGCGGTCGTGTAACCGCCACCCTAGGCAGGGCGGCGTCGTGACCCAAAACCCATGTGGGTTTTTAAACCTAAAAATCCCAAAAAATGACAAAATAAGACCATTTTAACTAAAACAAGGCCTACCCAGTAAGGCGCCCCCTAGATGAACCTTTTAACACTAACATTTTCAAAAATTACCCCCCCACGACAAAGATTTTAGCATTTCAAAATTAAGGGGGTAAAAGGGATAAATTGAAGAAAACTAACCTATGATCTCACGGGTTGATGTTCCGCTCGCGGAGGCATGATCACTATCCCGTCACGGACGTTTTGACTCTACTCACGCAAGAAACCGTCACCGTGGGTTCCAAAGCTCAAAATCAATCAAATCAACTCGCGCAAATGAATAGGAAAATGGGCCCACTTTCATATATATAGCACCCTGATTCATTTTAAATGCCCTTTTCCACAGGTTTGGAGCACCGACGGAGGTAAGTTCTTATCCCCGCACAAATGGTACGTCCTCATTTCCCATTATTTTAGCGTTTATTTTCCAAACTATTGTGTCTATCTGCACTTGAGTTCTCTCTTCATTTTATAGGTAGCGGGAATTTTGGACGGCGTCATTTCAACACACAGACGTATCAGGTATAAATTTTAACTTCCCATTTCGGGACCACCATACTCGGACCCACCGTTTTACACCTCTTCATGGCTAAAACGCTTCTCCGAGGGGGCAATATGTACGTACCCAAAATTGTAAGGTACTGTACTGCCAAAATAACGTAATAGGTGCCCAAATGATGATACAGGCCTCCTCACAAGGTGTTTGGGATCCGAAAAGATCTCTAAGTGTGCGTTAACATCCCGCATGCCCCGGTTAGCCCGTGCGTGCTTTGTTTTTTCCTTTTCCCCTCTTTTCTTGGCCTTTTTCTCTTCAGTGACGAAACCGCCGCCCGAATAGGGCGGCGGTCTCAGAACCGCCGCCCGTAACCTCGGGGTAGCGGTCCTTTGCGTGTTTTCCATAAATCTCTTTTAACATGACTCACGTAATTTCAACATTTTACCAGCTTTCTTTCACCACCATAAGCTTGCATTTATGATTCTGGTTCCCTGGAATAGTGTTTTGCCATTGTTTATAGTTTAAGAGTTCTATTTTGTTTTTACCTTGGGTAAATCCAAATGCTATAAATAGATGGCTTGTGCTCAAGCAAATGGCCCCTCAAATTTTCCTCTGATTTCTCTTTGCAATAGATTTAGTTTTCATTTTTCTTAGAGTGCTTAGTTTCTTTCATTGCATGCTTAGTTAGCATTGTTTTACTGTTAGTAAGCCACATATCCATCTTGTGCAAGTGTTGTTGTTATTTCATCCAATCCATTGGAATAGGATAGTCTATTTATCAATAGGAAGCCATTAAAGTTGCAGGTTTTGTTCTTCAAACAGGATAGTTTCAGGTTCTGGACGTTTTATGTTGCATGACTCGCAATAGATCCCACTAGGAATTGCATAAGCCAAGCTCTGTACTCTTGCGCTATCTCTCTCCTACTCACATTGTATTCAGTTTGTATCCTAAGCTGCCTTTGTCCCAACATCTACTTCTGTTGATGCAAGCATTACACACTTTTCTGGATCCACGTGAGCACAAAAGAACGAGGAGATCACACTGAGGGGACAAGATCACACACACCATCGGATTCGCCATTGTTCATGGAATCCAAGTTCTAGCTTTAAAGTTCTAAATTAAGATCATATCAAATAGAGTAGTTAATTGCTTTATTTCAGTCAATTTTACTTTCAATATTTCCGGGGAAGCTGTGGGGATTGATAGTTTCTGAGAGACTATGATTCATTCCTCACTTTTGAGGCAGGATCGAGATTCTTGCAAATAGATTAGATCAGTTATTTCATTGTTTATAATAGATTCACAATTGCACAGACAAATAGCTACACTCGGCTATCTTGTTTGTTTTAATTTTGTCATTAGATTAATTGTCAAAATTCTAGATATGTTAACAGTTACTCTTTTAGATTCATTCAAATAGTTCATCAGAAAATACAAAAATAGAGAAATCATATATGCTATAGATATATTCAAAATAGTTAAATTTCACTTTGTCGTAGTTAATTTACATTATTACTTTTGTATGACAATCACGGGACCTAGGGAGCCCAGAGAATACGTATTCAAGCCAATCGTGCCCCACCCAATCTCATCACAGCAATAACTGATATAGATCAAAATCTTAGGATCCAAGTCTTCCGAACAATGGTAAGCTTGCAACAAATCAATTCCCAGTTGAGCTGATTGAACATAGAAGATGACCAAGTGCACATGTTTTGGTCGAATCAACCAAACTATAGATTACCCTAGGTAACATCCATATGACTGTAGAAGGGGTTGAAAGAGAACAAACCTTGGGTTGTGATCCTTTGGTCCCACAAAGACGAGGGGACACTCTTACGAATATAGATACCAACCTAAGAATTCGGGTGTGCAAGAACACCTATGAGGTACTCTTAGAAGATCGCACATCTATTAATTTTGAATATAGAGGCGAGAAAGCATATGATTATTGGATACTAGGGATCGGGGACTGAATTCGTACATGACCATAACAGACCACAACAACCAAGATTTTACGGTTGCGATCCACAAATCCCGCAACCCAACGAATCGTAAGTGAATCGAGACATAGACACTAGCCTATGCACACTAGTATTTAGATCCACTCCACTTCCACCTATCATCATCACATAGTTATCCTTACTAGATACAACAGTTAACAAAGCTAGAGAGTTGGACTAGGCCGAGAATCGTCCATATAGTCAATTATATTTACCATCCACCATATGACCTTATCTCGCGGAGGCATACACGAAACTATCCAGGTCATTTTCCACGTATACCACAACCCATAGATCAAATCACACTAGATCTCAATATTGATTGGAGCCTTTGAGCATCATCCTTGCACGACCGATCTATCACATCAGCTTTAGGTTAGGAGGGCCTTCTTTTCCTTAGATTCACAAATTCCACTAGTGCGCGTCGAAGACATTAGATTGCCTAACTAATTTTTCCGTATCCCATACATATTCCATCCCCACCGCTGCGTCTCGGCAGGACCTTGAGAGGTCAAAGTGCGAGGAAGAGTTACTTGTAGATTCCCAAGCTTGCTTGTCACTTTTTTGTCATACGATTACTGTTGAGAAGCAATCCCCTTTAAAGCACACATGTAGCAGCTTATTTCTTTCACCTTTTAAGTCCCTCAGTCCTTTTCTTAGATAATGACAACCACCCCACACTGAAGGTATGTGCAGTCCTCTACGCATAAACATTCTTCATACAAGAATTAGCTTTAAGCGCATGCAAGCATGCTTTCTACACAAATAAAAACTAAATTGACAAAGCATAGTGACAATAATGGAAATACATTAAAGAAATACTGAATTGAAAACCTAGACTAAATGGAAACACTGCCTTATTACAAACACCAAGAAGACTTATTTATAGTAGGGCTTTAGCCTACTCCCGTTAAAGTAACTAGGTAGCCATGTTCCATCAAGTGCTTCTAACTAGCATGCACCTGAGTCAAGTATAGAGGTTATAACATATGGCCCCAACCAGTGTACTTTGAGCTTGCTGGATGGTGCAAGAACTTTGAGTCATAAAGAAGAACCATTTGTCTAATCTCAAACTTTTTATCTCTTATGTTTTTGTCATGCCATGCTTTCTGCCTAGATTTTTCCTACTTCTGACTCCATTGTGTTATGGCTCGGTGCTCATCTAGTTGAATCATCTTTTCAATCCATTCTTCTAAAGCCTATTCATCAGCTAGACCTCCAGTGCATGCAATGCGCAAAGAAGGTAACATAAATTCTATAGGAAGAACAACTTCCGCGCCAAACACCAATTGAAACAGTGTGGCTTTATTCAATCTCTTGTAAGTTGTTCTATATGCCCAATAAATACTTGACACCTTGTCATCCCAATCCTTTCTTCCAAAATCACATATTTTTGCCAAAGTCTAGCCCAAAATTTTCTTTGAAAGCCTCAACAATTCCATTTTCCTAAGGATGGTAAGGTGTGGTTTTTTGGTGTGTAACCATAAACTCATCCAATAGGATCTCGATGGTCTCTTTTAAAAGTGTGTACCTCTATCACTTGCCAAGCTTAGAGGACATACATATCATGTAAGAACATTCTCCCATAGAAACCTAGGCTGGTGTAGCTATCGCGAGTCTTTGGTAGGTGCTGCTTTTGCCCACCATGTGAGATAATCTGTGCAAGTAATGATATAGCATGATCTAGTCCTGTACACGCGCACTGGTGAAATAGGTCCTACAAAGTTAATGGCCCATTTCTCAAATGGTTCAGCACTAGTAATTGGTCTCAAAGGCATCTCATCTCTTTGCCCTAGTTTTCCTAGGCGTTGACAATGATCACACGCCTTACAATAGTCTTTATACAGTGTCTCCCACCATAATCCAGCAATTAAGATCTTCCAGGCAATCGCATCACCTGCATAATGGCCTCCTGCAATACCACCATGAGCTTCTTCTATGATATCCTTGTGCTCATGCTCTAACACACAACGGCGTAATACTTCATCTTTGCCTAACTTGTAAAGGTCACCATTGAATAACATAAACGGTGTCATGCGTATAGCAAGCTACTTTTTTCTAATGATTTAATCCCTTCTGGTGCCATACCTATGCGTAGAAAGACAAAAATGTTTTCTAGTTCCATGGGTGCTCGTTGTAACTTGTATAACTATGCATCCAACATTGTTTCTTTAATAATTTGTGCCTCCTCTCATGTATTGATTCTAGATAAATGGTCTATTCCAGAGTTGCTTTTCCCTAGTTTCACCACAACTGTGAAGTCAAATTATTGAAATAGGAGCACCCATATGCATATGCACCCCTGTAAACTGGCTTATTTACCAAGTACTTCAATGCCATGTGATCTGTATAAAACACAAATGGTGTTGCTAACAGTTACTGTCAAAATTTATACAATGCATAAATCATTGACAAAGTTTTGCGCTCTGTAGTTGTATAATTCCATTCAGCTGAGTTAGGTTGAGCTAACACATCACCATTGGCCATACCGAAGTGTAAACATGTACATGAAATGGTTTATCCCATTATGGAAAGCACTGAGAATGGGCACGGTAGTAAGTCTCTCTTTAATATTTCAAACGCGTGCTACTACAGCTCTCCCCAATAAAATGTACCTTTCCCCTTCAGTAGTTCTTCCAAGGGTGTTGCAATTTTGGCATACCCTTTTATAAACTTTCTATAATACCTTGTATGACCTAAGAATCCATGCACCTCACTTTGACTAGTAGGCACTTCCAGGCCTAAAATGACTGCAACCTTGGCTGGATCAACTAGTAAACCTTCCTTACAGATGATATGTCCTAATAGTATCCCAAATGGCATAGCAAATATGCACTTCTTTATATTCAAAGAGATACTCAATTTTCTACATTGTTCAAACATTAAGCTCAGATTGTCACAATGGTCTTTCATAAGACCATATACTGTCTAGTCATCTAGGTAAACTTGTAAGAAGTTGTGAATAATAACTTTGATTTCCTGAACAACTATTCGCGAGAATACAACTATTCGTGAGAATACAATAGTCATGTTCTTCAATCCAAAAGGCATTACAAGTATAGGTGAAACTACCCCATTCGAGCTTGTACATGTTTTCTTTTCTTGATCCTTCTAAGCTATCGAACACGATGATACCTTAAAATCCATATGTGAAATAATATATTTTGTGCCCTACAACTCCTTCCAATATTTCCTCCTCGGTGAAAGGCATAGGGAGCGAATCTATGACACATGTAGCATTCAGCTCCCGTAGTCCACACATATCTTAATCGCCTATCGTTCTTGATCATCGATCACCATTGGGCTAACCAATCTGACTCATCAAGGGGCTTGATAATTCCGGATTTCAACATTTTATCAATTTCTTCCTTTACCTTTTCACGCAAATTAGGATTCATGCTATAGGGTCCCTTTCTAACTGGCCATGCACCATCCTTATGTTTGATCTTCATTTCCCCAAGTTATTCATGTATGCCTTTAAGTTTATGATATCCTCTAGAGAATAAGTCCTGATAGTCTCTAACTAATTCGATGATCTTTGCTACCTCCGAGTCTGACTAGTAATCTCCAATTATGGCCTCTTTAGGCTCAGCCTCCGAACCTATATTCACCTTCTTTGTCTTCATAGGTTCATTGTTGGCATGCATGTCCTCGTATGCCAGCACCGCCCAAGACCTCATGCACCCCATGTGAATGCTCAATATCCAATTTTTCAACTTCCTTGTCATCCATGATGTAAACCATCTTTCCTTTTTCTCTCTCAAGGCAAGCACGGTCAAGTAGTTTGGAGTTTATTTCTTCTTCCTTTTCAAAACATGCTCTGAACTCTGTCTCACTGAATAATTCCTTAATATGTTCTTCTTCTTTTGCACTATCCGCCATAGTTAAGCGCTTGAAAAATTTTAATGCCTCTCTACACGGAGGTTGAGTCAAAAAAAATCAAATGTCCGAATCATAGTTGCATCAAATTTTTCCAGTTCCTAGTTTCTATATGTATTTTTTCATATACATACCAAGCACATCCTTAGAGTGTGAAATACAATGTATGCACCTAGAGTGACGGTGGTAATGCTTCTTGTCCTGCTATCCAGAGTCTCTCACACCACTAAATGTGATGTTGAATAGATTGATTACCATGATAAGTACAGATTGGCGTAGGTGCTTTGTTCCTTATAAACCTAGTAGATACATCTATTCCAATCTCTTCCCAATTTATAATATTATCTCTATGGACTACCCACCAGCGCATTGTTGACCTGCGTAGTGTATATACTAGCATCTCTCTCCTTGTAACTAGATCTTCCCACTACATTTCTATTACCTTCATAAAGACATGTAGAGCACGTCTTATATACCATGGTACTGCTTCTTATCCATCATATTGAATGAAATCTATTTATGCGTACGACCATGCTTTTCACCTGTCGCCTAACTAATTCATATGTACCATGAGCCCAATTATTACAAGCAATACTCATAGTGTCACTAATAGAATGAGAATCCTCCCACTATAGAATGCCTTCTTTTGATGGCTTGTTGACCTCTGGGTCCTAAATAACGTGTACATAGACTTTGTTTAAGTCCTCCTCACTAAGAGGCTCAACATAGGGTGTAGAATTCCCATCTGTCAATGGAATCACAACCCTCTCCTCCTTGTTTTCAAAGCTGATATATCCCTTATTGAATCTCAAGTTAGCATTATTTGCATAACACCAAGGGTGTCCAAGCAAGGCTAGAAAATTGTCTACTTCTACAAGTGCTAATACCTCAAAATCCCTAGTAAACTTGGCCCCTTGTATAGTTATAGATGCATCCTTCAACACTCTTATGGGGGTGGCCTTAGTCAGTTTGCCATGAACAACACATTAGATGATGGATGCAATGGAGGCCTCCACATTTGTACCCAAGCATCTAATGCCAAGCACATTTACTTTCGCTTTGTATTGATCAATATGTTGCTCAACAACCACCCATCCACAATAACATTCAAAGTAATTTCCTTGTCATAATCAATGCTATCAGGGGGAATATTTGCATGCAGAATTTGTCATCCAGTCTCAAGACTTGTGTGTGGAGTGTTCCCTTTCAACCAACTTCCCAATAGTGGAATAATGTTCTCTTGGCGCAACATCTTGCATACCTCCCGCAGATCATCGATATCAGTTTGGACTATCTATGACACTTTCTTTTGTTCCTTTAGGTATTGTATCTTGCCTTGAAGATTCCTTAGCACTTCCATGGTATCCTGGTAAACTTCTTTCTAATGAGCAGGATCTAGATACCTCACGTGCAAAACTTCCTCCTTGGTAATCATAGGCTTCTTATGAAATGCCTTTCGCATGTGCGTAGCTTCAGTGTGTGTAGTGATCTTTCGTAATTTCCTCATGTCCTTCTATTATCTTGGGAATCCATTGGTATTCTAACACACACTGGATTAAAACCATCCTGGTGCCTTTGTTTTCTTTCTTATGTTGTTTACTCAGATGCTCATATAATTGGGCACTCTTCATAGCTATGGTTCTTCCTGCAGAAAGAACATGCATTGTTCTGAGGACATTTGCACCTATAGTGATCAGGGGATCCACATGTATAACATGTTCCATGAGGAAACTCTCCTCTTCCTCCACCATGGCCTCATCCTCCATATCCACCACGATATCCACATCCTCTTCCACGACCTCCTTTAAAATACCCCTCATTCTTGTCATAGTGCGTTTGATTATGATCTTGATCCTAGTGCTCATTCCTACCCTTAGAATTATCTGTTATACTTGTCTATCATACTCCAATGTCTATAGCATCATGGATCTAACCAATCAACTGACAATCCTCAGTATCATGGGTCATGGACCTACAAATCTTGCAAAAGCAAGATACATTCTTCAATATCACGCACTGAAACAAAGGACAGTGACTAGCATCATTATTCAAATGGAAAATTTCACAATCCAATAATTATGAATGTATAGATCTGTGAGGAAAACTATCCTTGGTGTGACCTTCCACTTCACAATCTATACAAAGAAATTCTGAGCTAGTTTTATGGGCTGAATTTGCCAATAGATTTTCTAATCGCTTTTTCATAGCTGCAACCTATGTCTCTAAAAAAGACTAACGCCGCCTCAATGCTCCCAACTACCTTAGCACACAAAGCTGCTTCCAGTGCTTCACATGGATCCATGTATGTCTTATGTGACAGCGCCCTCCTAAAAGGTGTAATCAATCCTCCAATGAACCACTGTGTATGTTGGCTAGCGTGTATATCATAAGACAACTTAGATAGAAGTGTCTTAAAATGAGCATCATACTCACATACACTTTCAGTAGTGCCTTGCTTGATATATTTGAGTGCACTTATACTCTTCTGCTCAAACTCAAGGAATATGGAACTCTTTTAAGAAAGCATCCCTCAGTGCTGCATAATCCACGCAAGTTTGATCAGGGTCAAATTTCCTATACCAATTATGTGCATGCCCCTATAATGTAGTAGCGAATTGACTTTCCTTTCACTCAGCAGTTGTAATCCCCTTAGTACGCCATAAAATTTCACACATATGCACATGTTCGGTAGCATCCTCTATACCTCTATACTCCAAGAGATGAAGGGACATCTCCATATAGATATTTTGTGGTTACTGCGGACCTTGACCACCTGATCCAGAACCCCCTAGGTTTCCTCTACCTCCAGAACCACCAGATCCACCAAAACTAGAACCACCTATACCTCCTGATCCTCCACCTGTAGCTAGAGTAGGACCTATAGATGTACTCCCCTCGGCTCAATAGTATTACTTGTAACACCCTCGGCAGTTGTTACTTTCCTCCTTTGCATTTCAAGTGTTGACATGTGATTTTCCTTATAAGGATATGTTCTTTTGATTATTGGAAATCATGCTTGATATGGAAAAGTCTTTTATACTCTTAAGATCCTTTAATTGAATTGGAATGACTTTCCTGAATCCATTTTCCACTTCTTGTAGGTAAGTTGTAATCTAGTTTAAGAGTTGTAGACTTATCTTTTATCTGACTAATCCTTGGATCAATTTTAATGATCCAAGGAATTTTTAAATTTGTTCAGATTGAATGAATGGTGAATTGACATTCCATGAATTAAGAAACATATGGAATGAACTTTTTAGATACAATTTCTCTGATTTTTATGTGAACGTGTTTTCATTCAATGGTATGTTTTGATTAGGTCCTTAAAGATTGACCATGGCAAGTCATTGCTGACGAAAATGGAAATGCAGCCTGTTCATGGCATAGGAAAGATCCGGGATCCTAAAAAGGACTATCCTATAGAATCCTAAGCTAGGTACAAATATTTACTACCAAAGCTATGTCACTTAATAGAATTATTATTCTTATCTAAAGCTTCCTATTCTACTTTGATTGGATTATTGGCATCCTAACCTAAGCTCGGTGTTGAAGGATTTGGAAAGGTTTCTAGGCTATTAAAATTAACCTAGAACCTAATACTATAAGGTTATATTAAGATCTAACCTAATGCCTAAAACTATTGTGTTTTGAATTAATCTACCTAAGGCTGTGCTAAGACCTATGGTGGTGGTTAGTTGTTAGTGTTATATCCTAAGGTATATATTTTAAATTACCTAAGGTCTAACCTAAGCAAATTAATCTATCCTAAACTAATGGATATGAATGGGGACTTAAGTGGTCACATGCATTTGGGCGACGGTTCCTAAGGCATTTATGTTATTGATAAGGTGGGTAAATGCATACGGATTTGCCATTTTGGCGGTCTAGATGACTTGGTGGAGGCTTAGGTGGAAGTGTCACTAAATGGGAAATGCATGTTATTTTTGACTTGGCATTCACCAGACTTCGAAGGCAAGTGCAAGGAAGGATAGGCGGGAAATTAGGAATTAATGGAAATTATTGTTTTCAGTTTTTGTGCTCAAACCGTCTAGGAAGACATGCAAGAAGATTTTTCCTAGGTTGTTTTTCTTTGCATGTTTTGTAATTTTTTCTCTACATGCTCTTTAGTTTTTTGAACCAGCATATTGAACTGCAATTAATGGCTATTTTTGAAGTCGTGGATCTATTTTCGTTTCATGGAATGTATAAGAGGCATTATGGTAAAGGTATTTGGTTGTTTGATCTTTCATGGAGAAGAGGAGAAGTTGTGAGCTCAGCTTGGGGTCTCCTTCGATTTGGAAAAAGTACTATCGGGCATGATAGGCTCAAATTGTTAAAATCTCTTGCTTTCCTCTAAGTGTTTTCATAAAAACATCTTTGCTCTGTTGAGATTATTGCTTTCCATATTTTTTTATTTGGTTATTTATTCTTTGGGTTTTATAAATCTTGTGTTCTTGGTTTGAATCCATGGTATATGTGATTCTGTTGGAAACTTACGTTGTGTTTGTTTTAGCACATGAAATATGCATGCAAAAACAAATGTGGTAACTCTGCTTGGAATTTTGGATTTGGTAATTGATGGGTTTGGTTTTTAAAACTTCCGTTGCCAATAAATACTAACTGAGTTTTATGGGAACTTTGAGTTCCACCTGTTTTTGTTGGAGTTAGTGTTTTTTACCTCGATTTGGTAATGAGATCATAGTTTCTAGAAGCTTGTATTCGAGCTCGAGTTTTATATTGGAAACTTTTTTTGGTAGGTGAGAACTGTTGTTGGGGATTCTCGGTTCTATGGTGCTTGTGTTTTATTTCATAGATAAATGGGACTGTGGTTAAATCTGTATATGGCTTGGTTCTTGTATTTTATCTTGCGAAAACTTAGACTGTTGTTGAAACCCGCATATAACTTGGAGCCTGTGTTTTATTATCTTGGATAAATTGGACTGTTGATTAAAGTCCGCATATGGCATGGTGCTTGTGATTTATTGTTCTTGTGACCTTATAAACTATTATTGAAGGTTCATTATGAACATGGATTTCATGTTTTGTTGTTTGTATGGTCTGAGCTCGTTAAGGATCTTACATTTCGTTGAGTTGGGAAATAGGGTTTGATAAGATGTTAACAGAAAATGGAAGCTCTATTCTTATTTTGAAATGTTTATAAGTAATTGCATTATATTCGGCATAGCATTATGATGCTGGTGTATATACGAACTCATGTGAGATTCTGTGATGCAAAGCTATACAATGAAATTATTACTTATTGTTGGAAATGGTAATCTGAACGAGATGTCGGTTCTGTTTCTAGTATTCTTTTTTTTGTTTTTCTTTGTTCAAAAAGGTAAACTAAAAAGGGAACAAGGTTTTTCTCGATCTTATTTATATTCTCTTGAATGATCTTGATCCTTTGAAGGAGCTTATGTTTTTCTTTGTGTTCAGAATTACATATTGAGTCTTGAACTGGTTGTATTTCAAACATGTTCAATCGGGTCTTGACTTTAAACTAGGTTTATTATTTGATTAATTGGTTTTCGAACTCAGAACTCTTTTTGGAAACAAACCACATGCGCAAGGAGAAAACTGGAAGCATGGTTTAGTGGGTTGTTGGGTAAACTCTTCGAGATCTTGACTGAAATTATCTTGTTGGTTTATCGTTCTTATTGGAATCCCAATCTGTTACCTCTTATAGTAATATGTTGAAATATATGACTGAACTCTTTGGAAAATTTGAGTGTTAGTACCTACTCAAATTTCACACTTCTTGTTGGGTCCAATAAAAGAATGTTAAGTCTTGAAAGATAAATTGTGATTCAATATTGACTGTGGGTTGTGTTGGAACTCCACTATTTTATTATCCCGTGTTTGAAAAGGGAAATTAATGGTAAAGGTTCGATGGGACTTCACTGTTTGATGGTAAAGGTTTCTAAGAAAAAAATTGCAGTATGTTTTCTTATTACCTTGAGGTTGTTCTTGTTCTCTCCTTTGGGAACTTTTGTATGAACTTAGAATGTATGTATAGAAAAGGGGGATTTGATAATTAAGTTGAAAGAAATGATTAAAGGGTAGGTTCATACTCTGTTAAGATTACTTTTCTAGTGCGGTTTGGTTAAGTTCAATTGTTTGGAACATCTGTTAATTATTCTTGTGGGAAAAAGAGAATCATTACTTGATTAGTATTCTTATACTTGTCATTTGACTAAAATGAAGTAGAAAGAGGTTGATGACTAGTTGATGAAAAGAAAATGCAAACTTGTTGTTTGACTGTTGATCCATCATTCCTTCTTGGATTTTTATGTGAATATGTTCTGATGAATACCTTAAAAATTTGAATTTTAAGGTAGTTGTCCTTTAAATGAAACATTTAAGTCATGATATGAACCTATTTCTGCTTTGCGGATGTTATGTATTTTGGCATAATGGAAATGGTTTCTCTTCTTCTTTACTTGAAAGTTAGATGAAACATCTCAATGAGAATATGTTGTAAACACTTCTTTTGCATTATAGTAAAGATAAGTGTTGTATTCTATTTTGGTAGAATTGGAAACAATGGGATGTTATGTTACATTGTTTGTTAAAGATAATTGATAGGATCAATTATACTTTAATTTGTAAGATAGATATTATAGATTATATTCTGCTCTTCTTTTAGAAATGAATTCAGGTTCATTAATGCTCTACTTTTTTATTGTTATTACTTATGCTTAATGTATGATATACTAATTGTCCATTAAGCATGGTTGTTTTTATTGGAACAATTAGTGGAATGCACTTTGTTTTAAGGCTTAGTGCTTATCATGCTCAGTTCATTGAACTAACCCGTGCTAGAAATTTTTGCGAAGAACTGTCGTAAGTGCTAAAAGAAGGTAAAAACTAATATGATGCATTGGCTGATTTAAGTCTGATTCTTGTGAAGAATTCTGATTCGTTCTTGAGTTGTATTGAAAAAGGAAAGTTATATTATTTTTGAATGAAGGTTGTTGTTATGCAGTATGCCTAAAATGCATAAGTTTGTAAATGTATAAGTTTTGAAAATGAATTGAAAGTTGAGAATTAATTGCATTGGTTGTGAAAATTATCTTGTACTTTTGTAAAAGAAATGGAATCTTATATTGTTGATATTCTTCATATTATTTATATGTTTAAATGAGTATTCTTGGATAAGTAGGATAAAGAGAATTAGAGTAATTTCCTAAATAATATGTAGCTATATAAGTTACGAGAATTTAATGTTTTTATCTAAACAATTCAATATAGTAAGGTGATGTGTAATGAACATACAATGAAAACTATAGAATTAGTAAAGGACAAAAAGGGTGTGTTAAACCCTAGAACTTAACCATGAAGAGGAAGACTCTTCCTCTCTCAAGAAAATGTAAACAAAAAGGAAATATGATTTCTAATCATTAGACTTCATGTAATAAAGTCTACTAAGTTACAACCTAGGTGGTTGTTACACTTCCTTGAATGGTTAAGTCACATTAAATGGAACTTATGATGTTGCTGCCCTTTTTTTGGGTAACTACTTGTTAAGCCAAAATTAATGAACATTGAAAGCAATCTTAAGTTAAGGAAGTTATTCAAGGATTAATAGAATCTGATATGCAAAATAACTTAGGGAGAGTTGGATTAGGGTTTGGGTAAGGTTGCTCAAATCTACTTTTAGTTATCCAAATTAATTAAATATTAATAATCTCCTAAGGGTATGTACATCTCGACGAGGTTGTTTTGTAGGATGTTGGCACATGCCAACTGCAGGGTTGTACCTTTGAGAAGATTAGGATCTTCTCGAGGATACAACGATGCAGTTGACATGTGGCAACACCCCTCTGCATTGATCGTCTAGATCTACACACTTATGGGCTTGAACTTAGTTTTTCTATAGGAATAGGTAGTAGCATAGTTAGGATAAGGAGTAGCCCTCTAAGACTCGGGGTGCATTGGCACACAGGGTTGACTTAGGTTGATCCAGTATGCCAATATACCCTAAGTCTTCGTGAGGCTCTTCCTATCATAACCTATGTTGTTAACTTGAACTAGGATTAAACCTTGGGTAAGTGGACTGATAGAAGTCAGTAAAGGACATTCTAGATAACAATAGAGTGGGGTGAAGGATATATTCGGATTGTGAGTATACCGTCAAGGAATAAATAATATGAACAATATTTTAGAAATATTTGGCCAAAGTATCGCAAGTTGCTAATTGCGTTGTTTTATGTCACCTAGTCTATGGTTTGAGATGCAGATGAATATTGGTAGAAAATATTTAGATAGGTTCCTTAGACAGATCACTCAATACCCAGAACAGGGAAGAGAACCAATTATATGTATTATACAGAAAAGTATTCAATACTTAATGTTAATCATGAATAGATCGGTAGTTCACCAAGTCATGAAATGAATAGATCGGTAGCTCACTGAGTCATTACAATTACATATGGTTATCTATTATAAGAATGGTTATTATGGATTGTGTGTTCTAAATTATGTATTTAGAACAGAGAAACATTACTCATGCAAAAAATAAATCCCTTGTTTCTAAAGTCTTAAAATGGTTATGTTACATCTTGGTATCAGAGCTAAAGGTTACAGCTCGTAGACCTATTGTGTCCATAATCTGATAAAAACTTGAATTTTCTTGTAATAGAAAATGGTTAGGACAAGAGGAAACATTGCGAATAATGCTCCACCTGATGAAGGAGCAGTAACAACCCAAAAACTTGATGAAATCCTTGCTGCCTTGTTGGACACAAGAGATCGTTTAGCTATACTTGAACAACAAGTGATGGGTAATGAGGAGGAAGAAAAAGCTAGTAATAAAAATTAGCCACCTCCTAAGGACAACCCCAATTTGGGTGTTGATGATAACAATGTTAATGTGCTTGTCCAAAGAAAACAAAAAGGTAAGGTTGGCAACTAAACTCACTAATGATATAAAAAGGATAAGTCCACCTAAGTTTGATGGCACCACATTAGGAGATGGAGCTAAGAATTGGCTCAGTGAAATGGAGAAGTACTTTTGCAATAAGGAACTTCTCAGAGGAAACCAAAGCTATTTGGGGAGCATATCAGCTTTCCCATGAAGCATCTTCATGGTGGGACAACCGTAAGGCTGAGTTAAATATTGATGAAACTAACATCACTTGGGATCAATTTAAAAGTTACTTTAGGCAACGTTGGCTGCCACAACTTTATTATGATCAAAAAATGACTAAATTTCAAAACTTAGCTCAAGGGAAGTTAACTATAACTAAGTATTGGGAACGGTTTATGAAACTCCTCAAGTATGTACCTCAGTATCAAACTGATGAGAAGTTCAGGATATGGAAATTCATTATGGGATTGAATCCCATTATTGGGGGAGAGGTTGATGTTCATAGCCCAACCACTATGGAAGGGGTTGTTGAAAAATCCATAAGGCAAGAACAGAAATTAAAGGCTATTTCTGCTCATAAGGAGGAAGTACGGAAGAAAGTTCCAAACTCTTCTTTAGCTTCTCTTACACCCAAGAAGGGACCATGGAAGAAGTTTGGTAATAAAAGTAAGTTTTCAGCTGGTAATAATAAGAAAACAACAACAAATAATTCTACTGGAAATACACGGAACAACTTTGCCAAGAATAATAATAATGACAGAAGTCCTATGGAGGTCAAAATGATAACTTTAAGGCTGGAAATAATTTTGAGTCTAAAAAGGGACTGGTAGGAGGTTGTTATAATTGTGGAAAAGATCATTATGTGAATCAATGTCCTTTGAAGAAGGATGATCGTAATTAGTAGCACAAGATACATGTTGCAGTAGCTGACAAGCAAGTTGAAAAGCAAGTTACACCCATAGAAGTTCTTGGTAAGTTATTCGGCATGCTGTAACTGTTCTTTTTTATATGGGGGCTACTGAATGTTTTATTTCTAGTAAAATTGCTTTGAAACTTAAAAGAAAAGTTGGAAAAATGGATAAATCATGGAGTGTACATTATGGTAATAATTCTATTCATACTGTTAGCATGTGTATTTTTGGGGCAGTCCTTGACTTACCTAGCTTTTCCACTGAAGTTGATCTTTATGTTGCACCTTTGGGATCTTATGATATAGTCATAGGTGTAAGTTGGTTAGCTGAGCATAAAGTAAAAGTGGACTATTTTGAAAAACATATTAGTTGTTTAGATGATCTATGGAAAACAACAGAGATTCAGGGTGTAAAACAAAAAAATCCAGTTAGGAAATTGTCAGCTATACAACTTAAAAAGGCCAAAAATAAGGGTTGTACCTTATATGCAGTAAACATTTCAGAATTTGAAGAAGAAAACAATGATTTCATGGAATGTTATCCACTGTTACGGAGATACAGTGATATGTTTTGGAGGAATCACCGGAGCTTACCACGCAAAAGGGAGTTTGAATTCACGATTGAAATCAAACCAGTAATCGAACCTATTTCAAGCACCTTATCGAATGACTACCACAGAATTAGTAGAGCTTAAGGCTTAGTTGCAAGAAATTTTTCTAAGGGGTTGATTAGACCAAGTGTTTCACCTTTAGGAGCACCAGTGATCTTTGTGAAAAAGAAATATGGAACACTTAGATTGTGCATTGATTATAGGATGTTAAACAAAGCAATAATCAAGAATAGATACCCACTTCCTAGAATTGATGACCTATTTAATCAGATGTGTGGAACATTGGTCTATTCTAAGATAGATCATTAGTCTGGATATCATCAATTATGAATTAAGGATGAGGGCATTCATAAAACAACTTTCAGGAAAAGGTATGGACATTATGAATTCACGGTTTTACCCTTTGGATTAATGAATGGACCTGCAGCTTTTATGAACTTAATGAATAATATCTTTCAATAATACTTGGACAAGTTTGTTCTTGTATTCTTGGAAGAAATTTTCATATATTCTAAAAGTGTTGAGGAGCATCATGAACACTTGAAAATAGTTTTGGAAATTCTGAGAAAGAGACGGTTGTATGGTAAGTTGTCCAAATGTTCTTTCTATGACATTGAAGTTCACTATTTGGGTCATGTTATAAGTAAAGATGGGATTGCTGTAGATCCTTCTAAAATTGTAGTTATAACCAAGTGGCCTACACCAAAGAATGTACATGAAGTTAGAAGCTTCATGGGCCTTGCTGGTTATTATAGAAAATTTGTTAAGGACTTTTCTAAGGTGGTTGCACCAATAACTTCATTGCATAAAAAAGGATAAGAAATTTGTTTGGAATGATAAATGTGAATTTTCTTGTAAAATTTTGAAAATTCATTGACTTCAACACCTATTTTAGCTATAAGACCTTATTATATAACGGATGCATCCGGGGAAGGCCTTGGAAGTATTTTGTTACAAAATGATCATGTCATAGCTTATGAAAGTAGAAAACTTAAGTTACATGAGTTGAATTATGCTCCACATGATTTATAACTTGTTGCTATAGTTCATGCACTTCAGGTTTGGAGGCATTATCTGCTTGGTAAACCATTTGAGTTGAAAACCGATCATCTTTGGTGAAGTACATTTTCACTCGGCCAAATGCGAATGCAAGACGGTGAAGGTCGTTAGGTTTTTGTCTCAATATGATTTTGCCATAAGTTACATTAAAGGAAAAGAGAATAGAGTGGTTGATGCTCTAAGTTGTAGGAAGCATATTTCTACTCTTATAACACTAAAAACTCAGTTTAAGGATGAAGTAAAAAGTGTTATGGAATCTGATTCTTACTTTCAGCAAGTAAAAATAGCACTTGCTACAGATCCAAAAGATGAAAGGTATAAAGGTTTTCACTTTGATAATGAAGGAATCTTATGATATGAAAATATAGTATACATACCTTTGCTTAATGATTTGAGAAATAAATTGTTGGTTGAGTTTCATAATTCACCTTTTCCTGGACACCCTGGCATTACAAAAATGCTTGCTGATATAAAACAACAATATTTTTGGAAAGGAATGAAAAAGGATGTCATTGATTTTGTGACTCATTTTCTTAAATGTCAACGTGTAAAACCAGAACATATTGACCCAACCTTGGTTTATTGTATCCTCATAGCATACCACAGTATAAGTGGCAAGTAATAAGCATAGATTTTGTGCAAGGGTTGCCTATGTCAAGAAATAAACATGATGTTATTTTGGTAGTTATTGATAAACTAACGAAAGTAGCTCATTTTATTGTTGGAAATCTAAAAAATGATTCTCATATTTTGGTTAAAACATTTGTACATGAAATTTTCAGATTACATGGAGTACCTGAATTAATCATATCTGATAGAACCCTAGAATGACATCAAGGTTTTGACAAATGCTTAATGCAGCTCTTGGAACTAAGCTAAATTTCAGTTCTACGTATCATTTGGAAATGGATGGACAGACTGAAAGAGTAAATCATGTTTTAGAAGATATGTTACGGATGTATTGTATGGATCAGCAGTATAAGTGGGAATAGTATCTTCCATTAGTTGAATTTGCATAAAATAATATATATCATGCTTCTCTTAAGATGGGACCTTTCAAGGAACTTTACGGAAGGAAATGCAGAACCCCTATTAGTTGGGATAGCATTGAGGATAGATCGGTAATTAGACCTGAAATCCTTACGGAAATGGAACAACAAGTTAAAATTATTCATGAATTCTTGAAAGAAGCAGTAGATAGGAAAAAGAGTTATGCTGATTTAAAGCGGGTTGGACGGAAATTTGAACTTGGTGAGAAGGTTTTTCTTTGGGTTAAACCTGAAAAGGAGTTCTATAACTTTTTGTAAGGTTGCCAAGTTATCACCTAATTATGTGGGACCTTTTAAAATAGTTGAAGTAATCAATCTGTAGCTTATCATTTAGCACTACCACCTGCTCTGTCATGAATGCATGATGTTTTCCATATTTCATTTCTTAAGAAATATGTTTGATTTATCACATGTGTTAAATTGGAATTCCTTGCGAGGTCAAAGACCTAGGAATAATCGTGGTTAAACCCATTCAAGTAATAAAAACTCACTCGTTGCATTTAAGAAATCGAGAAATAAGTCAATGTAAGGTCCAAAGTGGGACCGGTTTAACAAAGAGAGTGCAACTTGGGAAAATCTAGAGGATATGAAAAGCTGCTTTTCCATATCTATTTGAGCAGAATTAAATACATTGTGATAAAAAAATTATGATTCTATCTTTATATGACATTAAGTAAGTGAGTTTTGGGAAGATATTTATTTGATTTGAATAAAAAGTTATTTAATGCTGAATTACGGAACTATAAGGTTTTGAAATATTTGACTTAGGATAAGAGAAGTGAATGAATTGACTATCATTGATGTATATTTTTAAAAGAGATAATCATCGGGATGATGATTCTTTTAGGAGGGAAGCATGTAACACCCTCAACAGTTGTTATTTTCCTCCTTTGCATTTCAAGTATTGGCATGTGATTTTCGTTATAAGGATATATTCTTTTGATTATTAGAAATCATGCTTGATATGGATAAGTCTTTTCTTCTCTTAAGATCCTTTAAGCCCGAATTGGAATGGATTTCTGAATCCATTTACCACTTCTTTTAGGTAAGTTGCAATCTGGTTTAAGAGTTGTAGACTTATCTTTTATATGACTCATCCTTGGATCAATTTCAGTGATCCAAGGAATGTTTTCAATCTATTTAGATTGAAAGAATGGTGAATTGACATTCCATGAATTAAGAAACATATGGACTAAAATTTGTAGATACAAATTTCTCGATTTTTATGTGAACGTTTTTTCATTCGGTGGTATGTTTTTCTTAGTTCCTTTGAGATAGACCACGGTAGGTCATTGCTGAGGAAAATGGAAATGCAGCCTGTTCACTGCATAGGAAAGATCGGGATCCTAAAAAGGACTATCCTATGGAATCCTAAGCTAGGTACAAATATTTACTACCAAAGCTATGTCACTTAATAGAATTATTATTTTGATATAAAGCTTCCTATTCACTTTGATTGGATGATTGACATCCTAACCTAAGCTCGTGTTGAAGGATTTGGAAAGGTGCCTAGGCTATTAAAATTAACCTAGAACCTAATACTATAAGGTTATATTAAGATCTAACCTAATACCTAAAACTATTGTGTTTTGAATTAATCTACCTAAGGCTATGCTAAGACCTATGGTGGTGGTTAGTTGTTAGTGTTATATCCTAAGGTATATATTTTAAATTACCTAAAGGTAATTTTCTAACCTAAGAAAATTAATCTATCCTAAACTAATGGATATGAATGGGGACTTAAGTGGTCGCATGCATTTGGGCGATGGTTCCTAAGGCATTTATGTTATTAATAAGGTTGGTAAATACATACGGACTACTAATTTGGCAGGGGCTAGATGACTTGGTGGAGGCTTAGGTGGAAGTGTCACTAAAATGGAAATGCATGTTATTTTTGACTTGGCATTCACCAGACTTGGAAGGTGGTGGCAAGGAAGGATAGGCGGGAAATTTGGAATTAATGGAAATTATTGTTTTGGTTTTTGTGCTCAAACCGTCTAGGAAGGCATGCAAGTGGATTTTTCTTGGGTTGTTTCACTTTGCATGTTTCGTGATTTTTCTCTGCATGCTCTCTGGTTTTTCGAACCAACAGATTGAACTACAATTAATGGCTATTTTTGAAGTCATGGATCTATTTTCGTTTCATGGAATGTATAAGAGGCATTGTGGTAAAGGTATTTGGTTGTTTGATCTTTCGTGGAGAAGAGGAGAAGTTGTGAGCTCAGCTGGAGGTCTCCTTTGATTTGGTAGAAGCACTATCAGGCATGATAGGCTCTAACTATTAAAATCTCTTTCTTTCTTCTAAGTGTTTTCATAAAAACAACTCTGCTCTGTTGAGATTTGTGCATTGCATATTTTTATCTGGTTATTTGTTGCTGGGTTTTATAAATCTTGTGTTCTTGGTTTCAAATCCATGGTATATGTGATTCTGTTGGAAACTTACGTTATGTTTGTTTTAGCACATGAAATATGCATGCAAAAATGAATTTGGTAACTCTGCTTGGAATTTTGGATTTGGTAATTGATGGGTTCATTTTTGATGACTTCAGTTACAATAAATACTAGTTGAGTTTTATGGGAACTTTGAGTTCCACCTGTTTTTGTTGGAGTTAGTGTTTTGTGATCTCGAGCTGGTAATGAGCTCATAGTTTTTGGAAGCTTGTATTCGAGCTCGAGTTTTATATTTGAATTTTTTTTTGGTAGGTGAGAACTGTTGTTGGGGATTCTCGGTTCTATGGTGCTTGTGTTTTATTTCATAGATAAATGGGATTGTGGTTAAATATGTACATGGCTTGGTTCTTGTATTTTATCTTGCAAAAACTTAGACTATTGTTGAAACCCGCATATAACTTGGAGCCTGTGTTTTATTATCTTGGATAAATTGGATTGTTGATTGAAGTCCATATGGCATGGTGCTTGTGATTTATTGTTCTTGTGACCTTATAAACTGTTATTGAAGGTTCATTATGAACACGGCTTTCATGTTTTGTTGTTTGTATGGTCTGAGATCCATTAAGGATCTTACATTTCGTTGAGTTGGGAAACAAGGTTTGATAAGATGTTAACAGAAAATGGAAGATCTATTCTTATTTTGAAATGTTTATAAGTAATAACATTATATTCGGCATAGCATTACGATGTTGGTGTATATACAAACTCATGTGATATTTTGTGATGCAAAGTTGTACAATGAAATTATTACTTATTGTTGGAAATGGTAATCTGAACGAGATGTTGGTTCTGTTCTGGTATTCTTTTTTTGGTTTTTCTTTGTTTAAAAAGGTAAACTAAAAAGGGAACAAGTTGTTGCCTGAACTTGTTTATATTCTCTTGAATGATCCTGATCCTTTGAAGGAGCTTATGTTTTTCTTTGTGTTTGGAATTACATATTGAGTCTTGAACTAGTTGTATTTCAAACATGTTCAATCGGGTCTTGACTTTAAACTAGGTTTATTATTTGATTAATTGGTTTTCGAACTCATAACTCTTTTTGAAACAAACCACATGCGCAAAGAGAAAAATGGAAGCAAGGTTTAGTGGGTTGATGGGTAAACTCTTCGAGATCTTGACTGAAATTATCTTGTTGGTTTATCGTTCTTATTGGAATCCCAATCTTTTACCTCTTATAGTAATATGTTGAAATATATGACTGAACTCTTGGGAAAATTTGAGTGTTAGTACCTACTCGGACTTCACACTTCTTGTTGGGTCCAATAAAAGAATGTTAAGTCTTGAAAGATAAATTGCAATTCAATATTGACTGTGGGTTGTGTTGGAACTCCACTGTTTTATTATCATGTGTTTGAAAAGGGAAATTAATGGTAAAGGTTTGATGGAACTTCACTGTTTGATGGTAAAGGTTTCTAAGAAAAAAATTGCAGTATGTTTTCTTATTACCTTGAGGTTGCTCTTGTTCTCTCCTTTGGGAAATTTTGTATGAACTTAGAATGTATGTATAGAAAAGGGGATTTGATAATTAAGTTGAAAGAAATGATAAAAGGGTAGGTTCATACTCTGTTAAGATTCCTTTTCTAATGCAGTTGGGTTAAGTTCATTTGTTTGGAACCTTCTGTTAATTATTCTTATGGGAAAAAGAGAATCATTACTTGATTAGTCTTCTTATACTTGTCATTTGACTGAAATGAAGTAGAAAGAGGTTGATGACTGGTTGATGAAAAGAAAATGCAAACTTGTTGTTTGACTGTTGATCCATCATTCCTTCTTGGATTTTTATGTGAATTTGTTCTGATGAATACCTTAAATGTTGAATTTTAAAGTAGTTGTCCTTTAAATGAAACAGTTTAAGTCATGATATGAACTTGTTTCTGCTTTGCGAGATGTTATGTATTTTGGCATAATGGAAATGGTTTCTCTTCTTCTTTACTTGAAAGTTAGATGAAACATCTCAATGAGAATATCTTTGTAAACACTTCTTTATCATTATTGTAAAGATAAGTGTTGTATTCTATTTTGGTAGAATTGGAAACAATGGGATGTTATGTTATGTTTTTGTTAAAGATAATTGATAGGATCAATTATACTTTAATTTGTAAGATAGATATTATAGATTATATTTTTCTCTTCTTTTAGAAGTGAATTCAAGTTCATTAATGCTCTTCTTTTCTGATTGTTATTACTTATGCTTAATGTATGATATACTAATTGTCCATTAAGCAGGGTTGTTTTTATTGGAACAATTAGTGGAATGTACTTCATTTTAAGGCTTAGTGCTTATGATGCTCAATTCATTGAACTTACCCGCGCTAGTAATTTTTGCAGATGAACTTTTAAGTGATAAAAGAAGGCAAAAACTTATATGATGCATTGGCTGATTTAAGTCTAGTTATTGTGAAGAATTCAGATTCGTTCGTGAGTTGTATTGAAAATTAAAAGTTATATTCTTTTTGAATGAAGGCTATTATTATGTAGTATGCCTAAATCACATAAGTTTATAAATTTATAAGTTTTGAAAATGAATTGAAAGTTGAGAATTTAATTGCATTGGTTGTGAAAATTATCTTGTACTTTTGTAAAAGAAATGGAATCTTATCTTGTTGATATTCTTCATATTATTTATATGTTTAAATGAGTATTCTTGGATAAGTAGGATAAAGGGAATTAGAGTAATTTCCCTAAATAAGATGCAGCTAGATAAGTTACAGAATTTAATGTTCTTATCTAAACAATTCAATATAGTAAGGTGATGTGTAATGAACATACAATGAAAACTATAGAATTGGTAAAGGACATAAAGGGTGTGTTAAACCCTAGAACTTAACCATGAAGAGGAAGACTCTTCCTCTCTCAAGAAAATGTAAACAAAAAGGGAAATATGATTTCTAATCATTAGACTTCATTTAATAAAGTCTACTAAGTTACAACCTAGGTGGTTGTTACACTTCCTTGAATGGTTAAGTCACATTAAATGGAACTTATGATGTTGCTGCCCTTTTTTTTGGGTAACTACTTGTTAAGCAAAAATTAATGAACATTGAAAGAAATCTTAAGTTAAGGAAGTTCTTCAAGGATTAATAGAATCTGATATGTAAAAGAACTTAGGGAGAGTTGGATTAGGGTTTGGGCAAGGTTGCTGAAATCTACTTTTAATTATCCAAATTAATTAAATATTAATAATCTCCTAGGGGTATGTACATCTCGATGAGGTTGTTCTGTAGGATGTTGGCACATGCCAACTATAGGGTTGTACCTTTGAGAAGATTAGGATCTTCTCGAGGATACAACGATGTAGTTGACATGTGGCAACACCCTCTGCATTGATCATCTAGATCTACACACTTATGGACTTGAACTTAGTTTTTCTCTAGGACTGGGTAGTAGCATAGTTAGGATAAGGAGTAGCCCTCTAAGACTCAGGGTACCTTGGCACATGGGGTTGACTTAGGTTGACCCAGTATGCCAATATACCCTAAGTCTTTATGAGCCTCTTCCTATCATAACCTATGTTGTTAACTTGAACTAGGATTAAACCTTGGGTAAGTGGACTGACAGAAGTCAGTAAAGGAAATTCTAGATAACAATAGAGTGGGGTGAAGGACGTATTCTAGATTGATGAGTATGCCATCAAGGAATAAATAATACGAATAGTATGTTAGAAATATTTGGCCAAAGTATCGCAAATGCCGCTGATTGCGTTGTCTATGTCACCTAGTCTATGGTTTTAGATGCAATTGGATATTAGTAGTAAATATTCAGATAGGTTCCTTAGATAGATCACTCAATACCAGAGAATAGAACCAAGTATATGTATTATACGAGAAAAGTATTCAATACTTAATGTTAATCATGAATAGATCGATAGTTCACCGAGTCATGAAATGAATAGATTGGTAGCTCACCAGAGTCATTACGATTGCATATGGTTATCTATTATACGAAAGGTTGTTATGGAGTGTGTGTTCTAAATTATATATTTAGAACAGAGAAACATTACTCGTGCGAAAAAAAAATTACCTTGTTTCTAAAGTCTTAAAATGGGAATGTTACAAAGACTATACCGAACCCCTACGATCTGTGAGGTAGCTCTACTTCTAGAGGTGAATCCAACATTCCGTGCACTCACATTATATGTGGATGACACACCCAAGAATGCTCCTCCATATAACATTGAAGTTGTCTATCTTGCCATTGATGTACTTGATCCCTGGCTTACTCCTGCTCTCCTACTTCCCAAGTTAGCTTGTTGAGTACTTGTCATACTAGATACTTAAAAACCACACCAAAAGGCTATGTCACCAGGTGGATTAAGATGCGTGCATGTGGCCCAAGTAGTTTCTACTAGCGTAATTCCATGCAAGGCCGAGGAGGGATCTCTCTCATGCTTTCCAAGATGGGGGAGTTCTTGATGCTCCGACTCCACATCCTCTACGTGAGCCGTAAATCCTTCATGAGCCACCTCTCTCCTCAATGCCATACTTTCTACAATGGAACATTGTTTTCCCTCTCACACACCTCATTATATTTAAGACACCTTTCCTCTCTCTGCTTTTTCGCCGCTAGGTCCTCTATCTTAATACCAAACCTATTCCTAACTTCGTGCATTGTGAAGTTTAGTTGGCCATCGGTTTACCCTCCAGGTTAAAATTTACCATCAAGATCTTGATCACCAATGGAATACCGTGCAAATACGTTCCTCTTGGATACCTCAAAAACTTAAATTCAGCGACCTCCATGCAAGAGTACATTGAAATTGAATATTCCAGAATATAACTGTTTAGAACACCACAAAACCATAAATCCACCACGTGAGTCCAAATTAGATCAGCATCATAAAGAGCTTGAAATTCTTCTTGTGTCCAAACAAGTGTGTGATATCTCTAATTCTATTGAGATGCATAAGTCGTAAGCCACTCATAAAGTTCTACTGGAAAGATAGCGAAAAAGCTCTCATATAAGTTGTCGTATAGGTTCTGTTCTACTCAATTGCATTTGTTAAACTCGGATCCACTATTGAACTGTCATGGATATTTTTCCTCTAGATCATGTATCCATTCCTCAATACTTGCTAGAGTTAATCGGTATGTCTTCATCACGAACCATCCTGAAAACAACTGAAAAAGAGGTCCGGAAATAGAACCAATTATGCAGCCTAGAATTTGTAAGATAACACCCTATTCATGCTAACACATCACTCATCCTAGACTGAGCGCTCACCCGAAGCACGTAAAGGTACCAAATCCCTCTTTAGGGTTGTTGTAATAGGATGACAAATAATGAAGAAAGAACCATAAAGACTCATGACTAATCCATCATTCTACATCGCATGTTACCCACATATCTATGAAAAATGAGATTAAATAGTAATCATGATTAAATACTAACATGCAATTACACATAATGGCACTTAGATTCATCCAATATCCTTGATCTATTAATAAGTATAGAAGCTCTTTCTGATCAAGTCAATTCATCTTAAAGTGCATATGAATCGATACACATATTGAGAATCTTACATACATGCCTATATCCCTACGATACATCATACAGATCTCTCTTTTACTTTGCACCTAACCATCATATATATAGGGTGGGGACTTTTCCTTTAATGCATAACTACTCAGAAATAGGTCATATGTTATGAATTACCACACATCATTTACAATTATAGCCACACATGCAAGTGTGCTATCTATAGCCCTCTTACGAGATAACTAAAGTGTTCATTCCATTCCTAGCTTGCCTCCATGCATGGACGTTTGAAATTCTCTCCTAGATATAAACAATGCTTGGGGCGCACTTCTCTACATTGTTGATGTGTTACGCACGCCATATTCCAAAAAAATATCCTCATGCCCAAAATCGGCTAAGTCCTGAAATCCAAACCCGCCTTCCTCACGCAGTCCTTCATGTCCTCATGTGCCTTCAATCTTGGCCTTCTACCCCACGTGGACTCCTCGTGTGATTTTTGCCAAGTATTCTTTGATCAACGAAATAGTGGTTACTGATTCATATTCAGACCAAAGTAAACACCTCTTATATGCCCTAAGTGCTAATACATTTTTTCAAGCATCATCTTGTGTTCAGGCCTGTAAAAAGTATTCAAATTTGCAAGTGTTGTGTGCAATTCTTTCAATTTCCACACCTAGTGCACTAGCTTTCATTGATAAATCTGGGTACAAAAATTCAGATCATCCCATTTCCAGTTTCTAGTATTGACAAACATTTGACATATCATATTTTAGTGCATTTACACAACTAAGGTGGAAATCCTTAGTGACGACTCCTGTTGATTTGATTCTTGATGAGTACCAGTGTCTTAACCTCTATCAAGTGAGTTTTGTTACTAATCTTTGCAAAGCTGGAAGGAAGAATATCTTTCTTTACTAGAGATCCTGCTAGGACATTATTTCTAGAGCTAGGAAAAACAAAGTCAGAAGGAAGAAAATCCTGGAGAGTTATTGGAGATCAGCAAACAAGAAAAGGGATCTCCATTAATGAAAGTGATCGGCCTATCATTGAAGACTGCCATTTAAGTGCTTCTGAATCAGGTAACCTTTTTATGGAATTGAATTCTCCAACTGGAGAGGGGCCTTCATTTGATTTTGAAAAGTTTTCTTCTCATTCTACCCCTGTCTTTTCAAAATTTGATAGGGTTTTCCAAGAAACAAGGCCTTTAGGGGATATCCATTTTGAAATTTATACTCCTGTGTTTGAAGACCCTCTTCCCTTTATCAATTTTCTCCCCTCCAGGTCACCTCCTCAAAACAACATGGCCCAGCCCCTACCTAGACCTCGTTTGTTGTAAACACCTTTGGTCCTATAAATTTTATAGGGATGGCTGGTTATCCAAATGTAGTTCCCTAGGATGTAAGAAATAGATTACCAAAGTTCCAAGGAAACAATGCTATAACTAGTGATCAACATTTAAAGCTTTTTATCAATATGATGGAAGACTTTGAGATTGAACATGAAGATGTATATATAAAATTTTTTATCCATACTTTGGAAGAGGATGCAAGGGACTAGTATAAAGCTTTGCCAAATAATTCCATTGATTCTTGGACAGAGATGAACAATGCATTTAGACTACAATATAGTGATAGAACTAACCCTAGGTTCCTTCTATCAGAATTTGAAAACATCGAGAAGAATCCTAATGAGTCAGTACATGATTTCAACACAAGGTTTAACAAGTCCTTGTGGAGATTTCCTGTTAGCTTAAGGCCATGTGATGAATCATGTTTTATAAAATATTTAGATGCATTTGATAAAAAAAAGTTTCTTACTACTAATTTGAGGCAAGCCTTCACCATGGCTCTACAAATTGAGAATAACATCAAGGAAATTGGAAAGCCTCTAAAAAGGGAGGGTGTAAAACTAATTAACTTGGAAAAGCCTCAAACAAGTAAGGTTGCTGATTTGGAGGAAGTTGTGAAAACTTTGGCTGGGGTTGTCATAGAAATATCATGCAAATTAACGCAGGCAGAAAAAGGGATTGGGCAGAGTTCACAAGGTCAAGACAAGAAACAAGGCCAAGATAGGTTTACAAATCATCATAGAAATGATCGGATATCGATGACAAAGGTAAGGGACATGTTAGATTTGGAACTAAACGGTCCCGAGGCAAGGGAAAATAGAATGGTTCTTGATCCTTTAGCTATCGAGTTGTTGTTATGGAGGAGACAAATGTCATTGATTGGTGTGACAGATGTTTCATGCCCCATGATCCATGTGAGGAAGATCAACAAGAAGAAGAAGAAGTTGATGATGATAATGATGATGATGCATGCATGGTGGAATGCTCTATAAGCTCACAACAAGGGGCAACTTCAACTAAGGTAATAAGTGCTAGAAATGTTGCTGATTTTTGGATTGCATCCACCGGTACCTATTCTTCCTCCCTCTCATACTTTAGAAGTAGATACTATACAAGATTTTGAATTGCCCAATAATGAATTTGAATATTTAAGAGCTTTAATGATAAAGAAGTATGATGGAGGAATCCCATCATAGGAGGACAAATAGATATTGATGAATGTTGTTATGGCTCAAGAGAAGGAGTATAACATAAGAAGTAGGGTTGTCAAAGGGACAAGGCCTTAGGCCAAGCCGAAAACTCCTTTGCTTTCAAATATTCATAAAGAGGCCCCTAAAAACATGCATTTTCAAAGGGCCTTGTTGTCCCAAAAAAAAATCATACCCCTCCTCATGCCCAAGCTATCAAAAATATTGTGCCATCTAATGAGTGTATCAACCTTCCTTCCAATGTTGCCTGGCCAAAGTCTGTCGCTTATGATATTTCCCAAGTCTTGAGTCAAATCAAGATCTTAGTTCCAATTTTTGAGTTGCTTAGGATTTTTGAGCACAAAAAAAGGGCTTTTGAGTATTTGAGGCTGAAAGAGGAGAAGACTGCCCAAGGTAGAAATATAAACATTATGGAGACTCCACCATTCATTTAAGAGTTAGAGACACCACTAGTGTTGGAGGAACTAGGTGAACCACATGAGGTTTATTTGGGGACATCCTTGGTGGAGTCTCAACTAAATTTGGATCCATTCTTCACCACTATGATCATTAAAGACAAATTGTTATACAACTGTATGTTTGACTCAGGGGCATCATGCAATGTTATGCCTCTAGAAGTCATGAATGAGCTAGATATCAAAGTAACAACATCATATGGGAAGTGTACTACTATGGACTCCAGAGAAGTGCCAGTGGTGGGATGTGTGAAAGGTCTAGTGGTGCAACTTGTATCTTACCCAAGTAAAAACCTGATGCTTGATGTTGTTATTGTTGATTGCCCAGCCAAGTGGGGTATGTTGTTATCTAGAAAATGGGCTACAAGTGTTGGTATGAGTATTCAAATGGACATGTCCTATGCTACCATCCCAATTGAGGGCAGCCTTTTCAGGTTGTATGGAGAAAATAAGATGTTGCACCTAATTGAAGATCCCAACAATGCATCTTATGAAGTATTGTACACAAGTGTTGATGTTGATAACTTTGTAGAATTTCTTTGATGAAAAAGAGCACAAGATTGAAGAATGCAAGTGTCTTGTACAAGAAGGATCTCCTTGGACTTTATTGTTTGATGGAGCTTGCTTCAAGTTCGGAAATGGTGCTGGTGTTGTTATAATCTCTCTAGGATAGGAAGATTTTGTCTTTCTTTCAAACTCAACTTTGAGTGCACTAATAACATTCTTGAGTATGAGACACTATTATTAGGTCGAGGACTGCTTGGAAATATGGTGTTAAAGACATAATTGTCAAAGGGGATTTAAAATTGATTGTAAAGAAAGTCAGAAAACTTTATGCCATAAAAATCAGCAAATGAAACAATACAACCATGCAGTTTGGGATCTCATTGAGATGTTTGATTCATTCAATATTATGCATCATGGTATGAGGTTCATTGATTTGGTAGACAAAATTGCTGTATTGGGATCTTGGTTTGATAATTATACAGTATCCCCATATTGTGAATATGATGTTGAGGTGTTAACTAGGCCATATGTACCTGACAACATTAAACATTGGCAAGTTTTTGATGATGATGCTCAGGTCAGAAGATTTCTGCAGAACAAAGGGGATTTTTCTGATCAAAATATTGATTGGGAGCCAATGGTGTGCATAGCAGAGGGTAAAGAAACCTTGTTTGGCAAAGGCATCATCCAACTAAAGACTAATACCATTCCTAGAGGGTTGGTTGCTCTTGAATCCAACTTTGATAATGTTGATCGCATTATTAACAGATGTATAGCAGCCTCAAGGGATATTGAGGAGCATGACCTTGACACAAAGGAGAAACCAAGGAAGATCTGGTTGAGAATCAATCTCAACAAGGAGTAAAAACAGTCTTATGTCCAATTGTTGAAAAAATATCAAGATTGCATGGCTTGGACTTATTCTAAATTGAAGGCATACAGAGAGGATTTGTTTCAACATGAGATTCCCTTAGAATCTAATGAAAAATCATTTAGGCAGAAATAGAGGCCAATCAATCCACTCTTATCTCTTAAAATGTAAGAGGCTGAAGGCGAGGGATGGAGGGATTATTCAGCCTACAAGGTATTCTTCTTGGGTTGCAAACCTAGTACTAGTCAGAAAGAAGAATGGTGACATCAGGCTGTGTGTGGACTTTAGAAATATGAATAGAGCATAAATGAAGGATAATTATCCTTTACCAAACATGGAAAACATGTTGCAGTTAGTGACCAATTCTGAGCTACTATCTACCCTGGATGGTTTCTCTAGTTATAACCAAGTTGTTGTAAAGGAATCTAGAAAGAATTAAGACAACCTTTACCACCCCTTGGGGAACATATGTATATGTTAGGATGCCCTTTGGACTAATGAATGCTGGAGCAACCTTTCAAAGAGCAATGGATGTTGCTTTTGCTGGTTACATCAATGATTTTATTGTTTTCTACCAAGATGATGTAACTGTGTTCTCCAGAAAGAGAGGTGATCATTTGCAGCACTTGGAGAAAATGTTGATAAGATGTAGAGAATATGGAATTTCACTCAATCCAAAGAAGTGTCATTTCAGAGTACAGAAGGAAAAATTTATTGGTCACATTATGTCACAAGAAGGGGTAATGATTGATCCAGAAAGGGTAGAGGCCATTAGTAAGCTCCCAATTCCAAGAACCAAGAAGGGGATTCGGTCCTTTTTGGGCAAATAAACTTTATCAAGATTCAAATCAAACTTTGCTGAGTTGACCATTCCAATCACTGACATGCTAAAGAAGGACCGGAACATCAAATGGGAGGAGGATGTCATTCAAGCTTTCAATGGGATTAAGGAGGCATTAAAACATGCCCCTGTTTTAGCAACTCCAGATTATAAGAAGCCTTTCCAACTATTTTCTTTTACTTCAAAGAACACTATTATATTTGTCTTGTTGAAGAAAGATGATGAAGGGGATGAGAGGCCAATTTCCTTTTTTAGTAAGGCATTGCGTAGGGGCTAAGCTGAAGTACACTATTATGGAGAAACAAGCATTTTCCTTGGTAAAAGCAACAAAGGTTTTTAGGCCTTACATTTTGAGCTCTAAAATTGTTGCTTATGTTCCCCACACTATGGTGAAATATATCTTATCAGAGATGGAAGTCTCAAGAAAAAGATGCAGATGGGTGATATGACATGGATAAGCTTATGGATAAGAGCAACTTGTAAACTATTGAGGTAAATGAGGTAGAAGAAGGAAGGGTAGATGTTTTTGAAAAATTGATGAGTTCTAAGTGGTACAAAGATGTAATTTTTTATCTCATACATCTATACTACCCTGAGCATTTGAGTAAGAACCAGAAAAGAGCCCTTAAGTTGGCTTCCCGAAATATGTCATTACTAATTATGGGTTATCTTGGAAGAACCCTGAGGGAGTTCTCTTAAGGTGCATTACTGAAGATGAAGCCCCCAAGATAATTGTTGATCTCCATGGAGGATTTTGTGGGGGCATTTTGCTAGAAGAGTCACAAAGACACAAGATCTTGAGGGCTAGTTATTGGTGGCCAACTATCTTCAAGGATACAACTCTTTTGGTTAGAAGATGTGAGAGTTGTCAACACTTCTCTGGAAGACTAAAAGCTTCAGGCTCCCTGCCTTTGCAGCCTATATCAATTGAAGCCCCATTCAAGCAATGGGGAATGGATTTCATTGGTGAGATTTCAGACCCTTCAAGTGCTAGCCATAAGTGGATTCTTGTAGCCACTGATTACTTCACCAAATGGGTGGAGGCAATCCCCACCAAAAGAGAAACACACCAAATTGTCATGGATTTTATGTTGAACCATATCATCTGCAGGTTTGGGGTGCCAATTAAAATGTTTTCTGACAATTCCATGAGCTTCAAAGCTAAACCTTTGGTGGCAATGTGTAAAGAATACGGGATCAATTTAACATATACCTCTAATTACAATACCCAAGGAAATGGACAAGCTAAATCCAGCAATAAAAATTTTAGAAGATTATTAGAAGAACCTTGGAGATGAACAAAATAAAATGGGGTGAACAACTGAAGTTTGTTGTTTGGGTGGTGCAAATTCGTTAAAAGAGCCACTAGAAATAGTCCATTTGAATTGGTGTATGGCACTCATGCTTTTCTACCCCTATATATGTAACTATCCTCATATCAGTTCATTCAACAACCTGGAAGATCAAGAAGTTAGTCCATATGAGGCTGGTATTAACCAGTTGTTGAACTTGATGAAGAAAGGAGGGCATCTCACCAAAGGCATGTGAAGTTCAGAGAAAAATTGAAGAAGTTATTTGACAAGAAGGTCACTCCCAGAGATTTCAACATTGGAGATCTTGTGTTGTTGTGGGATAGCAGACATGAGGACAAGGGAAAGCATGGTAAATTTGATGCACTGTGGATGGGCCCTTACTCCATTGACATTCGGATTGGTGAGCATACCTTCTTCTTGAAGGATTTGGATGGTGAATTGCTCGAATTTCTTGTTAATGGCAGGCACTTGAAGCATTTCCTGGATTGATTCCCCATAATCAAAGTGAGCATCACCTGTACAGTGTATAGTTTGTTGGTTTGTTTTCTATCTTTTGTGTTTTTTCTCGTTCTGGTCCTCGGTGACTTGGTTTTGTTGGTTTCTCGGTTCGATTTTGGAGGATGGTTGTGGTTTTTCTGTTATGCTAGCTTTCTCTTTGACTCCATTGTCCAATGGTCTATTCTTGGCACTTTGTCTACTATTTGTTCTTGTGGCACTCGTATGGAGTGCCCATCCCGAGTCGGAGCCGATGTTGGTGCTCATTTTGATCTCGCACCATTTTTCCATGATTTTCCTCTGATATGCATGTTATGAAATGTTTTATCTCTCGATGTGAATGCTCTAAATATTTTACCTCCATTTAAATGCCTTGAGTTGTTTGCAGAATCCATTGTCATGCCCCTTTTTTAAAGAAGTTTCAGAGCTTGCCCTGTTTTTGCCCTAAATTTTTCAAATCCACGGGCTCTGCCATTTTTTCCTATTTTTCCCGATCATGGAAGCTCGAAAATGATCAATTTATACTTGTATGCCTTTGAAAATCCAAATCCATGGTTGAAAGATGCTTGGAACCATGATTCACTTGGTTTTGTTTCAAGATTTTTCATCCTTCTTGAAAAATCAGATTCGGGCATGAATGGTGAATTTACATGTTTTTGATGGAGCGGGCATCTTTTTCCTATCAAAATTAATCCTCAACATTCAGCGGTCATGTGGCTTCTTTTGGTTGGTCGGGGACGGTGGGAAAATGTTTTAACTTGTCACTTTTTATTGTTTTGGAAAAAGGAAAATTTGGTCCCGTAGCTCCGCTTAGTTCGATTGGTTCTTTTGGTACTTACGTGGCTTCTTCTAATTGGATGGGGCGTGGCGGGTTTGTTTTTAAACTTTTTCTTTTTGGCTACTTTGGAAAAAAATTTGAACCCGCCCTGTGGCCCCACTAAGCTTTGGTTAAATAAAAATTTAAGCAACGGGAAAAAATATTACTTTGACCCCACAGAAGGACATGTGGCAAAGTTAAAAGTGGAGATGCGGGCCTCCGGGAGTAGGTTGGATATTTTTCCCTTTTGGAAAAATGGATTAAAATTCTAAAATGGAAGTCCATTCCCACCAAATGATTTTGAATCCTTATAAGGTTCTTGAAGTTGCGCCATAACGACACGTGGAGGTCTCGACAGTCTTCTTTCCTTAGACTTTTCAGCAACTTCCTAAAGGGCCCAAGACACGTGGCAAGCCCATGCTCATTTAGGGTCTCTACTTTTGGGGACCACCTCAAGATGCACCATTGAGACGTGTGGCGGTTTGAAAATGTCAAGAGGCGGGGAGGCGGGCCATCAGGGGCAACTTGGATTTTTTTCCCCTTGATATTCAAAAGACTGAAATCATCAAAATGACCCACGGGCCCGATAGAGAAAATTCAAAACTTTCTCCAGTCAATGGCAGAGGTGTGGACTTTCGGGGTAAATTGGAAAATTTTCCTTTTGTGGAAAAAGGAGTTAAAAGTGAAAAAGGAAGCGTGGTTGTTGGGACCCACATCAGAGACTAGAAGTGGAAGGGCGGAGCTGCAGGGAAAACTTGGAAAATTTTCCCTTTTCCAAAAAAGAGGTGAAATAGCAAAATTTAGCGCGGTTCCTTTGGGACCCACATTAGGACACGTGTCAAGCCCATTTTTCAATGGTGGAGGTGGAGCAAATTGATAAATTTTACATTTTTTCTAAAAAGTGTAAAAGATAAAAAGGAACCCCTAGGCCCGTCTTGACTTGGATCTCCCACATGAATGGTCTAGATTCAAAAAGGAGATCAACGGTAGTTGTGTGTCTGTATCTACTTTTCGCCATTTCTGCTCTAAAGCTCCTAGGGATGATAATTTTTATGTTTTTTTATCATTTCTTGGAGTCTCTTGCATGTAAAATGAAGAGGAACATTAATTTCATATTCTAGTTGGGTGGGAAAAATATGAAGATGTCTTTTGCAATTAAAATGTGATCTGATCATTGGCTTCGATCGATTTCAGTTTTTCTTTCCTTGGCATGCAAAGAACCAGATTTGACAAATTGGAGGAAGAAGTAGTTGGCGTGTGAGATGAAGAATGACCTACCAAGTGAAGAATTGAATGCTAGAAATATTTGGAGAGATTTTCCCTTTGCACACCTAACAACCTTTTCACAAATCTGATTCTGGGAGTCTCATAACACAATGGTGCTTTGAATGTCTCTGGTTTGGGGGAAAATTTGTTGTAAATGAAGTATTATAAATTGCATGAATTTTTCGTGCAAATGGTTGGAGTGTTAGAGGTCAGGACTAATTTTTCTAAGAGAAAATCTTGATAGAACCCATCCTTCTGAGAAATCATCTGAAGAAACCTGTTTATCTCCTTTTGTGTTAAATTTGATCATGTCAAGGTGGTTGTGATTGTACTGACCATTGACAAGCTACGAGATGTTCTAGAAACTTTCCCATACTAATAAATTTAATCAAACTTGAGTTAATCTACATTATTTTGGGAAAAAATTGTGTTTGCTTCATTCTTGAATGTCTGCAAGTAGTTTTCTTGTTCCGTTGCAATCTTACATTGAAATCTTTGTGAATCACACAAGATATTATCCTTGTGATAGTTTGGTGGCATTTGCAATTTCATTTATCAAAAGAGCTTTCATTTGATAGTGAAATAAACAAATTTAAAATCACTATGACTCCTAGCATGACTATAAGATTGTTTGTTAGCCTTTGAGGGTATCTTAGGCGTGATGAAATAGAGGTTGATAATGTTTAGTTAAGTTTTCCAATTTGAGCCCTCATTTTGGATCCTTGAATTTTGTGTGAAAAGTGCTGATCGGGCCTCCTTTGAAGCACATATTCTGGTTAAAGGAACATCCTAGCTATCCCGAAGCATTCTATTGTTCAAGCTCTCCATTTTTGTAAAAATTCTCAAGAATTTGGTGAATCAAGTTCATTTTTGCCTCACCTCCCACCAAAAATTCATTTAAAAACAACCAATCATACCCATACTACCCTTTTTGTCATGTGTGTATACAAATGCATAATTTTTACTACCGAAACGTGTAAAAATAATCAGGTTTTCATTGTCTTTAGTGGCCTGAACCTTGCTTAGAAAATATCTCCATTATCTAGAGTGACAACTCATGAGAGTTAGGTTTTGTTGCATTGATCATATTTTCTTCAAGGTCTTCTTAATAATTTCACAAGGAAGGATATCTCCATCTCCTCCACAAATAGCAAGCTACAAAAAGGGTCCTCTCACCCTGGTTGAAAGGCACAACCATAAAGTAGTGAGGATAGGTAAAATCCTCTTGAGGGTGCTACCCATTTCTCCACATCTGAGTGACAAAGAGCAAGCTGCATTTCATCCCTAGCTACAAAATGACACACTACATGCTCTACTTGTCTCTAAGCTTCCTGCCAAACCTGTGATGTTGCTCAACTTCTAAGGGAGAATCAATTTGGGTACCAAGCCAGGAAGGAACATAGGCGAGAATAGATGTAGATGGGAAGTATCTTAAATAAGTGGTAGATGAAATAGGGGTTGTTTTTGTAAGTGTAGGTAGGTGGAGTGGACATAAAGAATCTTGTAGCAATCGAAGGAAGAGACTGCAGGATGGAGAAGATGATGTTTTGGAAAGGAGTATGAGATGCCGACACCAATGGTGGCTGAAATGCAATAGGTATATGAGAGGTGGTGGGTGCAGATAGACCTAAACTCAAGGTGGTTTATAAAGGCATGGTTGAAATCACGGGAGCGACAGACATCAAAGGGTTGACAAATGTTATAGGTGCAACAAATATCAATGATGTAGGGTCAACACGGGAAACCATAGGTGGTAAGGTAGAGGAGGGTAAAGCCAAGCTAATAGTAGCTGATGCGAAGTGGGTATGAGGATAGGAAGAATGGACATAGGCATGTCATATAAGAGTTTCACCGATGAATCATGTGTACATGAATGGGTGAGATAGTACTTGAGTGCGGTGGGTTTCGATCAAGGAGTCTCGTGAACTCCTCATCACCGGTGGGTATGGAAAAAGCTTGATTCGGTCGATATGTGATGAGATGGAAAGGGGTGATGTAATAGGTGGGATTAGCTAGTGACTAGCACGAAACACAAGATCATTATCTTATTTACGAGTCAAAACCATGTGACTAACGATAGAACAAGTATTATGAGCTTCTCGATAATGTAAAAAGACAAAATAAAGCAGAGAAAAATGAGTTTAAAATGTGTGATTTGATTGTTGTTTATATTGGAAAATCAAAACACAAAGACCGACGTTGCTTGGGGTAATCGACGTTGGTATGAAGGGGTAACTACCGCTAGTCGACAAGACTAATGTTAGTTCTTATGGGGAAATGAAAGATTTGTAAATCTGGCAATAAATGATGAAGACAAAGTAGAACTAGACTCTGAAGGTGATATCAAGGACTCAAAGATATAGTAAAGTGACAGAGGAAGTCACAAAAAGAAAAGAAATATAGATTGAATGCTACTTTGGTAGAAATGACCAAAACAACATAAAGCGACGATGTTCCCTAAACCAATGGTGGTGAGATTATGAAAGCGATGGTGGACATTGCATCGATACCGATTCTTGTGAAATCTATGAAAAATGAAAAAGTGATTTTTTGGTGATTTAGGTCAAATAAATAGACCAACTCAAAGACCAAATATGGAAATGATCGGTTCTAACACACTCAAACACAATCGAATACACCAAATATGATTGTGGAGTATGTAGGGAGAGAGAAAATGAAGAAAATGAACTCACACCTCAAAATATAAATAAAGTAAAAGCTATCAAACATGAAATCCTAGGATGTAGATTTAATGTTGTGGTTTATGCCATTTAGGATTGACTTGTGAATAGAATAGAGTTTTTGGTTACCGAAGGTGCCCTATGGAAACTAACAACTATGGATGCTTTCGGGTAATTTTTGGCATGGAGGATCCTTCTACGATATGATAAGCGGCCAAAACGCATCCGGAGCCCACTTTGTCAATCCTATGATCATGTGATCATTGACAACTTCTTTCGGGAAATATGTTGTTTAGGAAATTTGTAGTTTTTTTACGTGATTTGGTATAAAGAGTGTGCCAAATGTGAACAACGGTTTATTTTTTCAACCATTATTTTTGCATGACTTCTAGCATATAGGTTTCCCACAATTTAGATGAGCTAGAATGCAACATACAACAATGAGATGCAAATATTTTAAAACCCAAATCCATAATGAAATTTGATGAGAGAAATAATGAATGGGTAAGAGTATGTCTTTCACTAATGCAATACTGAGAATAAAAGAAGCTGCATTCTTTTTATCCAAAATACAAATTTCACTAAAATCGGTAGGAGAAGAAGAATGTTTCCCAGGGAAAAGATTTTAATGTGAAATTTCTTTTAAGAAGAAATAAACACACAATGATTCCCTAAGAATGAATAATGCAAAGAACCATGAATGGGTCCCACCAAGCATGAAAAAATGTTTCATCAATAATTTTTATGCTTTCTCTGATGAAACAGATAGAAGGTAAATGGTTAAAGAGGAATATCTATGAGGCGAAGGTGGAAGGTACAATGTGTGCGTTGTTGATTTTATCCAAGCTGGTTGTAGAGAGCTCTTTTTTCTCGGTAAGGACTACGTATAGATGCAAAAAAACACCACAAATGAGTATTAAATAGCATATGACAGTGGGACTGTCTAGTGTATGCTAGATCTTGGAAGCATGGTGGTTCCTAGAGAGGAATTTGTCAATCCATTGTTTAATAATAATTCAATGAGAATAAGCAACTAAAATATATAATTATTATTGCAATGTAATGATTTAGGTTTCTCATACACACAATATTCTATATTTTATTCTAGATATCAAAATAACACTAAATCTAATTAGAGTTGGGGGTTTTCAGGTCAGATAGGTTTGTCAAAGGTTTGGTAAGGGTTTGGGGCTGATTGGTTGAGGTCTGGGTTAGTTTTGGGTGAGTGGGAAGCTTGCTGGTGTGAGAATATAAAATTACACATGGATTGATATCAGTTTGATGATCGATGATGGTATGGGGACTAAATCGATGGTGTTCGGGAACCAATGCTAGTAGGAGCAATAGGTAATGGACTATTAGAAATGTGTTTTTAGGCTCTTTTTGATTGCACAAAGAGTGAGGGTAGTGTGGTTTGGGTCGTAATATGGATAAGAAGACTCAGGAATACTAAGAAGGAGATTTAGAAGGATGAAAAGGCTTGGGTGGTTTAATAGTGGGTTGGTGGGAAGAAGATGACATACGAGTAACAGAAGAAATAAAATATTGAAAGTAGTAAGAGATCTACAATGGGATAAGTACAAAATGATTGAAATCACAACACTTACTTGGTATTTTTTACATCATGTGATTTGAGATGGTTGATGGTTGATCGTAGAAGAGGTACTTGAGTCCAAGATCTTGCAAGACAACCTATGTGGTCTCGTGAGTATTCCAACACTCTGGAAGGAGAAGCGGTTTTTGTCTTGCACCTTTGTGGTTATGTTTGTTCATCTTCTAGATGTAGGAGGGCTTGACGATTTGCACTTGAATGCAATAAGGATACAATAATTGAACGACCAATCCGTTTAAAGAGTTATAAAATTGTATATAAAGGAACTGATGGCGGTTTAGGTGACCGACGTCGACCAAGGATAAACTAGCATCGGTTAGGGTGAAATAGTCCTATTTACCAAAAATAGGAAGATCTTCCCAGATTTGGTGTGCTTTCCTTATCGGGTCTACTTAGGGAAGTAGAGTTCATGTGAGAGAAGGCAAGTTGATCTTAGAAGAAGTCTAGCTAGGTTTAGGAAGAAGTCTTATTTAGCTAGGTCAAGTAGTGACTCACCACTGGGAGTGATGACTTGGTGCTGAGAGTGATGACTTGGTCACTGTGAGTTAAATGCCCCTAGAATGGGTCCAAGGTGAGGTGTAATGATGAGGTGGAGGTGTGAGGATGAAATTAACTTAATTAAATTAATTAAATTAATTAATAATGTGGGGATGAATATTAATATGGGGTAAAGTGGTTATGATTAGTTATATGTGTTATGTTGATTAATTGAAGGGGGCCAAGGGGAGTGTGACCCAAATTTGGTGTCTAAACTTTACACCAATCATTTTCTTCATATCACCACCTTATAGGATTGTTTCCTACTCAAAACAGGCACTTCTAGGAACCAATCTTAATTAATGGAGCTCAATATTACACCAAATAAACTCAAATATGACATTTAACTACTCATTGTAAATATAATGACCTATATAACACATCCAAACATGTTATACCTCATGAAACATCCAAAAATGCAAATGGAACCAATTCTCCTCTTGATGAGTTGAACTACCGAGGAACCAATTTTGGAAACTCAACTTGTTCCACCCTTGCTGACATATTCAAGACTTATAAATACATTTAATATGGAAAAAATTCATCCCTATTCACTCTCCAATGGGTAGTTATCATAATCTAATCCAAATCGTATGCCTTCTACATCAATCTTCTCAACAAAACCTTTTTTCTGAAACAGTCAAACTAGGTCAACTTTTCACCTCCACCATGCCACCACAAGTACACTTTGAGCTTAAAAAAATGAAAATTATCACATGGTATGTCAACAACACCCCTAATTCCATTCGACTTCATCACCATGCCCACAAGTGCTCAAGCACTTCCATTCATCAAGCCTACTAAAATTGCCCTTTTGGCCCAAAAACCAGTCAACCTCTTTTGACCTATGCAGCCCATCAAAACACCTTAAAAAGATCTAAAATTTCCTCAAACATGTATCATAGATCCCATATAACTTAGAACACCAATTTATTCATATGGTCTAATGGAAACTTTGAGAGCAATTCCTTCTTCCCTGAAAACATGCTAATAGTAGTGGGTTCCACCAAGTGATATGATCTCAAATAAAGATTTCTAGAAATAAGATAAAGTCCTATTTCACCTCTAATCATCACATTTGATGATTCAGTTCATTCCAGGCTCGAGACAAGAAGATCTTCTCCATTTCTCATAACATATGGTTTCAAACTCTCATTAAAAAAAAAAACTTGTCTTCTTAACAATTGTTCATAAATGTTAGGGCCTCATTTGATCTTATTCTAACTCTGATATCTTATTAAATCCATGTAAAACCATCCCTAAAAGGATTAGGGTACCATGCATACATCACACATGCCAACCAAGATCATATCTCTCACCTAAAGTTGGAAGATGCACTCTCAGAGCGCGGTAGGACCACAAACATCATAACTTGCAAAAATTTCATCATGGAAACCTGAATTTTTCCCACAACATTAGGACACCTTGTGCTAACATCTCAAATCATCTCTATTCCAAAAATATGTGTGCATCTATACCACCACTAGGAATTTCATGAATAGGCCTTGGGGTTTTGCATGTTAGGGCCACAACCAAGTAAACTATCACAATAAACATGCTCAAAACCATCACAAACTCCCTCTACATGATGAAAATAATATGGCATACCTTTCTGAGTGTCTCCTAGAGCTCATGCATACCTACAAGAGACTATCAAGCCTTATTGGGCCTCCAAACACTAGGATCAAGACTAGTTTGTACCTAGAACAGGTAGAAGAACATCATAAATCCTCTTCCAAGATCTCAAAAGGACTTAACACACTTGAGACAAAATTTCTCAAACCTCTTCATTCCTCCATGATCTTACTTAGCTCTAAAAATGATGATCATGCCTCCTTAGGCCTTTAAGCACCTAGACTAGGTCTAGATGAACACCTACAACTATATCCACAACATGTACAAGCACTCTAAAACTCATGTCAGTGTCTCAACACTCTCCAATTATTATCTCCATACATTTTCCATACTCCATATTCCATCATGCAACTCTATTCACCATGATCTATCACCTAGGCTAACTAGGTCACCTGATTAGGCCTACTAGGCCAAGCCATTCTCATTGTTTCCACTATTGCCACCATGTCACACCTTGATTGACCATGTCATCATCATATAGATCATAATATAACTCTCCTATACCACCCTATTTGTAATTAATGATATTTTACATCAAATACAACACTCGAGCTCATTCATGTGAACACACTATGTGTAATAGAGTGCCTACTTGAATGCACTTCTCAATAAATTAAAAAAACACATATTTATCCATTTATCTTCAAGGGACACAAAGTCTAAAGTTAATCATTATTAATATTTGAAGTTCTTAGAATTTATTTCTCAAAATGGGAAATTTAATGATTATGCCTTTACCCAATGTTTTAAATAATTGTTTCCTTTTGAGTAAAAATTGTGGTTGTTGGATTCGAAATTTATTCAAACCCAATTCAAAACCTTATTGAAATGATAGTTTCCATTCGGATCTGCACAATTTGGGGTATTTTGGTTTTTGTAATGTGTTGTAAAATGTATGAATATTAAGTGGTTGTGGAATTTTAATTTAGATTTTGAAGCCCCAGGATGTGGAGAGTTTGAAGTTGTTTTACGTGATATAGTTTGAAGCTTACCACCTCAAATTTTAGTTTTCCATTAAAAGTTAGATCTAAAAATAAGAGGAGGAATAATGGAGGATGATGTGTATTATTGTGGACCTTTACACATTTCCTAAATGGAAATGATGTATATAATATGCCATGATAAGGGATGCTCTAGATGATGCCCAATGTTCATGTCAATGGGGGTTGTGTCCATGAATAAAATTGTGCGAGAAATACATAACATGGGAGTAAGTAATAGATAGCTCCAGATGTGAACTCTACAATATGGATTTTTCTCTATTGAAAATTTTTAAGGTTGCGAGATCAATAGCGGATTGTACCCTTTCTAGCACTATCGAGTTTTTATGCATTGTTATCCTTATTTCTAGAATAAGTTCACAAGACATGTATTTACCCCAATGCCTAAGCCAAAATTTGTGGAAGAAATATATTACAATAAGGGTTTTTAAATGTTAAGCTTACATGGGATTTTTTATATTTTTAGTCATCCATTTCTTGTAGACCTTGAAATGCCTAAAATATGGAAATACAATCTCTAATTTATTATTATTATGATTTGCTAAATTCACCTCTCTCTATCTAATTGTAGGCATAGTCTCTACTCTCCATGATCGAGTGATAGCTATGCTATAAAATTCATTGTGAACTTGTTTCCATCCATTGTGGCATACCTCTCAGTAGGTTCTTTGTAGCATTGATTTTGTTCAACCTAATATGATTTTTGTTATATTGACATTTAAATAGTTTATAATATAATTAAATATGCATATGTTTATCCATTAATAAAATGTTATAATTTATCCTTTCTTTTTTGACTCTATTGTAATCAAGATGATTTCCTATTAAATTTTTATTTTCCCTTAAAATCATTATGTTGTTTATCCATATCCTAAATTATTTGGATATGTATAAGAAAAACAATATTAATGAAATAATATTACAAAATTTCCTTTTCCATTGATTATTATATTTCCCCCTTTCCTTCATTCTTAAAAATCACATCTACACTTTGTGTAAATCATGATGATCCTCATGTAAATAGTTTTAATCTAATCATTATTAGCTTTTTGTTTGGTATATGAGTAGGTTTGGGTTGTAAATGAAGTTCATTATGAGATTAACTTTTTGCAACCACATTCAGCTCAAATGGATCTCTTATTGGTTTAAGATCTTCATCTATTTCTTTTGACCAAAAATGGAATGATTATTCACTCATAATTGATCATTCACAATAATTATTTGTTTTTTCTTGATCATTTATAGTTTAAAAGTACTTGGTAGTGTATGTGAAGAGTTCGGGATGTAAAATCTTCTTGTGGATTTGCAACTATTAGATATATTTTATGGTTATTTTCACATATTAATTCTTTCATTATTCTCTAAGAATCAATATTCATATATGACATGAGTGTATATGATATTACCAAACAATAAGGTGTGACAAGGAGGCATTATGGGATAAGTTTGCATTTGTAATATTTTTGAGTACATAATTTGATACGATAATATTAGATATTATATTTGATCCAGAGGATCCTCACAGAGAAACACTGATCTAAGATCTTCTCATAATAAGTTGCAGTCATTTTTAAAGCGTGGAGAAAAATTATACGATTCCGACGACATCTTGTTTGCAGGAAACGGAGCTCGTTTGCAAAAGTTATAGCCCGCTGAAATTTTTGGGCAACTGGCAAAATTTGGAGTTTTGTGCAGGTTGGACATGTGCACGCTCGCCAAGTGTTTCGATTATATTGCGACACGTGGATGAATTGTGTGACGTACTAAAAAAATGGGTTTTGGAACACCGGTCTTGGACACTCGTTCTTGGACAAATGGACCCTGCTATTTACTGGCTGGGGGCCCTCAGCCAGGTTCGACACACTCGATTATGGAGGGGTGTCTTGGCCTCCTTCTCATTTAATCATTAAACTAAATTGTGTATATAAACTCCTATAATTGCCTTTTCGCTATGCATGTGGGACTATTAGACATGCATTGTTTAAATCATGCAATTTCCCACGCATTTTTTATTAACTACCATATTCCACACATTATCCTAGCTAAACTTACCATGCATTGCATATTAATTCACTATACCACATTCCATGCCTTATCCTTATCCAACTGTCACGCATTATCCTTGGCTTAGTTTTAGCACCTAAAAATACCAACCATGCGCTGTCCCAAGAAATGCACCCTCTACATAAGCAAATCACGGTGGCTCTTAAGCCACTTCAAACCACCCTCCATGGCATTAATAAATGCTTACCTTTTTATACGCCCCCACATGTGGGATAAAACACTTAAAAGGTGCCTAAGGAGAAGGAGGAGAAGTGGAGAGGATTGGAACAGCTGACCTCCCAATCAAAAGTATAGGCACCTAACCATTACGCCAGCTGTTTGGAAATAGTATAAAAGGAGAGATATTATATTTGTATAGCATTCGGGTTGTGTGAAAATATTGTAATGCTCATATCTTGAGCTAGGAATGGAATTTGGAGGAGATGTAAAAAGAAACCCCTGTTATTTTTACAAAGGAAGACTGTGAGAAGGTCAGAATTTTGTAGAATTCTTTGTAAATAATTATTTTCAATATTTTAATAGATCGTTCCCATTCACCGGACCCGGAGACGTAAGCCTCAAGCACCGAACTCCGTTATCAATTCTTGCGTCAAATTGCTGGTGAATCCTCTTCATTTCTTTCAATATTTGCATAGTACTTGCAGTTTTTATTCTTTTATTAAAAATACAAAAGGATATAATGCTCAAATTTTACATCGAAAATCAATACAAAGCAAGAAAAATGTGTGTGCACAATTGCTAGTTAAATTTGGTTTTCAGATCATTGGTATCAGAGCTGGTTTTGACTGATTTTTGGTTCAGTTTAACGTGTTTTGGATTGTAAGTTGTGTGTTGGATGTTAACAAGGTCTCGATCTAAGAAGGGTGAAGGAGAGTTAGTTGAAGGAGATCCCAAAATTGGTACCAGACGATCTCGAAGTCCTACAATGGTGGATCGAGAGGAAGTGGAAGAAAACTTTCGTCAATCATTCCAACAGATGAAGGAAATGGTGGAAGAAATGTACCAAGATAGGCAAAGGGAAAAGGGAACTAGAGGAGGTAAGAAAGAAGAAAGCTCTAGTTCTGATATTCCAAAAAGAGACTCTTTAAAATCTGATTTTCCTTCATTAAAGTTAGATATCAAGTTTGAATTTCCTATGTATACTGGAGAGCTAAATGCAGAGAAGTTGGATAACTGGGTCAAGCAAATAGAAGTATATTGCAGGGTTCAGAGAATTTTTGATGATGAAGCAAAGATTCATCGGAAACTCTTCGGATGGGTGGCACAACACTCATTTGTGGGAGAGTAAGCTTCAGGAAGTGGAAGAAAACAAAGGTATAGAAATCACTTCTTGGTCTAAATTTGTTTCAAATCTTAGGCAACAATTTTATCCTCTTGGTTATAAGCAACAAGCTATGATGGATTGGAAAACATTAAGACAAACTAAGGGACAAAGTTTTCAAGAATACACACAAGAATTTAGGAAAAGGGCTCTAATTCTAGGAATTTCCCTAAACACAGAAGAAACACTGCTCAAATATATTGGTGGATTACATAGTTATCTAAGGCATATGATACTTGTTTTAGGTCCTACTAATCTTGATGCAGTATGTGTTCAAGCAACCCATCCGGAAGCACGAGGAAAATAAAGGAGTCCTCTTTCTCTTCTTTTAATCAGAATAACAAGCAATCTGAAGGAAAAGGTTCGAAAGAACGAGGAAAAGGAAAGGGTAAGCATAAAAAAAACTCTACTGTTAAGAAGGAATATGAAAGACCATTTTGTAATCATTGTAAAAAAAACCATGATGAGTCTAAATGTTGGAAATTACATCCTGAAAAGAAGCCTAAATGGATGGTTAAGAAAGGAAAGGAAAAGAAAACAAACACTGTAGTGCATGATCTTGGTTCTGATTTAGGTGATGAAACCAAAATCACAGCTATGAGTTTTCAAGGTAAATCAACTCTTTCAATTTCCAACAATAGCACTACAAATGTTGCATCTTCTTCTACTAAATAAACTATACCTGACGATAAGAAAAGAAATGATCTTTTCCACATTAGAGTAATTTCAAAGCATATGAAAATTGATACTCTTTTTGATAGTGGATCTCAAGCTAATCTAATTTCTAAGGAGGTTGTTAAGAAACTAGGACTTAAAACTAAACCACATCCTAAGCCTTATCCTTTGGGCTGGGTTTGTGATGATGCAAAACTGTAGGTAACTAAAACTTGTACTTTCAGATTTGCCATTACAGGCAAGTTTATTTATGAGGTAGAATTGGATGTAGTTCCTTTCGATATTTGTGGGGTGGTTTTGGGAAGTCCTTATTTGTATGATTGTAAAGCAATCTTCTATAGGGAAGAAAATAAATATTTTCTTGTAAAGGATGGAATTGAGTTTATTATTAGAGCTCACCGTGAAAAGAATAATCTATCCTTGGTAACTACAGGTCAAATGAAAAGGCTTGTAAACTCAAGAAAAAGTTTTGTGCTCATGGTGGTCAAAGCCAAGGAAAAAGAAAATGAGATGGCTTTTGAGACTTGCGATCTAAAACATAAGGATGAATTGGTAAAAATTGTTTCTCATTTTGATGATGTTTTTCAGATCCCACAGGTCTACCTCCAAAAGAGGGGTTTGACATGAGATACGATTGCTTCTTGGGATGCACCTCTTCCCAATATCGAAGAATGTACAGGTGTGGTAGTAGAGAACGAGGAAATCAAGAGACAGTAATGGAACTTTTGGCTCAAGGTATAATTCGTCCAATTACATCCCCATGTGGTTCACCAATTATATTGGTTCCTAAGAAGGATGGCACTTGGTGAATGTGTGTTGATTTTTGTGCTTTAAACAAGATTACTATAAAGAATCGTTACCCTTTTCCTAGAATAGATGATTTACTGGATCAATTAAAGAATGCAATTTATTTCACTAAGTTAGACTTAAGAAGTTGTTATCACCAAGTAAGAATTGCGAGAAGGTGATGTTTGGAAAGCGCTTTTAAAACAAAAGCAGGTATTGTTTGAATGGTTAGTGATGCCTTTGGTTTGTGCAATGCACCAGCAACATTCATGAGAGTTATGAATGAAATTTTTAGACCATTCATTGATAATTTCGTTATTGTCTACTTAGATGATATTCTTATTTTCAGTAAGTCATGGGATGAACATGTTAAACACATCCAGAAAGTCTTAGATGCACTAAGGAAAGAGAAATTGTATTTGAAGATGTCAAAATGTGAATTTGGAAAAACATCTTTAATTTACTTGGGGTATATTGTAGGAAATGGAGAATTGAGAATTGATCCTACAAAAATAGAGGTTATTGTGAAATGGCCTAGACCCACAAATGTGACAGAAGTTAGAAGGTTTCTAGGTGCAGTTCAGTACTGGAGAAAATTTATTGCTAACTTCTCATATATTGCATCTCCTTTGCATGCTTTGATAAGTATTAAACAAGTCTTTCAGTGGGGAGGAAAACAACAAAAAGAATTTGATACACTGAAAGAGAAGATAAGTACCGCTCCGATCTTGGCACTTCCAGATTTACAACATTCATTTAAGATTGAGACAGATGCTAGTGACTATGCAATGGGGGCAGTTTTGATGCAGAACAAATGACCAAGTGTGTTACCATTCAGAAACCTTTACAAGTGTGCGGTAAGAAACTATCCAACTTATGATAAAGATTTGTATGCTTTGGTTCAAAGTGTTAAAAAGTGGAAGCATTATTTAATGGGAAAAGAAACAATTATACATACTGATCATCAACCGCTTCAGTACTTACAAACACAAACCAAATTGCAATGCATCTAGACATTTGGTGGATGGGATTTTGCAACAATTTCATCTTGTAATCAGGTATAAAAAGGTATTCAAAACAAAGTTTCCGACATGTTATCCAGGACCACCGGTGGTAGTAGTATCTATTCTTTTGTAGCATAGTTCTTTGGCTCATGTTAGTTACAAGGAACAATATGTAAATGATGTTGATTTTAGAGAAGTGTATGAGGATCTAGTAAGTGGGAAACAAGTAGGAGAAAAATATTATCATTTGCATGAAGGATTGTTATATCATTCTGGAAAATTTGTATTCCAGAAAATGAGCGTGTGCATATGATTAGGGAAGCACATACTTCTCTTATTTCAGGGCATTTTGGTGTTAGTAAGACAGTTGCACATTTACAAAAATATTGCTATTGGCCTAGAATGCATGAACATGTAAACCGGTATATTAAGGGATGTGTTCTTTGTGCCACAAGCAAGCCAAGTAATAGGAAATTAGGACTTTACACTCCTCTTCCTGTTCCAACACGGCCTTGGGAAAGTGTTTCCATGGACTTTGTAGGAGGCTTGCCCATGACACGGAAGAAACATGATTACTTATATGTGGTAGTGGACAGATTTAGCAAAATGTGTGTGTTGGTTCCATGTACTAAACAAATAACTGGTGAGGGAACTGCACATTTGTTTTTTCAGTTTGTTTGGGTTCATTTTGGTTTACCTACTTCAATCATATCTGATCGGGATTCTAGATTTCTTGGGGAATTTTGGTCAACATTGTGGGGGTTAATGGACACTGGCGAAAAAGAGCACTTTTCATCCACAAACTAATGGTCAAACAAAGGTTATAAAGCGCACATAGTGGTACAATTACTTAGGGGCTATAGTAACAAACATCCTAAATTATGGGATGAACACCTTTATTATGTGCAACATGCTTATAATCGTGCCTTACATTCTTCTACTTTGAAGTCTCCATTTGAGACTTGTTATGGATATTGCCTAATTATCCATTAGATATATATTATGGACATGAAACCGTTATTAATGGTGCAAGTGATTCGACAAGGCTAAAATATTTGTGCGAGAGAATACAACGAGTTCATCGGTATGTCCGTGAACAATTGGAGAAAAGTCAGGCTAAGTACAAAGCTAGGTATGATAAACATAGAACTGATCACAAGTTCAAAGTTGGTGATTCAATTTGGCTTCACATCAGCAAGGAAAGACTGACAGGTGAAGGTAAAAAATTGAAACCTATACGGTATGGTCCGTTCCAAATATTGGAAAAATTGGTAACAATGCTTTCCAGTTGGATTTACCTCCATTTATGAAAATCTACTCAGTTGTAAATGTTGAGAATTTAAGATTGTATGAACCCCTATGATTATTGATCATGATGATTCTAACATTATACCTTCCATTGATGATTTTGCTCCTGATTATCTTGATGAGTTGCAGGAAGACATCATTTTGGATAGGAAAGTAAGAACTTCGCAAAGGGGTGATATTGAGTATCTTTGTGTTGGGTTCAAAGGCATGCATCCGAACAAGGCTAAATGGATGGAAACTGGAAAGGTGAGGGAGAAATACCCTCACCTATTCACCAATTAGGTTGACTTTTGGGGTCCAAAAGTTTCTCAGTGGGGAGGAATGATCTAGAGGATCCTCACAGAGAAACACCGATCTAAGATATTCTCAGAATAAGTTGCAGTCATTTTTAAAGCGTGGAGAAAAATTATACAATTCCGACGACATCTTGTTTGCAGGAAACGGAGCTCATTTGCAAAAGTTATAGCCCGCTGAAATTTTTAGGCAATTGGCAAAATTTGGAGTTTTGTGCAGGTTGGACATGTGCACACTCGCCAAGTGTTTCGATTATATTGCGACACGTGGACGAATTGTGTGATGTACTAAAAAAATGGGTTTTGGAATGCCGGTCTTGGACACTCATTCTCGGACAAATGGACCCCTCTATTTACTGGCTGGGGGCCCTCAGCCAGGTTCGACACACTCGATTATGGAGGGGTGTCGTGGCCTCCTTCTCATTTAATCATTAAACCAACTTGTGTATATAAACTCCTATAATTTCCTTTCGCTATGCATGTGGGACTATTAGACATGCATTGTTTAAATCATACAATTTCCCACGCATTATCTTAGCTAAACTTACCACACATTGCATATTAATTCACTATACCACACTCCACGCCTTATCCAACTGTCATGCATTATCCTTGGCTTAGTTTTAGCACCTAAAAATACAAACCATGCGCTGCCCCAAGAAATGTGCCCTCTACATAAGCAAATCATGGTGGCTCTTAAGCCACTTCAAACCGCCCTCCATGGCATTAATAAATGCTTACCTTTTTATACGCCCCCACAATGTGGGATAAAACACTTAAAAGGTGCCTAAGGAGAAGGAGGAGAAGTGGAGGGGATTGGAACAGCTGACCTCCCAAGCAAAAGTATAGGTGCCTAACCATTGCACCAGCTATTTGGAAACAGTATAAAAGGAGAGATATTATATTTGTATAGCATTCGGGATTGTGTGAAAATATTGTAATGCTCATATCTTGAGCTAGGAGTGGAATTTGGAGGAGATGTAAAAAGAAACCCCTGTTATTTTTGACAGAGGAAGATTGTGAGAAGGTTAGAATTTTGTATAATTCTTTGTAAAGAATTATTTTCAAGATTTTAATAGATCGGTCCCATTCAACCGGACCCGGAGACGTAGGCCTCAAGCGCCGAACTCCGTTATCAATTCTTGCATCAAATTGCTGGTGAATCCTCTTCATTTCTTTCAATATTTGCATAGTACTTGTAGTTTTTATTCTTTTATTAAAAATACAAAAGGATATAATGCTCAAATTTTACATCGAAAATCAATACAAAGCAAGAAAAATGTGTGTGCACAATTGCTAGTTAAATTTGGTTTTCAGATCAATATTTTCTAATTTATATAGTGTGTGTGTTAGAGTGTGTGTGTGTGTGTGTGTGTGTGTGTGTGTGTGTGTGTGTGTGTGTGTGTGTGTGTGTGTGTGTGTGTGTGTGTGTGTGTGTGTGTAATGTTGGATATAAAGGAATATTCCTATGAATGGAGAAAATATAAAGGAAGTGAATGTTATTTGAGAACTAATATTATTACATAATAGTTATAGATAATGTGGGAAAAGAATAGAAAATCTAAATTCTAGTAATTTACATGGTCTCTAAGTTGAAAAATCCTCGCAAAGTAAATGTTTTCCAAACTAGTGTGAAATTGTTTTAGGTGTTTTATATCATCTTCATGAGCATCAACACCTATATAAACTCAACTTTGGAAATCTATCCTTTGACACTCCTGATTTTGGCAGTGCTCACTTGCATGTACAAATGCACTCCCCTCACTCTTTCTTAACACACCCTGATAGCTCTTTAATTACTTTATTATCTTTGCACACATCTCTCTTATTAGTTTCTAAAGTTTAACTTCACAAAACACATCTAGAAGCATCCATCTTCAAACCTATAAATTCAAAACATACTCTTCCGCTCTGGTCAAATATCCATTTTCGGATCGGTTTGTACAAATATAAAAGCCAACCTTACTGTATGGTTTTGAACTCATACTTTGCGCTAATTATTTTGATTATATCACATTATTATGAGTAAATATATCCCCTTGTTCGAATTTAATGACATAACAACCTTCAAATCATATATAAGAAAGTAAATCATACCTCATTTAGGGTCCTAGCATTTTAAGAAATCCTAATGTAAAAGAAAGTACAAAAGGCATTCAAAGATCCCTAAACTATGAAATAACTCATGCACATCCATTAGGGGAAACATCCTCTACCGTCTCAAGTGTCCTTCTAGGTCTAGGAGTATTCACCTTCATTCTACAAACAAGTAAAGTGACCCTTCCCAAGTATTTGAGGAAGTGTGAAGCTTAAGAAGAGCATTACCAAATAACAATTACCAAATTTTGAATGCACTACGAGGTATATCACATGCTAGGAGAACAACGTGATGTTTGATCCCTCTTGAGTAGTAGTGGTGTCTACGGTGCAATAAGTTATATTCAACTTCTACTCAATTTTATGGGACATGGGAAGAGTATGGAGGAACTAACTTATCTTTTCTACAATGTCTTCTAATGTACAAAATTGAGCTCACATCAATCTTCGGCGATATGGTATGTTGGGTTATGGAAGGTATCAAATCAGATAATCTCTTCATAAGTAGAAATTTCCCATCCTCTTTAAACTTAAGGAAAGATATCAGAGTTGTTGAATGAATTTGATACACGTTTGTCTTCCTTGGTGAGGTGCTTTGAGATCATCATTTTGGTTCTTCTCTTTGTAATTTATGTGTTGGGTTGGGACAACTAACACATTAATCTCTCCTCAACAAAAATTGGGGACTGATCACCCCAAATTCTTCATCAGAGTTCAACAAATGTAGAATATTCAAGGTACAATAATGGGAGCACATTCCCCACAAAAAAAAGTGTATTTTTTCCATTTTTTTCATCTCTTTTGGAATTTCTTGTTGCACATTTATTTATAGTACTTTCATTGCATATTGAATTAAAGTTCAGTTTCCTATCTTGGGCATTGACTACATGATGTTGGAGCATAGCTTCCATAGACCATAAATTTTGATTCGACCATCAAATTGTCTTGAAATTTTCTGAGTTAGATCTTGATTAGTAATATGTTATGAACAATGTTTTCATGAGGGTTGGGTGCCAGTTTGACATATGTTTCAGGCTATATTCCTTCGTCTAGTGGTCTAAAATTGGGTCTAAACCTTTTTTTTATTTATGTCGGAACTTAGAGTTTGTAATATTTTTTTTTCTACGCTTCATGGAATAAACCAATATTTGGTGTGAGCCTTCATTTATGATGACATTTTTATGTAAAATTTGGGGCCCATCCGAGCTGTTTTATTTTTTAAAATTTTTGTGTTTTACGTTTTTTTGCACTTTAGGGTTTTTCTTAGGGATAGTTTGAAATAAAAGGTATATTGTAATGTTGTGAAAGATTAGTGTGCATATAGAAATGAAAAGAAAACTATTTTTAATCTTATAACGTATTTACAAATTTTGTGTTTTTTTAGGCATTTCAACCTCTTGCGGTTGGATCCACATCACTACACTATGTGTTGTAGGGTTCATTTTGGAGCATGTCAACACCAAAACAATGGGATACTACAAAATAAAGTTATTGTGAGAAAAGACAGAATGTGTCTACACACTCATGTATCTTATTTTTAAGCATGTAACTTCATTTCATACATAAAGGGGGAAATTTATACACTCAAATCTGGAAATCTATCTTATGACATTGTTGATTTTGACATTACACACGTGCATGTACAAATGCACTCTCTTCATACTTTTTAAGCACATCCTGATAACTCTTTGATTGCTTGCTTATCTTTACACACCTCTATGCCGTCAATTTATGAAGTTTAATAACATAAAACACATATAGAAACATACATCCTCCAACCTATAAATTCAAAACATGTTTTTTCCTCTTGTTCAAAACTACCATTTTTAGTCATTGTGTATAAATATACAAGTTGAACCTACTACACATTTTTTGACCAACATGCTATGGGATAATTATTTCAATGCTATTCTAATTTTCCCCACAAAATTGATCAAACACGACCCCAAGCAGGAAGAAATTCAAGAAATGGTCCCATCAAACGAACCCATGCTTCAAATCCAATGAATAGGTTACAAGTAGGGTCTAGTATGGAGAAGCATGATCAGGGAAAGAATAAAAGCAGTTCAAAGAATCCAAAATCTTAAAGGAAATAAAATGGTGAAGGCTCAAGTCTTCGGGCTCTAAAAATGATTCAAAACGGGCCCAAAATCTACTAAGTATGGAGGAGATAGTGGATGCTGCCAAGTTTCCAAATGGTGCACCTCCAAAGATTGAATCCAAAAGGGAGACTCAAACAAGCGCCAAGCCTCCATGCATCCAGAGCCCAAAAGTTGCATCGACCATTGAAAAGTCTTCAACTCAGTGGAAGGTGCCAAGTGTCCAAATGACGCTACTTCAAGGATAAATCCAAAGAGCAGAGGCCCAAATGAGCATGGTCTCACCACGTAGTCCAAATTAAAAAGTGGGATGGAATGGGCCCAAAATTGACTAAGTATAAGGGTGTAGCGGAAGGTGCCATGTGTCTCGACGGTGCACATTCAAAGGCGTTGCCAAAAAGGTGATCCCTAAACAAGCGCTAGCTCACCATGTGTTCACAAGCCTGAGAAAGTGGGAGCATCCATTCAAAATTCCAAGAGCTAGCGAAGGCTTCCACGTGTCAAGTCGACACTCCTTCAAAGGTAAAATCCTGAGTGGGTTTCCAAACGAGCACAGACCTTCCATGTGTCCCAAGTCCAAAAAGGGATAGAGTTAGGAGTTGAATAGTCAAAGTAGAGACAGGCCAATGGAAGGTGCCAAGTGTCAACATGACATAGATTCAAAGGTAAAATTTGGGGTAGGTTTCCAAACAAGCGCCAAGCCTCCACGTGTCAAGGGTCAGAATTTTGGCCCGCCAAGCAAAGGGACTCAGGAAAAATACAAAGGAGCCCAAGGAGCTCATGGAAGCCACCATGTGTCGGCCCGTGCACGTTTTAAGACCATAAGGAGCCATATCTTCAAGATGTGTGAGGCTGCCATGTGGACCCTATATGGACAGACTCTTTAAATATTAAGCGCCCAACCCGAGGAACTTCAAATGGCCATATATTTTGATTGGAAACTTACATTTTTGTGGGAGAATAATTTTTGGGAATGTCTCAACACCTTTTACACCATGAAAACATAAAATATCAATCTTAGATGGATCTCGGTAGGTGAAAATGGGAAAATGTCTTCAGTAGCCGTTAATGCGAGAATCCAATTTCTTCAATCGCTGCTGAATTTGATGATTTGATCCGCCATTCTCCTTCTTCGACATGAAAAACAAACATAGGGAACGACATAATTGATAGATTGTGGGAGGATTTGCAAGAGGTGTTGATTGGTGGTAGTTGAGATTTCAAAGTAAGATTCAATGCATATCTCAAGGTGGTTGAAGCAAGATTTGAATTTTTCCCTCCTCTCTCTCTGATTCTTCCTATATATTGTAATGAGGCGCATATTCAAAAGGTTTTCATTGTTTCTCCCTCTGCCCCCTCTCTCTTTCTTCCTCATGGTAGAATACAGAATCTAAACCTCCTCCCATGGCTCTCTGTAATGGCATTTTATTTCCTCTTGCCCACTAATGATGTACTCTGTAACATTTTAGAGAAATAAAATTTGTTTCTGATGCATTTTTCCATCCTTGGCTTATTTTGTTGTATCTTCTTACCTCTCATCATTTCGGGGTATCTTGTGCATATACTCGATGTTTATTACTGAGTTCGAGAGTTGTGATTAATGGGTTTCAAAGTGGTGCTCTATGTGAAATATATCTCTGGTCTGTGGTGCATCTTGTCCACCCTCCCCTTTACTCACCTCTCTCCACTTTAGGAAATTGGAGATGTTATTCAACCACTTCCTTTTTTTTGTATCACTTTGCTTAGTGTAGGCTCTCTCTCTCTCTCTCTCTCTGTATCTCTCTCTCTCTAGTGTCTCTCTCTCTCTCTCTCTCTCTCTCTCTCTCTCTCTCTCTCTCTCTCTCTCTCTCTCTCTCTCTCTCTCTCTCTCTCTCTCTCTCTCTCTCTCTCTCTCTCTCTCTCTCTCTCTCTCTCTCTCTCTCTCTCTCTCTCTCTCTCTCTCTCTCTCTCTCTCTCTCTCTCTCTCTCTCTCTCTCTCTCTCTCTCTCTCTCTCTCTCTCTCTCTCTCTCTCTCTCTCTCTCTCTCTCTCTCTCTCTCTCTCTCTCTCTCTCTCTCTCTCTCTCTCTCTCTCTCTCTCTCTCTCTCTCTCTCTCTCTCTCTCTCTCTCTCTCTCTCTCTCTCTCTCTCTCTCTCTCTCTCTCTCTCTCTCTCTCTCTCTCTCTCTCTCTCTCTCTCTCTCTCTCTCTCTCTCTCTCTCTCTCTCTCTCTCTCTCTCTCTCTCTCTCTCTCTCTCTCTCTCTCTCTCTCTCTCTCTCTCTCTCTCTCTCTCTCTCTCTCTCTCTCTCTCTCTCTCTCTCTCTCTCTCTCTCTCTCTCTCTCTCTCTCTCTCTCTCTCTCTCTCTCTCTCTCTCTCTCTCTCTCTCTCCCCTTAGAGTGGTTAGATTACAATAGATTAGAGTGGTTAGATTACAATAGATTAGGTTCTACTTGCGTTAGAGTAGCTTGTGGAGTAGATTAGGAAGCAAAAATTGGATTTATCGGAGGTCCATCTCAAGTTTTACAAGTCCCACAACTTGAGAGATGGTCCCATGTTGTGTAATCACACCGAATGCCCCACTTCACACCAGGCCATTCGGGGGTGCTGTGATTCTACACTAATAGTTTTGGCATGCCCGGTGGGATAGGTCTGAAGCACCTTACCACTTCATCTTAGTAGGTTGGTGTGTTCTTGTTAAGGTTCAGCCTTTTGAGGCACATGCAAGCACATCTGGTGACTCCATCTAGTCAACAACCCCATCTCTGAAGTTGCAGACCTTTTCATCCATTTCCACCCATCTTCATTCACTTTTCTTTCCATATCTCCCATTTTTCTTCCATTTCATGAAGTTGTGTGATCATGAATTCATTCCCTTCATGGAATTCACACATACAATAGTGCATTCATCCTCCAATGTATTCCCCAACTCCTCCAGATCAGCATTATGATCAAATCCAGAACCATTACGCTTACCCATATGAGAAGGGTCAAATTAGTTTGGCCATGGAGCTTGTTAAGAAAAAGGGGATGCTTACAATGGTGACACCTATGTGGAGAATGCTAGTTTATTGGAGAAGATCTAAAGAATGGATGCTAGAATGGTGCGTTCAAAGACTATAGCACAAATGAATGCATTCGAGGATTGGTTTAGGCACCTTGTCCATGGGTCGGCCCTTTTCCAAGACATTACAGCCCTCAAGAGAATCTTGAATTCATGGTTGAAATGTTGCCTCAACTTACACAATGGATTGAGGACATTGAGGCTTATGAGAAAAGTGTGAGACAACCTTGTCAATGGGTAAGTCAATCACCAACTCCATGTCCTTCATTTTCTCTTTCTCAAGCTTTATCATTTCAGTAGTGTCATGAGTCAAGCCCCTCACTTGCTGCCCCAAGTGTTAATTTCTTTTCTCCATCTCATTTCAATTCTTCTACCCTTTCCCTTCCCAAACAGTCATTCCCTCCAAAAAAACAAGAATTTCCACCTCCCTCTCCACCAAAAACAATTGCAAAGCTAGTTGAACCCCAACCTACCACTCCTCTTGTTTTCCCAAGTCCATGTTGGGAAGAGACTCAAGAATCTAGTCAAGGAGAACAGAAAGAAGAGGATCCCAATAGAAAATAAATGATAGACAATCTGAAGAGTTGGGCTACCAAATTTAGGTTTACAAAGATCCCCTTGATGGTCAAGCCAATAGAGGAGGTCAAGGTTGAAGAGCCAGTGGTGGCTGAGGCTGAGTTTGTAGCAGAAGAAGAGCAAGAACAAGAGGAAGAAGATCAGTAGTCTATTTACTCGAAAGTAGTATACCTAATGGCACTCTGTCTAAGGAGAATGTTGATCTAATCCAAGCTGCACAACCAATTAAATAGGAGGAACAATCAGCTCCAATCCCCATTGAAGAGGAGCAACTGGGAGAGATCAAATTAGTGTTGAGGCCATTCAATGAAGAAAGCATCATTGAATATTTTTTTCTTTCATTTCAAGGGCCTGATTTGATTGATGAACCCATGATGGAGGAGGACCATATAGTTTCAGAGGCTCCAAGTGAGGAGCAGGCCATAGAGGAACCTTCAGTTCTTCCTCCCACTTCATCTCCTTCAATCTCTAATGTTGAGGAGGAGTTTGATCTTTCAAACTTCATGTTTGAAGATGAAGGGAACCATGGTGAGCAAGTTGTAGATCAAGAGGACACCATGAAGGAGGTAGAGCACATGCAACAGGATAACAAGGAGGTAGACTGCCTGTCATACTTGGAAGATTGCTTTAATGAAGATGAGCCTAAGGAGATAACATCATTTTTTCCTCCATCTTCCACCTTCCAAGCACATGAACCTACTGCCATGAAGGAGAATATTCAAGTGCAACAACCTACATTCCATAATGGCCCTCTGGAACCAAGGTTGGAAGATCTTGATCTTCCATGTTCTCCACAAGAGGAGGAAGAGAAAAGGAAAGAGGATGTCATCATCTCTCTCACACCATCCATCCAAGAAGGTCCACAAAAAGACTCCACTTTTGGAGTTAAATTTCATAACAAGGGGCACATCAAAGGATCAAACCATGCCCAATCAGGTACTTGGCTTCATTGGAGCCAAGAGAGAAGCCAAAACCAGTCATGCCCACTTCAGGGCATGAGGATGAGTTTCAAAGCACCAAGGGTCACCATCAACACCTCCAAGAGTCCAATGCAAATCATCTTGAGGAGGTATTTTCCATTGATGTAGATACCTTGATGATTTGGGTGGAGGACCACTTATTGTCAGTTTTTCACTCATACAGGCAGCCATATTCAGTGTCAAATCATTTGCATGGCTGCCCCTTTTGAGAAAGGGAAGCTACTTCTCCTTCTTGTAGCAGGTTTTGTTTAGCTTCTTTCTCTCTGGTTAGTGTAGGAGTAGGAGTAGACTTTGTTTTCAGCAGAAGAAGTGCTTGAGCACACTCTTCATGTCTCATTTGAGGCATGTATGATTTGATTTTTTGTACATAGTGTTGTTGTTGTTTTCTATTGCTCCAAGTTTATGTCATTGTGAAGTTCAATGTGCCTCGGCTAAACATTGTAATAGTTCATTCTCAAGATAGACCAAGGCCAGGATCTTCAGTATTCATGGCAGAAATACCCATAGTTGTCTGTAGCAGTTGCTAGTTCCAAAAAAGATACAAATGCAGAGAAAATAAATCCGTTTCAAAACATTGCATTCAGGGATAGATGAAAGCCCCAGGTCAAAACAATTTTCTACTCTCAGAGGCCTTATTTCAAGATTTCTTATGAAAATTGAGAATCTGGACATGTGGGCAAGCTCGGTGGTCAGCGGGGTTAGAAAAGTAGGTAATCGGAGATTCCATTTTAAAAAAGGGTCGATACTAAGCCATTAATTGTGAATCCACTCCAAATGGATGCTTTAAGGCCACTGGTCTCTCCATCTAGTAGGAAGATGTCCCCAAGAGTCACCAAATTGTTATCCCAATTTTTCCCCCAACAAAATTGATCAAACATAACCCCAAGTAGGAAGAAATTCAAGAAATGGTCCTTCGAATGAACCCATGCTTCAAATCCAATGAACAGAGTTACAGGAAGGGTCTAGTATGGAGAAGCATGATCGGGGAAAGAAGAAAACAATGTCAAAGAAGCCAGAGGCTCAAAGGAAAAGAAATGGTGAAGGCTTGAAGTCTTCAAGCTCTGCAAATGATTCATAATGGGATAAAAATTGACTAAGTATGGAGGAGACAGTGAATGCTACCAAGTATCCAAATGGTGCACCTCCAAAGATTGAATCCAAAAGGGAGATTCAAACAAGTGCCAATCCAACACGCGTCGAGCCCCAAAATTTGCGGTCGTTGAAAAATCTTCAACTCAGTGGAAGGTACCAAATGTCCAAATGTCACTACTTGAAGGATAAATCCAAAGAGCAGAGGCCCAAATGAGCATGGTCTCGCCACGTAGTCCAAATTAAAAAGTGGGATGGAATGGACCCAAAATAGACTAAGCATAAGGGTCGGAAGGTGCCACGTGTCTCGACGGTGCACATTCAAAGGCATGGCCCAAAAGGTGATCCCAAATGAGCGCCAGCTCACCACGTGTTTAGGGGCCCGAGAAAGTGGGAGTGGCTTCAAAATTCCAAGAGCCTACGGAGGCTTCCACATGTCAACCCGATGCTCCTTCAAAGGTAAAATCCTAAGTGGGTTTCCAAATGAGCGCAGACCTTCCACGTGTCCAGGTCCAAGAAACGGATAGAATCAGGAGTTGAATAGTCAAAGTAGAGGCAGGCTGATGGAAGGTGCCAAGTGTCAGCATGACGCACATTCAAAGGTAAAATTTGGGGTGGGTTTCCAAACAAGCGCCAAGCCTCCACATGTCTAGGGTCATACTTTTGGCCCGCCAAGCAAAGGGACTCAGGAAAAATACAAAGGAGCCCAAAGATCTCGTGGAATCCACCACATGTCAGTACGACACGGTTTTAAGACCATAAGGAAGGAGCCATATCTCCGAGGTTGTGTGAGGCTGCCACATGGATCCTATATAGATAGACTCTTTAAATATTAAGCGCTCGACCTGAGGAACTTCAAATGGCCATATATTTTGATTGGAAACTTAGATTTAGGTGGGAAAAGAATTTTGGAAATGTATCATAACCTTCTACACCAGGGAAACATAAAATATCATTCTTAGATGGATTTGGTAGGTGAAAATGGGAAAACATCTTCCAGGCCGTTAATGCATAATCTGATTTCTTCAACTACCCGGATTTGATGATTTGATCCGCCATTATCCTTCTTCAACATGAAAAAAAAACATAGGGAACGACAGACTCGACAAATTGTGGGTAGATTTGCAAGAGGCATTGATTGGTGGTAGTTGAGCTTTCAAAGCAAGATTCAATGCATATCTCAAGGTGGTTGAAGCAGGATTCAAATTCTTCCCTCCTCTCTCTCCTATTCTTCCTATATATTGTAATGAAGGGGCATATTCAAGAGGTTGGTCATTATTTCTCCTCTTCCCCCCTCTCTCTTTCTTCCTTAGGGTAGAATGCAGAGTCTAAGCCTCCTCCCATGGCTCTGTAATGGCGTTTTCTTGCCTCTTGCCCACTAATGATGTACTGTGTAACATTTTGGAGCAATAAAATTTGTTTCGTGATGCATCTGTCCATCCTTGGCTTATTTTGTTGTCTCTTCTTACCTCTCATCATCGCAGGGTATACTGTGCATACTCGATGTTTGTTGTAGGTTCTGGGAGCTGTGCTTAATGGGTTTCAAAGTGGTGCTCTGTGTGAAATCTATCTCTGGTCTATGGTGCATCTTGTCCACCCTCCCCTCTGCTCACCTCTCTCAACTTCGAGTGCAATCGGATATGTTATTCAACCACTTCCTTTTACGGTGTATCTTTGCTTAGTGTAGGCTCTCTCTCTCTCTCTCTCTCTCTCTCTCTCTCTCTCTCTCTCTCTCTCTCTCTCTCTCTCTCTCTCTCTCTCTCTCTCTCTCTCTCTCTCTCTCTCTCTCTCTCTCTCTCTCTCTCTCTCTCTCTCTCTCTCTCTCTCTCTCTCTCTCTCTCTCTCTCTCTCTCTCTCTCTCCTCTCTCTCTCTCTCTCTCTCTCTCTCTCTCTCTCTCTCTCTCTCTCTCTCTCTCTCTCTCTCTCTCTCTCTCTCTCTCTCTCTCTCTCTCTCTCTCTCTCTCTCTCTCTCTCTCTCTCTCTCTCTCTCTCTCTCTCTCTCTCTCTCTCTCTCTCTCTCTCTCTCTCTCTCTCTCTCTCTCTCTCTCTCTCTCTCTCTCTCTCTCTCTCTCTCTCTCTCTCTCTCTCTCTCTCTCTCTCTCTCTCTCTCTCTCTCTCTCTCTCTCTCTCTCTCTCTCTCTCTCTCTCTCTCTCTCTCTCTCTCTCTCTCCTCCCCCTTGGAATGGTTAGATTAGGATAGATTAGGTTACTGTCTACATTAGAGTAGCTTGTGGCGGGTAGATTAGGGAAGGGCGGATTTCTCCGGGAGGTCCATCTCAAGTTTTGTAAGTCCCACAACTTGAGAGATGGTCCCATGTTGTGAAATCACACTGAATGCCCCACTTCACACCTAGGCCATTCGGGGGTGCTATGATTCTGCACTAACAAGAATATATAAGAAGAAGTAAATCTCACCTCATTTAGGGACTGGCACTTTAAGAACTCATGTAAAAAAATCACAAAAGGAACTCCAAGCTCCTAAACTACAAAATTACTCATGCACATCCATTACGAAACACATTCTATAAGTATGAAGTATCCTTCCAATTCTAGGAGTCTCCACCTTCATTCTACAGAAAGCAAAGTGATCCTTCCCAAGTATTTGAGCAAGTGTAAAACTTAATCAAAGAATTTTCATAGCAAGGTTGTTAAATTATTATTGCATTGTGGTTGATATCACATGTTAGGAGAATGAAGTGCGGTTTGATCCCTCTTCAAAAATGGTTCTATCTTTTGAGAAGAGTTTACAAAGCCTTTTGAAGGTGAGTAAAGAATACTGACATACATCGACACTCATTTCTAGGTAGGTAAATCACCCAAGATATTACAGATCTAGATTCTAAGCAAGTCCCATACTATATAGACTCTAGAGGGATCAAGATTGTACATATGCTTTTGACCTAGTCATACAATTTTTACTAGGTTCAGTTTCATGTGTTGGTTTCTGTAACAAAGCATTTTAATCTCAAATCAATTTTTTCCTACATTCAGATCACCCAGGCTCTTCTAGGTCCATAGATAATCAAATAAGTACAATTTTCCTTTTTGTTTTTTATAGTTTTTAGATCAATATCCACTTTGAAAAATGTTATTCTGATTTATCCAATTAATATTGGAAGTTCATTAACTCGAATATTCACCTATTACATTATTTTATACTTTTTATATATGTTAATTACAAAAACAATAAATCTTATAAATTTGGGTTATCTTTATTATGAGAATTGGAAATAACTCCTCTTTATGGAGAGACATTAGTGAACATTAAATTTTCCCATTCATGACTTGGTGGGGAATTTGTCTAGCTACATAATCATAGTAAGTGTTGGATAGGTTTACCAACATGATGCAGGGGCATCATCAAGTGAACATAAAAAATTTCATTCCTCTTCATTCATGAAGGAAATGAGTGTATTAACATGTGTGGGGAACCTAAGAGAAGGTATTAGGTGGTCAAGAAGTCACAAATTTGAAATCTTGAAATTCCCTCAAAATTGTAAATTCAAACTTCATAAAGATGTAAAAGTGAAATGTGAAAATATAAGGGGTGAAGGAGATGTTTTATGGGCTATGAATGTCCTAAGTGTTTATTCACAAACCAAAAAGGGTCAATAGAGTGATAAAGAGATATAATGAATCCAATCTTTTAACATTTGAGTTATGATGAGTCTTGAGAGTTATGAAGTCTATTAGGAAGATAAGGGGTCATAGTGAGTCATAGGGGGCAGTTATGACTTAATAAGTAGGTGCATGCATGGAGGAGTTCGAATAGAGGAGGGAGTAGGAGTGTGTTAGGCATGATCCCTCGAGGAAGGAAGGAAATAAATATGAGAACATGGAATTTTTATGTTGTTCACAGTCTATTATGATATCTTTGTTTTGGGTTATGAATGACCGAGTACTTACATTGTTGTTTATGTAAGTTTTTAATTTTGGGAGTGAAAGACTCATGTGTTGATGTTGAAATCTAACTAGGAGCATTTTTATGAGGAATTTAATGAGTTATCCTAGAATAATAGATACAAGTTGAACTAGCATACTCTATTTCAATACAATTTGGACCGTATTCACTAACCGATCTGTGATTTTACAAATGTTTGAATCACCGAATATTTGATTCCTTACATGAAGTTTTCTTACCAACTAAAATTTCATTAAAGGATGATTGAAGTGACTTTCCCCAATATAGATTAGTAGACTATGTTTTTGATTACCCATGTCCGACTATTATATGTGGAACAAGTGTGTGAACCGAGGAAGACTATGAACACTCGAATGTACGAGACATGCATGAAGAAATATTTACCATAGGAAGGAATATGTGGTTTATCTCTTATGCATGCAAAATTCATGGTAAAGGTTTAAGGAATTGGAGAGTTAAAGAAAAGATAAACTATTAGCTTGAACTGTGGATTGTGTGACTGGGCAAAGGTATTAGGAATGCTAAGAAAAGTAAAATTTGATGAAGATATTTTCTTTTCTCGCTAAACTAGGAACACATAAAACATAAACCTACAACAAATATTTGGGTCTATGAATCAAAGGTTAGAAAAATATACACCAAAATTTGTCTCTCTCGGACTAACACTACCACAGAACTAGGGTTTGATATTTGGAGCATTGGATCATAGAATTTTGAAGTGATATTTGAAAGACAACTTTGTGGAAAGGTCTATTTAACGATTTTGAAAGAATTTAAAATGTACACTAGATAGAACTAACATTATCCTTACCAATTCCCTATCTCATACTATAAGCACGCTTAAAGACCTAATTGAGGGGCAAGTTTCCACGGGAATAAGGTATTGTTTGATAATGAAAATTGATGTCACAATAATTTCTTAGTTTTCTAGTTAACCCCATATAAAGGTATTTTAACTTTCCTCTAAGATTTCCTAGAACCATGGCTAGTGAGATTAGGTAGCTTGGGAGAGGAGATCAAGGTGGTTAGGGAAGAAGATTGAAACTTCACACACACCATTAGGAAGGTGAAGGAAACTAGAGGAAATTTTTTCTTATTTGGGTAGGATTAGAAATATCTAATCATGGAACATGCATAAGAAATTCTCTTAGGAGCTAGTGCAGGGTAGTGGAAGCAAAGAGTTAAGAGGTAAATGCAATTATTTGATAATTTCATCAAACTAGTTGTTGATCTAAGATAGTGGTGGAATTTACAAACAAGGTACTAAGATAAAAGAAGCATCCTTGAAGGTGAAAATTCAATATTTAACATATTTGGAAGCTAAAGTACATAAAAACTAGTGAAGGTGAGTTGAAGATAGTCAAGAACAATTGAGATTTCCATTAAAAAATTTCCATCCTAATAGAGGAATTAACATGTTTTAAGGTAAATGGAGTAGAGTATGATGATGATGGAACAATATTTTCCTATTATTTTGGTAGAGCTTTGATATTATTTCAACACATGAATATTAATGAAAACATAATTGAAAAACACCGATATTGAATTTATTTCGGATATATTATCCATGTATGAGATTACAATATATAGAGTTTGATCTCCTTGATTCTAGGAGTCAATAGTCATCCCTCATATCTCTCAACCCCTTCCTAGAATCTCTCAAATCTATCCCAACAATATCTCACAAACTTATCTACGTGAGTTGGTTTACCAACCAAATAACTCACTTACATTATTTGCTCACAATAATATAAAAGCTAAATATTATGAGTTGTCATAACAACTCATAAACTATTACAAATATCTTTTACCCAAATACATAAATGTGAGCACTAACATAATAGAATATCCATAGCATCCCCCTTTTAGTGCGAACATCTGCGAGTATGCTCACCCCTATGGCATGCCCAACTTGGCTCATGACCTTGATCAAAAGAAAGGCTCTCCTTCCATGGTTTTAAATAGGTTTACCACAAACCTTGACGTGACAGAACCCATCAATTGTCCACCTTGTGTGGTTTTCAATATATCCCACAAACCTTTTCAAGATCCACAAACTGACTTACATTGGTGCTTCTGATCTTCTGCAATGCTCTAACATTAAGGGAAAATGTAGGAAATATCGCTCACATAGGAGCTCACTTATTACAACAATTTAAGCTGGAATAAATCACTTGTTCTTATTTTCAAACTACGGAAATTAAACACGCAATTGAATGAAATTGCCACAACACCAATGTGTGGCCTATCGCTGCAGAATCGCAAGAGGTCATTGATTGACCTTCTTCCTCCATTGCCTCCTTCCTCCATTGAATCCGCTTAACTCATTAGAATGTAAATTTAAGTTCAAATTTCAATATTACCTCCAGAGGATGAAAATATTATGAACGTCGATTCCACCGAAAATATGTCCGCAAGACAATTTTTTTAATAAGGTTTTGATTTGACTATTTATGATGACACTTGACTCAATTACAATATGACGTGGATAAAATTTATAAACAAAAAAACTCCTAAAACCAAAGAAAATATTAAATACCTAAGACACTTTAAAGAAAATAAATAAAACTATATACTTTTAAAATGACACATATAAACTTGTTTTGACTTATATTTAAACATTATAAAACTTATTTATTAAAACAATTATATATATTTTTAATAAACATACACTTTCTAAAATCTATGAAAATAAACAAATACTATCACATTAATGATTTTTTGTTGGACTTTTACAAGCGACTTTTAAACTCATATATACTCCAAAGATTCTGAACAAAATACACGAACCAATGTTTTTTTAAAAACAAAAACATTAACAAACTATGGACCGACTATAAATAATAAAAAAAAAAACCAAAGGCTTTTAACCATTTACTTTTTGAGACAACTCACGTGGAGAACACAGAGCATGAATATTCCACTTGGTGATGTATTTTGGAGCCCATAAACTTGAAATAATGATTCAATTTATTATTGAATCCAACCAATGTCTGCAGCTTGTGAAATGGTGATAACAGTGAGACGTGGACAGTATATCAACACAAATCTGAACGCCAAGCTTTCACTTTTCCTTTCTGGCAGAATAACTAGAGACTTCACACGTTTCCAGCCATGTAATGCGCTCAGGAAGAGATATTATGCACAAGTCTGCATGCGTCTTATTAACTATCCCTGACCACGTCTTCCCTTGTTGAAAATATCCAGTCAATAGTGATCTGATTTGCGTAATAGAGGTTGAAGCTGGAGTTTTGTGAATAAGATCACAAGGAAATGCGCTCTATGCTAATTTCTCCAACCTGAACAGATCAACAAACACTATACAGAATACTGTTATTTTCAGGTTTTGAATAGAAATTTCGCCACTCTGATCTTTCTCGTTTTCTTCCAACGTATTAATCTCTAGTTCTTTTAATGCATACACGAGAGTGCTTGAAATACAATGTTGACGGTAGAGGCCTACGGTTATTTTAGATCTCAACACTGCACATGTATCAACACATCTGCTCCAACTTATTTAATCCTTGAATAAGACAATGACTCATGACTAAATGCACAACCTGCTTTGATACCAAATATTATTTTGGTAGAGCTTTGCTATAATCTCACTACATAAATATTAATCAAAACATAATTGAAAAACACTGATATTGTATTTATTCCAAATATATTATTCATGCATGAGATTACAATATATAAACCTCAATTCTAAGATGACCCCAATTGTATTCCCCTCTTTTCGGTGAAAGGGGGTAATGAGAAGAACGAACGCTAAGCTGAAAATAAGCCCGAAATAGATCGAATGTGATAGAAATTGCCAAAAGGCTCATAGATTGGATGAAATATAAAGTCAAGAAGAGATAAGACATGCGTAATGTGTATGATATGAGGGTAGGTGGAATTCTAAAAATAATGCCACAAACAAGGTGTAAATCGGAGTAGAAATGCTCAACATATGGTGAAAATCGTGTGGTGTGTATTAGTTGAGGAAATGATCGCAAAATAATGACTATAGTGAAATGGGTAGGTAAAAGTAACTATAAATAGTAAGGTGAAAAAGTGATTAATCACTTCATTTGTCTTATGCGCAAGTGAGATTGAGCTCTAAGTGTGGAAAGATGCCGCAAGTGAGAGCAACATGTCCTAGCCGATTTGAGATAATGGCGGTTGTCGTAGCATCACTCACAATGATGTGAGAATTGGTAAGTGGGATGTTTTTTCGAAAAATGTGTGTGTGTGTGTGTGTTAGTCATTTTTGTTGAATTTTTGCAAAATTTTGATTTTAAATTTTCTTGGCATTTTAGACCTGGACAATAATAGAGAAGGCACTAATGGCCTTCGGGACAAGAGCACCCTAACCTGGGCGTTGGTGTCTTGCTTCTAGTCGCCCCAGTCCAGATAGTGTGTATTCAATCCAGAATGGTGTAAATGTGATATTGGATGTGTAGTAATTTCGTAAGCGAGTGATTTTTGATTCGTATAGTGCTCTAACGCTCCATATGGTGTCGTTTTCTATTGTATCGTGGGATATCCACTTGAGGTAGTTTTGCAGGGGTCCTCATTTGAGTACTTTGTTTGGGCTAGTTTTGTAATACAATGATTGGGAGGTTATGGACAGTGTTGGCCTATGGCACATAGCACATATGGGGGATGTGCCCCATAATATGCCTATATTAACAACCTTATGTGATATGTGGTGTGTGGATACCTGTACATTTTGGTTTCCTATGGGTGAGATGACAATCATGTTGGAGGACGTGTCACATGTTATGATTACTCGTTGTTGAGGAGAGAGTATAGGTTATGTCATTGGAGGACATGGAGAGATAGATGCGAGCAGCTAGACTGACATTTTGTAGGGAATCGAATACCTTCTCGAGGTCCATATTAATTTAGATACTATCTTGAGGTCATGGGTTCCGCACTTGCAGAAGTTCATAGCTGTTGTTATTGCTTCATCTATCGCAGTAGAAGGAGGAGGTTTGGGAATCTTTTATAAGATGCAAGACATCTCAAAGATAGAGAAGGAGACTACTAGATATGCATGAGCACAATGTGTGTTGGTCCACCTATATACATATCGATACTGAGTTTACTTAGGATGAGTATGGTGGTGGGATAGGAGCCACCACACTATTGCATGTATGGGCATATGAGCATATAATCATGTTGAGGCAAATTTGAGGTCCTTGATAAGAGTGGGCTAGGAAAGATATATTTGTGAGGAGGTGGATTAATGTGCACGGGTGTAAGATGGACACTAATACTTACAAGGCATTGATAGATAGGATGGGGCCCGAGGAAATTATATGGAGGCCATACCGTGATTATGGAGGATGGTCAGAGGATGTTGTAGAGTTGCGGTGTATATGTAGGACTATGTGGTTGGAGTGTTAGAAACTATGACACTGAGAGGGGGGTGAATCAGTGTCTCCACAAATTTACCTTCTTAAATCTGATGTGATAAAACCATAAACACACACACAAGCAATTTGCAAGAGAGTACACAATGACACAAGGTTTAATGTGGGAAACCCAAACTAGGAAGAAAACCCACTGAAACTATGAACTATACTTAGGACAAATTTTTCCCACTTCTATTACATTAGTTTCAAGGTTGAGCTTCAACTCAACTAGGAGTTGCCACTCCTCAATTTGACCAAGCTGCTACCTAGTTTGGAGGCTTCAACCCCCTATAATTCAATCAACTTCTACTGATCTTTAGTGAGCTTCAACTCACAGGGAAGCTTAAACTCCCAACCGCTAAGTGGCCACTTAAACTTGTTCCACCAATGTGGTAACTCTTGAGTTATTGTCTCCAACAACTGATGATGACCCTAAATTTGTAATCTATCTCTCTCGATTCTATGAAAACTTCTAAATTCTCAAACTTTGGATTGATTCTAAATCTCTACCCTTCAACTAATCACAATGGTTTTAACTTTACTCGATTAGATGAAATCAGTACTTGCACTAATTCAACTCCTTTCTCTCGACCTTTTCCTTTGTCTCTTCTTCCAATGAAATTTTATATGAAACTCTCGATTTTCTAATACTTTCTCATACAAAAATTTCTTGGTGTTCATTGTTTCAAGAAATAAGTCACAGTCCTTTATTCACTACTTTCTTTAACAATGAGATCTTTGTACCTATAAATTCAAGAACTTTCTCATTCACTCTACCATATAACTTTCAAATTCATAGTCATGCATAAGTCTCTATCTTTAACATAGAGATCTCTATCTGTACTTCTCTCCCTTTTGAATTTGACATATATTTTACATAATAACCCGACATTCACACACTTCTTTGCTATCTCCCCAATCCTCTCTTTGCTAACATAAACTATGTCACTTCATATTCTATATCACAACCACATTCTATGTCACTTCATATTCTTTGTAACTTCATCCACACTCACTATTTTTATGATGCTTTATAGACACAAACAAGAATGACTTATCACTTTCTTTCCGACTTTCAAACTTCACCTCTCTATTTCCATCTCAAGCTCACTGCTTCAATAGTTATTCTATCTTCCATCTCAAGACAAAATTATAATCATCTTTAAGTGTGATCATCTCAAGAAATAGTCAAAGGATTTTCAGTTATTCTTGGGACTCCAAGAGTTATTTCAACTTCAAAATAGGACAAGAAAGAACTTTATTTGATCTGCACTCCTTCAACTATTCATTTTAACACAATTTGATTTATTTTGAAGTGCAAGGGTCTCTTCAACGTACTATTGAGACACCAAGAGATACCATGCAAAATAGGACAAGAAATAACCTTTTCATCTTCCTCAATGAGCTAAGAAGAATATGAAAATTCATATTTCCAAAATCATGTGCCTTTTAGTCTTTTACAGTTTGAATATACTTGGTCTTGAAGGTCTTGAGATTCTTCTTCCTCTATTCATTGAAAATTATTCATAACAACATCTTTTTCATCAAGCTTCCAATTCGGAGAAATAGTATGATCTTTTTAAATGAAATCAATAATGCATTCATCCCTTCAGGGCATCATATGTTATAGAAGAATTTCGAGGATTTAAATCATAAGCATTCTTTGTCTTTTACATGTCTAGAACAAGAAGTCCTAGCACTAACCTATGTCTCTCGAGTTCCTTATACACTTGAAGTTTTCACAACCTCAAACCATTCTCATGAAACAGGTACATATTCATTGAAGAATTGAAAAGATCAAAAAAATTAAGACAAAACAAAGACCATTTTTCTTCTTAGACTTGTGTCACTTTATCATCTTGCCAATATGAAGCATTCAATCATTAAACTCATAGTTTCTAAGCCTCATTCATAATGGGAAGAAAATTCACAAGATCCACACAAGCTTCTTGAGGACTGTCATTTGAGGAAATTACCATAAAGCTCTCAAAAACACTTAAAAAAAAAAGAAATACGGTCAATTACAGTGACCACTATTTTCGAGCTCTCGAGATGTATATCTCATTCTAATCACTATATTTTACTTCAAATCCTTTTGAAATATCTGTAGAATGATGATTTGGACCAAATTTCCAAGTTTCATCAAAATTCATTGCATAGAGTGATCACAATGGTAAAAAAGTCATTCAAAAAAACCCTAGATTTGGGTATTAATAGTTTTATATCAAAGACAGCAAAAGAATCAATTTCTTCAAAAAAATTACATGGATTTCAAGAAAGAATACTTTTTAGAGTTCTTTAAATATTTTTTCACCTTTCCATAGTAGTGAGGAGTTACAAACTTGAAGGAGATTTCATAATTTTATCACTTTTTGCATGAATTCGATCAAAAGCTAACTATACTGATTTACTCATAGTAGGAAAACCTTGATGAAGATCAAACTTAATTCTCCAACATGGTGGATTTCTTTATGCTAGATGAAACATACCTTGATGTTCTACTGATTTTGAGTGTTGTTAGACTCACCAAACTTGACTATGGGCTAAATTTAACATGGTATTCAAATAAACAGTGAAGTAGGCATTTTACACCCCTAAACTAAGAAAAATGGCATCTAAATTCCATCATATCAAATGAGTAAATTCACACTCAAAAATATATCCATTTTATTCTATTTGTCCCTACATCCATTTTTTCAAATTGATCAAGGCATTGCAACTGGAGATAAGTCTCTTAGAGCAGTGTGTCAAAATACATTGAGAAACATGCTCTTCGGGACATCCTGAGCCACCATGGTTTGAATGTTTTACTATGACAACAAGATGTAAAAATTCTCAATCACATTTCCATGTTCCTTTAGAATAATTCTCAGCACTTATTGAGCAAGAATTATAATGACAACAAAGAGGAAATTTTACACACTAGGAGCATTTCTACCAAGAACATTGACACTAGCAATAGCATGTACCCTTAAGAAGTAAAGACTTAAAATGCCTTATGAGCCTAAGAAACATCATGAATGAGATAATAATATACTCTATAGGTGATGAAACAAGACTTGGAGTCCAAATTCACATTTTCTCTTATCGATTTGGTGCATAACCTAGGAGAGAGAAAACCTGCTCCACCAAAATGCTCATAACTTTTCAACCACACCTCATTTTGAGAAAATTATTTTTGCACATGATTTTTATGACAATTTATTCTATGATTTATTCAAATAATATTTTATAATTTATTGTGAATCCTAATAAGCTGCAACTCAAAATGAGCTTTTCAAAAAGCATGTTTTACAAAAACTCACATAACTTGAACAAATGACCTAACTTTGACCTGAAATTTTGCATGAAGCATCAAGAAACCTTCCTATATCATCTCCCATATTATTTTGAAAATTATATTTCTATATTTATATATCCCATCTCATTTTCATGTAGGAACATTGCTTGTTCTCAACACCATTTCTGACCAACAAACAAAACTGACTCTTGGAGCTGAGCTGAGCCTAACCATTTCTCACACATGTTGTAGATAATATTTCACATCCTATCCCATGCTTGGTTTGACCTGTACCATCGTGTTTCACTTCATTAGGCACCTGAAACCACTCTCAAATAACACTAACTAACAGTTTCCAAGACCATGTCTTCTTTAAACCACATGAATTCACCTTGAACCTCTAAGAAACACCTGAGAAGCACCTGAGAATCCTACTCTTATATTATCCATTTACCATCAATGCCTTTGACATCAATGACAACAACTAGAAAACCAACAGGGTGTAACAATCTCCCCTTTTTTCATCGATGGCAACATTCTAAAACTGGATGGAAAATTGAAATATGGAACAAATTTCCAGCACGCTCTCTCCCCCTTTTACATCTATGAAAAAGATTCACAAGCACACTAAATTTATTATATTGGTAAAATTCAACAAAAATAACATTCATGCCTTGCATGCACTCCCCATAAGAAAATGTTTTCTCTTTTGTGAGCTCTGTAGCACCATAAAAGGATCATCTAGACATGTAATGATCCTCAACTAAGCTCCCCTGATCATGTTCACCTTTAATTTGTCTTCAATCAAAACAATACCTTTCTTACTAGGCCTTGTTTCAAGCCCAAAAACACATGTTTCTTACAAAGCTAGTATAAGCACAATTTAGCACAACTTGTTCCAGAACTCCTTCATGATACAACTTTTGACAGACTTCTCAACCTTCTAGAAAACAAGATTCATCAAGATACCCTTCTTTAATGCTCCTCCTAGGCTCTGAACCACTTGACTATAAAATTTCATCATTTCTTAAGTACCTTGAGAATAGTTATGCCATGTTCAGAAGGATACCAAGCTCCCCCTAGAAAACTTGACCCATTCATACCATTTACACCTGTAGAAGCATTAATATGACTTGTGGCACTTGTACCATACTGAAAAATAGTCATATGACCCACTATTCATTCACACATTTGAGAAACTCCTTCAATATTTATTTTGAGATCATTGACAAAGCATATACATTATTTCTAAGCTAATGAGAATAAATCTACATACTCAAGCTCAAACACTTTGAATTTCAATATATTCTCCTTTTCCACGTCATGTCTCTTGTGACTTCATCTTATGAGACATATAACTTAGACTCATATTTTTCACTTTTAGACTGATATGCACTTATATTTACACTTTGCTATCTGATATACACTAAGATATGAATGATATACAGTGAAACACAACACTTGAGGAGAGAAACATGCTTACTATTATATGCTTGACTGAAACACAAACTTGGAGCAACAAGACTATGACAACAACCTTATACTTCTCTTTGCCTGAAAACTTAACCATGACTTCCATACAAGACTTGTCAAGTACATGACCCTTAAAAAATGAATAACATACCTTAGGATTATTTCCATGCTTGAACATCTTGAATGCATGTATCAACACCAACTGATGACAAGAACCTTCAAGATCATACTTTTCTTCTTTTCCAACTAATGCATGCCTTCTAGAAGCCTAGAGAAGGCATACCACCTCATGGGATCACCTTAGAATAGTAGGAAGTCATCAAAGTAACTTGATGACTCATTCTTTCTTCCTTTTTCTTTAGTTTTCTTGTTAATCTTTTCAGATTCATTCCTTGGTGTGACCACAAGATCACTTGAGCTCTCATCCTCTTCTTGGGTGCCAGATAGACATAAATGTTGCAATTCATACACCTATTGTAATACTTCTTGGGGAAAAAATTATTCATGCTTTGTACTAGAGATTTTTTATTTCTTCTTGCCTTTGACATCATATTTTGCTATCTTGTTTGTGCTTTCTTCCTTTTTGATTGATTTGGATTGGTTTTTTTCTTCAATATCTATCATTGCTATCTTTTTTCATCTTTTGATGTCTCAACTTCTATTTTTCTTCCTTTACTTTGTGTACCCATCTTTCTTTCTTCTTACCAACATCTTTCTTAGCCATAGCTGACTTGGTCTTACTCTGTGTGTTTGCATTTTCTTTGTATCTTCTTTTTCTTTGTCCTTAGAATGCATTCAACTTATAGTTGAATCTAGGTGATTCTTGACAATGTCTAGAAAAGTTCCCTAGCTCATGGCAATTAAAGCAAACAACTTGATTTTTGTCCCAAAACTGATTTACTAGATATTCTAAACAATTCTTGATAGTGTGACCTTTTCCTTTGCAATTAAAACACACTATGTTCTTCTCATATTCAAACTTACAATCTCTCCATGGATGGTATTCATCTACCTTTCTTCTACAGTCTCTTTCTCTATGTCCAAAGATATTGCATGAAAAACAAATTCCATGAAACATACCTAATAATTTCCTTGCAGCTGGCTACCTAAAGATATTTTGTGCTCTTTGTTGTCCTTCTTGGGCTGAGAACATCCTTGACAAGAAGTGTTACTTGATTCAGCTCTCAAAAAAAAAAAAAAAAATCTTTGTTTGTTCTAGCTCTTCTTTCAAGGTCTCTACTTGCATTTAATTTTTCACATTCTCCACTCATAGCTTGAATAGTTGTCTGACATGTCTCATGCTCTACTCCACTAGAATGTCCCTGTTTGCTTTGCAAGTTTTTAAGTTGATTAGTAACTTGTGTCAACTTAATCTTCAGGGTCTTTATATTCTCTTCAAATTTGAGGCAAGCAGTTTCTTTACCTTTTAAGGCCTTTGACACATTTTCAACAAATGAAGCCATCTCATTTAGTTCTTGGCCATGACTAACTTATTTAAGCTTGATTTCTTCCTTTAACTCCTTGATAAGAGCTTGATAAATTTCATACTTCTTCTTCATCACTAATTTTGTTGATGAACCCATGTTTGTGTCTTTAGGATCACCTCCAAGCTGTTAGGCTTGATTTAGGAGGACCATGATCTGATACCAATTGTTAGAAACTATGACACTGAGAGGGGGTGAATCAGTGTCTCCAAAAATTTACCTTCTTAAATATGATGAGATAAAACCATAAACATACATAAAATCAATTTGCAAGAGAGTACACAATGACACAAGGTTTAATGTGGGAAACCCAAAATGGGAAGAAAACCCACTAAAACTATGAACTATACTTAGGAAAAATTTGTCCCACTTCTGTTACATTAGTTTCAAGGTTGAGCTTCAACTCAACCAAGATTTTTCACTCCTCAATTTGACCAAGATGTTACCTAGTCTAGAGGCTTCAACCCCTATAATCTAATCATCTTCGACCGGTCTTTGGTGAGCTTTAACTCACAAGAAAACTTCAACTCCCCAACTACTAATTTTCCACTTAGTCTTGTTCCACCAAGTTGGTTACTCTTGAGTTATTATCTCCAACTGATTATGATGACCCTAAATTTGTAATCTATATCTCGCTTCTATGACAACTTTTGACTTCTCAACTTTGGATTTCTTCTCAATATCTACCCTTGAACTAATCATGATGGTTTGAAATTTACTTGGATTAGATGAAATCAGTACTTACACTAATTCAACTCCTGTTCTTTGAACTTTTCCTTTGTCTCTTCTTCCAATGCAAGTTGATATGAAACTTTGAGTCTCCAATACTTTCTCATACAAACCTTTCTTGGTATTCACTGTTTCAAAAAATCAGTCACAATCCTTTATTCACTTCTTTCTTTAATAGTGAGATCTTTGTACACTGTAAATCTAAGAACTTTCTCAGTTCACTCTACCATATAACTTTCAAAATCAAAATCATTCATGAGACTCTATCTTTAACACATATATCTTTTTTTGTACTTCTCTCCCTTTTTAATTCACAACATATATTTTGTATAAACGACATGCACACACTTATCTACTATCTCCACCAATCTTCTCTTTGCTAACATAAACTCTATGACATAATATTATCTGTCACTTCATATTCTTTGTCACTTCATCCACACTTATTGTTTTTATGATTCTTTATAGACACACATAAGACAAACTTGTCACTTTCTTCTAACTTTCAAACTTCACCTCTCTATTTGGATCTTGAGCTCACTACTTCAACATTTATTCTATATTCCATCTCAAGAAAAATTGTAATCATATTTAAGTTTGATCATCTCATGAAACTATCAAATGATTTTCAATTATTCTTGGGACTTCAAGAGTTATTTCAACTTCAAAATAGGACAAGAAAGAACTTTATTCAAAGCTGCACTCCTTCAACAATTCATTTCAACAAAATTTGAATTCTTTTTAAGTTCAAGGAGATATTCAACTTACCTATTGAGACACCAAGAGAAAACCATGAAAAATAGGACAAGAAAGAACCTTTTCATATTCCTCAACGATCTAAGAAGAATGTGACAATTCATATTTACAAAATCATATGGATTTTAGTCTTCTACATTTGAATATACTTGGTCTTGAAGGTCTTGGGATTCTTCTACCTCCATTCATTGGCAATTCTTCATAAAAACATATTTTTCATCGAGATTTCAATTTAGAGAAATAGTATGATCTTTTTAAACAAAATAAACAATGCATTCATCCCTTTAGGGCATCGGATGGTATAAAAGAATTCTAAGGATTTGAATCATAAGCACTCCAGTCTTTTACATGTATATAACAAGAAGTCCTAGCACTAACCTATGTCTCGAGTTCTTATACACTTGAAGTGTTCACACCTCAAACCATTCTCGTGAAGTAGAATATAGTCATTGAAGACCTGAAAAGATCAAAAAACATTAAGACAAAACAAAGACCACTATTCTTCTTAGACTTGTGTCACTTTCTTTATCAGTCCAATATGAGGCATTCATTCATGAAATATAGAGTTTATAAACCTCATTCATAATGGAAAGAACATTTCACAAGTTGCATCAAGCTTCCTTAGGACTGTCATTTGAGGAAATTACCACAAAGCTCTCAAAAACACTTAAAAAACAAAGAAATACAATCCAATTACGGTGACCGTGGTTTTTGCAGATCCACGAGATGAATATCTCATTCTAATCAATCTATTTTACTTAAAATAATTTTTTAATAGCTGTAGAATAATAATTCATACCAATTTGTCCAATTTTCATCAAAATTCATTGGATGGCGATCACATGATGGTCAAAAAGTCATTCAACAAAACCCTAGATTAGGGTATTAACAGTTTTATACCAGAGACAACTAAAGAATCAATTTCTTTCAAAAAAATTGCATGGATTTCAAGCAAGAATACTTATGAGGGTTCTTTAGAATAAGTTTTCACCTTTCCATAGTAGTGAGGAGTTACAGACTTGAAAGACATTTCATAATTTGCTCACTTTTTGCATGAATCCTGATTAGAAGCTAGTTGTACAGTTTGCTCATTGCAGGAAAACCTTGATGAAGATCAAACTTACTTCTCCAACCTATTGGTTTTATTAATGCTAGATGAAATATACCTTGATGCTCTATAATTTTGAGTGGTGTTGGACTCACCAAACATGGATATGGACTAAATTTAGCATGGTATTCAAATAGACAGTGAAGAAGGCATTTTACACCGCTAAACTAAGAAAATTGGCATCTAAAGTCCATTAAATCAAATGAGTAAATTCACACTCAAAAATATATCCATTTTATTATATTTTTCCTTATATCCTTGTTATCAAATGGATCAAGGCATTCAACTCGAGATATGTCTCTTAGAGCGGTGTGTCAAAATGCATTGAGAGACATGCTCTTCAAGGACTTGAGCCAACATGGTTTGAATGTTTTACCATGTCAAAAAGACTTGAAATTTCTCAATCACATTTTCATGTTCCTGTAGAAGAAGTCTGATCACTTGTTGAGAAATAATTTTAATGACAGTAGTTGGAACATTTACACACCAGAGCATTCCTACAAGAACATTAACACTAGCAACAATCTCTACCTTAAAGAAGTAAAGACTTAAAATGACTTCTAAGCCTGAGAAACATCATGAATGAGCCAATAAGATACTCTAGAGGTGATGAAATAATACTTGGTGTCTAAATTCACATTTTCTCTTATCGATTTGGTGCAAAGCCTAGGAGAGAGAAAAACTACTCTACCAAAATGCTCATAAATTTTCAACCACACCTCCTTTTCAGAAAATTATTTTTGTACATTATTTTTATAAAAATTTAATCCAAAAATTTAATCCATGATTTATTTGAAGGAGATGTATAATTTTTTTGAAGCCTAAGAATCTAGGCGGCTCAAAATGATATTTTCAAAAAGTTTGGTTTACAAAACTCACATAACTTGAACAAATGACCTAACATTGACTTGAAATTTTGCATGAAGCATCAAGACAAAATCCGTTATCATATCCCATATTTTTTGAAAATAATAGATATAAATGTTTCTATCTTATCTCATTTGCATGTAAGAACACTGCTTGTTCTCAACACCATTTCTGACCAACATACAAAATGACTCTGGAGCTAAGATGAGCCTAACCTTTACTCACACATGTTGTAGATGCTTTCTCACATCCTCCCACATGATTTTTATGACCTGTACCATCCTATTTCACTTCATTAGGAACCTGAAACCACTCTGAAATAACACTAACTAACAATTTCCAAGACCATTTCTTCTTGAAACCACATGAATTCAGCTTGAACCTTTGAGAAAAACCCGAGAAGAACCTTAGAATCCTGCTCTTGCAAACTCCATTTTCCATCAATTCCTTTTACATCAATGAAAAAAACTGGCATTATAGAGTTCTGGTGTATACGTAGGACTATGTGGTTGGAGGACCGATTTTCAGGAGTGGCCAAGCTATTACAAGTGGAGAGAGTATCACAATAGTTTGTCATGGCTTAGGACATGCCCCAGAGACGTATATATGGTTTATAGTTATTAGAGCACCGAGGAGGGGGTGGAGCTAGACCAGGGCCCATAAGAGAGTAGTTACTACCTCCTAGGCCAAATATGGCGGAGACATAGCGATAGAGCCGATAAACTCGAGTTACGTGGGGTGTATAGAGGAGTAACATGCCTAGTGGGTGGAACATTGATGGGTATTCATGTTTCTATTGTTTGTAGACACATCAATAATTCCACAGGAGGAGGAGAGGGAGAGGGGGAAACACATGCCCCCGATAACGTAGCAGCGATTATAATGGAGAGTTAGTATTTATATAGTTATGTAGTGTGTGTTTTTATCCTATGTAATAGATATGGTTATATAACTTGTTATTATATTTGTTGTGTTGGTGACACATATTGGTCCTATATAGTGGACATATCCATCTACACATTGACATGGAATGTTCCCAGCGATGTACTCCTAGGTGAAGGGATGCTTAGAGCACATTCACAACATTACACGTGAGCATGCCCATTTTTGATCCATTTTCCATAGCAACATCGACATGCATTGTGTTGCTAGGTGAGAGGGACAAGGCACGTGAGGATACTTGACAAGCTAAATAGGTGGTAGGTAGTGCTCCTTAGCACGAATGTGTTTTCACATTACGTCAAGTTAAAGCATAAATTTTCAAAGTAGTCTATCAAGGTTACACTCGTGGAGGAAGTTTGAGAGGTATCAAGGTTGCGACCAATGACGTAAAGTTAGTGACTTGAGGCATCAATTTCTAGGGCTCTCGTAGTACCTAAGAATGATAGTGATGATGAGATTTGATGTGTATTATTATATATGATGTAGGGGTGTTTCCCCCCAGTGATGAGATTTTTGTGTAATGATGATTATATTTTATATATATATATATATATATATAGAGAGAGAGAGAGAGAGAGATGGTTTTATTGGTATATGATGATTTCATTTCACCGTATATGATCATGTGATTATTGTCAAAATGTATATAATTTTTTTGTATATCGGTCATGTTTATTGATGTAGACATGTATTATGATGTTGATAATGATCGAAAAAATGTGTAATGTGAATGATGATAGATAACATATGTAATTTGATTGATGAGTTGAGTGAGATGCATATTTGTTGAATGGAATTTATAATTCATAGTTAATGTAATGATTAATAGAATAAATAATCTATGATTTTCAAACTAACATGTTGTGATGATTGTGTATTGATGTGATAATGTAATGTGATCGTAATATGTTAGTGTGATGAATATGGGGGAATATTAGTGATTCCTTCAACATATGGATGATTACGTTCATTTAGTTAAGACCCCTTAACAATCAATAATGAACCGCATAAATCAAGACTGTGTCATTGGGAAATTATTGAGTGTGCTAAATGAATCGACAAAGCACGTGATGATAGGTTCTTATAGAAAAACCCTTAATGGTCATGTAAGAACTGTAAAAACATAAGTTTGTCATCAGAGGGTAAGGTGATAGTAATTAGCTACCAGAGACCAAGTCAGTGTGAAGTGGAGGAAGCATGTGGCATAGAAGCAGTGTGAGCATATGAATCAAACTAAATATCATGTGGAGTAGTGATGGGTTACACAAATACCGAGGGTTGTGGAAGTTAATAAGATGGAGTATCCTGATGCAATGGATAAGATGGATTAAGTGAATGTAATGGATGTGATTGTGTAGTGATGTATGTACATGGTGAAGAGTGCACATGAGGGAAAAACTACGGTGGTGGACACACCATGACCTAAGCACAAGATAGAGGAGATGACTCAACCTGGAGTAGAAACTCGCTGATGCGGTAGAGGAGATATGGAAAACTTAGGTGAGTGAGATCCAAAGGATATGATGTCATTATCCTCTAATTGTTGTAATATATCATGAAGGGAAAAGAAATCATTGTCCCTATGGCCATTGATATGATGATAATTACAATAAGGTTGATCACGTTGACACTATAATCGATGTTGTGGATGATGCTAGTTGGATGGTAAGAAAATTAGATACTTTTTAAGTAAAGTATGCAACACATCATGAGGTCTAGCATGATGAGAGAAGTGTAATGGCTCACATGACATAGATGGAGTGGAAGGAGAAGTATCATATCGTGGAGGAGGAGAATAATTATGCTTCGTGATGGAGTAGGTTGAGATTTCTTGGTAGGTTGAGATGGAGACTGTGTAGGATGTTCAACCAATGTCAATGGAGGAAAACTAGATGATGCGTGTAGTAGAGATACATGGAGGATCAATGACATGTGTCGTAATAAGATCTTTTTATAGGTATATGAATTTGTATCACAAAAGAATGAATGACTCACATGTATCATATTACAATCTTTTCTTAAGCATGGGAATCAAACCACAACAGAAAATGAATTTCTTCTCTAGATCAATAGGTTGGAATACTAGTTGATGCATACAAGCATTGAACCGTAAGATATAATCCTTGATAGGTTCTGATGAGCCTTGATGTAAAGTACGTGGGCGGTCATAAGTAACTATAGGGACATTATTGAAAATAAAATGATAGAGGAAAGCATCCTCCATGTCATAGTAAGTACTAATGGACCTAGAAGATGAGTGTAACATTGTAAGGCCTCATCAATAATATTGTGTCAAAAGGAGTCAAGCAATAACTTATAATTAGAATAGGGTCCATATCCACATAGTAATGTAGGAGATGTGAATGAGGGTCAATGGTACCATCAAAAATGTGAATGTATGCATGATAAAGTCCTTAGGAAATGCAGAGTTATGAATCTTCTTGGGAATAGGGTTACCATGTAATGAGTTGTTGTCAATAGAAGCATAATAAGCCCTACTTTCTAAAGTGAGAGACTGAACCTAAGATTGTAATTGACCTACAACATGCATGAGAGTTATGATATCTTGTGAATCAATAGCAAAAGATGGAAATAATGTATTGAGTGGTTGTAACTTGTCATTGTGAGTGATCATAGGAATATCAAGAGAAGATAAAGGAGATCCCAATGCTAAAGGCACACTAGGAGTGGGTGTCGAAGAAGCTATAGTAGATGATATAGATGGAATACCCATATCAGTAGTAGGATTAGCATTGGAAACAAATTGAGGAGGTGAAGCGAACGATGGAGACACAATGATAGGAGAAGATGAACTAATAGGTGTAGATGATGTGATAAGAGGAGATGAAATGGTAGGAGAAGAAGAACCAACAGATGGAGATGACTCATGCACTATGCTAGATGTAACCTCAGGAGAAAGTGGTGATGGAGATTCACACTCAGTAGAATGAAAAGTAGGAGAATCATGGCTATCAATTGTGTCATCAACATCTCCTAAAGACTCAGATATGAGAATTTCATTAAGCATACTATCGATAGGATCATCAACATAATATGAAGGTGTATGAGAACTAGTATGTGATGAATGATGAGAAGCAATATCAAAAGTAGAAGAATCATGAGATGGAACTATAACAGTGGTTTGAATAGGAGAAGAATTGGTATGCACATGTGAGTGATTGTCAATACCAAGCATGTAATCGATAAGAGAATCATCTAGAATTTCCTTAGAAAGATCAGGGAGATCACTAGTAGCTATATAGCATGGTGTACAACAAGTAAAGACTACCGGATTTGAGACTATACTAATGCCAATGGGAGAATCTTCAAAACTAGTAGGTACATATTGTTGACCGTCTAAGAGTTATTGTTGAATATCATCTGGCATAGTAGGATTACTATAGAGAGTTGTGAGCTCAATGATGGTGGCCTCATCATAGATAGGATTGACGCTAAAATGAGACATGATGGGATGAGAAGAAGATGAAATATCCTTATCCATTAAGGTCTTAAATAATATCCTAGGGGAAATGTTCTAAAGTACAGGTTCACCAAAATGATTAACTAAAGTACTAAATTTAGTAGTTAATCTAAGAAGTACAAAAATGCATTGAAATGAAATAAAGCGGAATATAAATACCAACTAATTTATTTAATATTTTAAATACGGTGAAATAATTTAAATAGAAGGAAAAAGGTACTAACCTAAAAATGAGTTACCTTCGTGATCGGGACTAAGCAAGATGATGAACGGATAGAGAAGAGTGACATAGCACACCTCATAATGTATCAAGAGAGGCAAATTTGGCTAGACTAGGGCTCCTCGGGAAGGAACAGTGGGTGCCTTGGTCTACGAAAAGCTCGAGCCTAAGTCCGATTTGGTTTCTAGGTCTTCACAATAACTCACCTTTTGTCATGTGGATGTCGCACTAGCTTCATTGATGATGTCGTGAGACCTCTAATGAAGAATTACCCGTAAAACCCCATACAAAGTATCAAACCCCTAAGAAACAATATTCATATGAAGGGTTCAAACTGTCCTTAGTAGCCACAATGGTGTACTTACAACTAATATTTTCACTACATCTCAAACCCAACGTATTTCTTTGTTATTTATGTATACAAAGATGTGTCTAGAGTTCCCTAACGCCAATGACGTAGAGATAACATAAAGTAGACTTCCCTTCCTATACAAAGTGTGTGATGAAAATAGTGCCCAAATGTAGTCCATTGCTTTGTGTAGATAGCTAGCCCTTAGTATAAATATTCCACCCATAAGATAGTAAGTATCATATGCTTATATAGGGATCTCTTGCTCAAATTTTGACACTAATGACCCGACATGCCGACTAGTACCTAGGGGAATGAGAGGGAAAATTATAAAGACCGAACTCGAAACTCTAAATGAGAACCAAGTGCAACTGGGACCAAGGCACCTAAATATGAGGATCGGGGCACCCACGGGTGCCTTAATCCCTTCTTAGGCTCCCTAGTCAAAGACTGGAGATGACCACGGAGTGAATAACGAAAACTAAGACTCTTTGAGAGACGACCAGAACTATGCGAGTAATTGACAATTGTGTAAGAAAAACAATGAAAATGACCAACTAGACTGATTATAGGAATAGGAGATGGGTCATTAGTGAGTACTTTTCTTAGGAAAGATCCATATATAAAACAACATACTTGGTGGTATAATTATAGTAAGCTTGCTTGATTTTGTGACTACACATGAATTCCACAAATCTCATCCTCCCAATGGACAGGAGAAACTTGTGGAGGACATCTTGAAAGTTTCATGTGGCTTACCGTCAAACCTCATAGATGTGGGACAGGGTATTTACTCTATACTAAATAACATGGATGGAGAATTATAACACGATTTTCATATGATTTGATATTCTAATTACCTTGGTTTTATTTTTTTTCTATTTAAAATCTAAGCACCTTGTTTTTTTATGTCCTTCCATGATGTTGTTATTTTGTAATCATGTTATCAATATGAATCCTTCCTATATTCCAAACTATTTGGAAATGACATTTTACATACATATCTATTGAATGCAATTGCAATTACAACTTTGAAAGAATAAATCTTCCCATTCTAATTTTTGCATGTTTATACCCCTCGCTCTAGAGTGATCTGTTCATTCAAACAGTTTGAGTAATTTCTCATAAAAGCCATTTTATGTATAATTGCAGTCCATGAATCCATTTCAAATATTTCTTATGTCTTATGAATACTTCCACATTTTGCATACATATCTACAAGGGCATTTGCAACAACATTTTATAACAATCCCCTGTCCATTATGCTCTGATGGATGTCCATTCCTCATTGTAACGCTTCCAATTTGTGGCACAGGATGGGAGGATGACAAAAATAGTTGCAGATTCTGACTTTACACTTGTTAGTTGTATCTACTAAAATGTTTCCCAGGCCTCTTCAACAAAACAATTTTGTGTGCATCATCCTACGCCACAATCACCACATTATCTGCTAAATATTGTCATCCCTATAATTTTTCATAACATTCTTCTGCAAGATAAGATTACTAAGTGGCCTTATATTGGGATATAGGATATCTAAAAATTGTTGATTATAGTAGCAATATGTGCTACTTATAATATATTATGTTGAACCTCGAGTTAGAAAAAGATCAAAAAATGTTGTTGATCTTTTTTCTTACTACTTAACACAAATTTAATTATGAATAATATAAATTACTCACTAGGGGTACCTCTCAAGTTAATTGCATCAATTGTAGGCATTTCCACATAAATCACACCATTTTTATGGGCACCCCATTGAACATCAACAAATTCATTACCCCATTGTTCTCCTATAAGAGCGGTGTAGGTATAGTATATTCATTACCCTATCGTTCATCAGGTTCCTTAGCTTACTCTGTCACTCTGTGAAAGAAAAATTTGACCTACAAAATGCCCAATGATGAGTATAGAGTAATAAAAATCCATAGTTTAATATCTTAATAGAACATAGTCACTTCTTGAGATACAAAAGTAATTACTATGATATCCCACTTGTTATATGGAAGTTCACATGCCTTGTATATACAAAAGCAATTAATATCACATTTTTCATTCATATTAGCAGGGCACCTTCAACTACATCATCTTAAACATAACACTTTCGATTATGGTTTCAGGATGTCCATACCCTACTATTGTATTGTATGTAAAAATCCCATTTTGATAATTTTGGGATGGATGTCTAAGCTCGGTTGTAAAGCTCCCATTTTTACCTAGTTGAGAGCATGTTGGTAATGGTTTCATATTTTGGATTCTGATTTGCCAAATGCATTTTCCTTAAACTTTCCAATTCCTTTTAAACCATCCCCATTTTTAATATCCGAAGGTAGCAAGGTATATTCGGGTAAGTTGTATTGGATGATGTGGAGGAGAAGAAGAAATTATTCCTCTACTACTATAGTGAGAGGTTGCGCAATTGCATTTGGTTTGTTTAATTGACATCCCTAGGAAAAATTATTAGCATTCTATCTAGGTTATTAAACACACCCTTAGAATAACTATTAGCATTGTAGTGGTGACAAAATAATCAGGTTTAATTTTAAGTTTCGAGCACGTGGAGAGCTATGTGTCAAACTAATTTATTCAAAAAGTGGTCACTGCAGTCAGATTTAATTACAAGTTATCTCCCTCAATAGTTTCATATGTCTTCATGAACATGATTTTCCTCCTTATGAACATTTGACAAACATGTCATGTACTTCTTCACTAGATCCCTTTTCGCATTCACATCGTTATTTTAGCGTATGATTTCTAGTTTATAGATTAATAAAATATTGTAGACTACCTCATTGTTTCCTCCAGTAGTTAGTATCAAAGTAAGTAAAGAGCTTGAAAATCAAGCAACAAGATTCTGAGGAAAGGTTGCGGATGAGTTTGTAAGCTTTTGGAGAAGTTTTCTTCCCTACCGGGAGATCATGTGTTGCCTCCAGTAGCTTTCCAATCCCACCACTTCATCCCCACACCCTAGAATTCAAGTTCTTGGAAAAAAAGGAAAAATTATTTTTTTAGCCTTTGGGCAAGGAGGAGCCAATTAGGCACTACCTCTGCACCAAGCCTCGTTGCTGGAAAAATCTGGTATTAAAATTCATTTTTCCCCAAGTTAGGGTTTTACCTCTAAACTTAGAGGAAATATTATCTGCAAACAAGTTTGAACATGCATTTAAAATTAGAGTTCATGTAACGAGATGGGAATACTTGGTAGAGGGTGAGTTTCATTGACTTACAATGAGTTGGGCTATATTCTATATAATTATGGTCGATCTCGGTACTAGGCTACCAAATCAAATTGAGTTAAGTGTTTGAGTCTCTAACACCCACCAAATTGGTTGAATGCTAAAGAGTTAGGTCCATAAGCTAGGTGGATCAAGGTCTATATGTTTTAAAGTGATTTGATCATCCTTTACCCATCTCGTAGTAGACATCCATAAGCCACATATCACCGATTTGACTTATGTAACACAGTCCATTGCAATTTGTGAAAGATCCCTACCCATACGAGTTGGTGTTGGAATGTGGTTGCTAATTTTTCATTGACTTCAAAGACAAATTGATGACAAATTAGGATATAGGAGAGCTATATGGATCTTGGAATGAGGTTGACAAGGTGAGGATAAGGCATGATCAGGAGAACACCGATCAAGCATTAACTCTTGAGCAACTAGTGACTAGTAAAGGAAAGGTGAAGATGTGAGAGAACACCAGGATTATTTTAGAAAAGTTCATAAGGATTATTACACAGTACATGAGTGGAATTGGTGAGACTAGTTCGGTTTAAAGCGAGGCCTATGTAGTAAAGTAACTCGGAAAGGTGGATTAAAGACATGAAGCAGCTGAAAAATCATAGTAAAAGTATTAAATACATAATAGGACACTTTTAAGGGGATACATGGTGAAGAAATGGACAAACTTGATTATTTATGGTGCAAACTAGCTCAATTTGGCATATTTCAAGGACCTAGCATGAGGTATGAAGAAAAACAAGTTGTATCAAAAACTATAAGAATGGGAATTATATAGGGACATTTTCAAGAGTCCTCATATGAAGATACAGTCATAATTCAACATCCGGAGGCATGGTTAGGGTCATTGGTATGACTTCCCTTCGGAGACAAGCAGATTTACCATACACAAATGAGGCTGGTCAAGAAGTTATAGGTTTATTTATGAAAAATTAACCATTAGAGATCATGGAGGAGGTATTCATTAATGTTTTCATAAAATTTTAGGACCCAAGGAGGTGTTTTGTGCAAAAAAATTACAATTTTACCAAAATTGGGTTAAGCGAGTATGTTAAAACAATACCCTAGCTTCTTAGCATTTTATTTGAATTGTGGAACCTCATTTAGATAAATCATAAAAATAATTTTTAATATGAGAGAGATAAAAATATTTTTCAAAAATTATGAGGCCAAAAGGATAAGAAATAAGAAATTTCTATTCATTTTTATGGAACTGACTTAAACCCTCCTAAACCCTAGTTGAAATCGGTATGGAGAAAAATTCTTGGTTAAGCCTCCAAATGGAATCATTTTTTCTTGAAAATTATTTTAGGGTGTATATGACTCATCATAGGTCATTTTCATGGTGGACCCCTAAAGAAATCAGTCATTTTGTGAAGATTTCGGTGTATAAACAAAATTTACAAAGGAACCCATGATCAAATTTTTCATGAATTTTTTTGGATATGTGCTATTGATGTTCATAAACCCATATAGGTTGGTCATATGAAAAAAATTATGATATAGGTGTGTTTTTTCTCTTACCGTTTGATAATGTTATGAAGTGAAACCAAACATGAAGGTATAAGGGTATACATGATGATTTGCATCATAAGTTGATTATTTTTTTCCCGAACAACATGAAGGTGTCCCATATGAGCTAATAATGTGTTTGGTTTTGTTTTTTAAATTGATTTCATGCACAATTTTGAGTGATCAAAAACTTCCCTTCTGAGCTAGTGAAGAAGCTTGTTGCTACATGTGAGTAGATGAAGTTTTTTTCAAACAAGGTATGTCTTTGAATGCTTGTACAATTTTTTTGTGATGTACTTGAACTAGAAAAGTGTTAGTTGATATTTGAGACCACCTTGAAGATGTTTGAACATGAGGAACCAAGACTGGTTCTTGAGAACACTAAAAACTACTCAAACCAGTTTGAGAAGTTGGAGCAAAATGATGGTTCTTGTTATGTGTTTATGATTTATTTCAATTAGGTGTGAAAGAATAATACATGAGACTCATTTTAGTGTATGATATGTGGTTGGATGATAAGGTTTAGTGCTCCAAATAATCATATTTTGAGGACTATATTTTTATTGTGAAGATCTAATTATTATTTGTTCAAATCAAAATTTCCTTGATTAAATGAGAGTGATGAAACTCCTCTAGTTATCTCGAAGGTAATTTAGAGACCAATCATCATCTTATACAATATTTGAAGAGAATTGAATACATGTTCCTATAAAATTGTCAAGCATCTCCATGACTACAATTTCTAGACCTACATGAATGTGAGTGAAGCTAAAATGAAACAGGAAGAAGATATGGAGAGCATACAAGAATTCGAGGAGTTATAAAGATGAATAAGGATTATTTTAACATATTTTCATGCTTGGGACAACTATCCACTTTTTTAAGATATAAAAATACAAAAGGAACTTGCCAAAGGAGAAGACAAAATGTGATAGGAAGTTACAAAAATGTCGGATGTTAGATTTCAATGTAAGAAGAATCTCTTGATTGTGCAGCAAATGAGTTAGGGAGTTATTTGGTGTTATAAATTAAGGTTAAAACTTAAATGAAAATATGGTTAAGGTCTGAAATTTTAATTGACATGTAATCAGGTACAATCATTGCATAAGGATATTTTGAGATGATTTCATCTTCCTCTTCCTAATTCGAGTTGTAATGTGAAGTTGAAGAGTTCCTTTTAATAATGTGAATTTCAAGATTCCTTTAAGAGGTCTAATTTGATTATTTAAATATAGTATTGTGCGTATGAAGGTATTTTTTGATGAATAGACTATTAAAGGCGCACTAGGGTATGAAAATTGAATTATATATACAATACATGTAGGACTGAAGTTTTGTAGTAGTTAGTGAGCATGAAAGTGTAGATGAATGTGGGTGAGAAGAGAATGATTTGCAATGAAGAAGTGATCATAATTTTTGCAAGAGATAACATAAGAAACGTTATCAAAACTTGTTGATGAAGTCTAAGTGGATGTTTAACATTCAGGAGTTGAACCTTCCTATAAGTGGTAGCTTACAAAAGATCAAGTTGAAGCTTGGTTGAAGTATTGGGAGTTGAAGCTTCCATTGAAGTATTGGAGTTGATGTTCCAAGTTGAGTAGATGCCTAACGGTGAAATCATTGTAACATTTACATGACATTTTTTCCAAGCTAGTTCTTTGGTTTCGAGAGATTTTCTCCTTGAAGGGTTTCCCACATTAAATATTGTCTCTCTATGTTTTTTATCTTATTCATTTCTTATGAATGATTTTGTGAGTTCATTATAAATAAGCTAAGGAAATTGAATTATATATAAAAATTTGTATAAACATTGATTCACCCCCTCTCAGTGCCTAGAATTTCCAACAATTAGTATCGAGCCTAGTTCTTTCGAATAAAGTCTAACAACTTGGAGGTGGTCCTATTGAAACACAAGCATGGTTTTATAAATAATATCTAGAAGAAGATAAATATATAAGTATCTCTTTGAAGATGAAATTTTAGATGAAGATGATGCTAAAGTAAATCTTGAAGCAAAATTGATAAGTGCCCTAGAAGAATTGAAACACCAAAGAAGAAAGAACCAAAAATTGAAGCTAATGGTGAAATAATATGAAGAGAAAATAAAGCTTCTTGAGGAAAGAAAAAGCAAAAAGATGAATAATATGAAGATGGAATCAAATAACTAGGATCCCAAATGGAACTGATCTCAAACTCTCTCAAAATCAAAGAATCGTACCTCAAATTCAATGCAGAGATGAAGTCTCAAGTTGACAAAGTGACAAAATCCTTTAATGAAAAAGAAGAAACTTGCATGAGACATGAAGAGGAATTGATGTCCTTGAAAAATGAACTAGAAGGAGCAAAATAAATATTGAGGATGTATGGAAAGATGGAAAAGAGTTTTGAAGCTTTCAATGAAATTATGGATAGTCAAAAAGCAACAGGTGATAAGACATAACTAGGATTCATAGAAGACCCTATGAAGAGGTGTGAAGATGGTAATGTTGGTCCAAGAAGATAATCAAATATGAAGATGAAAAAGGAAAAAAATCAATAAGGCCTAATTCAGTTAGAAAACTCGATCGCTTTTAGATATGAAAGAACCTTTAGTGGCTATTATGTTTCTTTTCATAAATTTTTACATAGAGCTAAGGAATGTAGAAAGAATGTCTTATATTAACATCCATGGGGAGATTTCAGACATGAGTATTCAAATAACATCACATGTTACAACTGTTAATGAAAAGGAAACACTACCAAATATTTCTTAAATGATGCATCTAGTCAGTTTTAGAGAGGAGAAGACTCAAGAGGCGTGGACAAGATAGTATGCTACAAGTGTAATTAGTTTGGGCATTTTTCCAAGAAGTTTCATGTTCATAAAGATGAAATTTTGGGGTGGAATCTTAGGAAATATCCATATAGAAGAAAGAAGCAAGTTATGTGCTTCAATTTCCATAAAATTAGACACTTTACAAAGAATTTTTATCAAAATCAACCTCCTAGGCATAGAAAAATAACTCAAGTAGTCAAAGGGATGGTTAAGTTATTAGTGCAGAATCATAGCACCCCTGAGTTCTTGCAACTAGATGAGTTGAGACTCTCAGTGTTATTGCACAACATGGAGCATCTCTCAAAGTGTGGGATCTTGCGAGTTGAGAGAGCTCTCCAGATTAAGGCTGGTTCCTATTCCTCTATTCGGGTGTAAAAAATATATTGCAGAGGATCTAATCTAAACTTACTCTATCTTACCAAAGAGATAAGGTTGAGAAGATACAAAAAATAAACCTAAGCTAACGAGGTGATGCACCAAAGGAATGTTAAACACTTGTTTTGCAAGCTAACACAGACCATAGAAATGCAATGCAAACGCCATGCACAGATAACCAAACTATAATGAGAGATCAAAAGGCAAAAATAAACACATGAGAGGGTTGAGAATCATCCACAAACATATATTATTGCTCCAAAAGTTGATACATAAAGTGCTTTACAGTGGCTAAGAGGTAAAATCTGCATTACAAATTGAATGGGAGGTTTGGAAACTCCACAAATTCACTTATAGACAAGGGAAGAAGGGAGAGTGCAAAAAATAGAAATGTCCAACCCTTTACAATGAGCCCCACCCCTTCTTTTATAGATTCAGCATAGAGAGAAGAAGGAGAGAGGCAGGAAAACTAATTTGAAACTCAACTAGCGACCATCAATGCCCCTGCAAATCTACCCATAATATGTCGAGTCCGTCGCTTCATGTCTACTCGATGCGCGTTGAAGAAAGAAGAACGGTGGATCAAATCCAATTTGATTTGGTTGTTGGAGCAATCGAGATCACGTATTAATGGCATGAATACATTTTCCCATTTTTTACCCACCTAACCTTACCAAAATTAAAGTTTCAGGTTTCCATGGTGTAGACGAGGTCGAGACCTTTCCAATGGTGCCAAATTTGTTGAATTTTGGGCACTGGGTCAAAAGATATGTCCATTTGAATGTTTGGGTCGGGTCCATAAAAAAATGGTGAAAACCAATTGCTAGAATGGGTCCGTGGGCCTGAAATTCACTTTTGCCAAAAAAACCATCTTCGGGTCTATTGGTCTACATTTTCCATTTGGGTAAAAATCACTCTACGGCCGGCTAGCCCATATTCAATATAGGCCTGACACATGGCTCCTTGGGCATTGGCAGAGGTGTGGTTCATTTTTATACTTTACACCTTTCAAGCCAAAAATATTGAATTACCTCCGACGACCCGCCTTCCCGCCTTGACTTTTCAACATGGCCACGTGGCGAGCCTGTGCTCATTTGGGGATCGCTTCAGTTTTCTTTTTTGAAATTGAATGTGGAGGCCAATTTTGGCTTGCTATTGTTGTTTTCATGAATTCTTGGAGCTTATAAACCATGAAAAGGATGAAAAGAGGTGTAAGTGAGTTTTTAGGGTTCCCTTTAGGGACTAGAAGTCATGAAATGAGTCTAAAATTCAAGAATTTTGTCTTTAAGTTAAGAAACTTAGTGTTAAAGCAAAATTCACTCATATGACCAAGGTAGATAAGGGTGTGCAATCAGTTAGAAGTTGATGCAAAGACTATATATTGCAAAAATGTAACTATAATTTTCATTCCTATCTCGATATGAATCAAGGAAAAGCTTCAAGGAAGATATTGAAGGAGGAAAAACTTAGTTTGTAATGTATTTTTACAATATTTATGTGTTTATGGTTATGTATGTGTGGTATTTTAATATCAGAATGGATTCTTCATCTCATTGTGAATATAACAGGAATTTAAGCTCATTATTTATATGTTGGTACAATGATCTTTAATGGATCAGGTGCATTTTAACCTTGTGATTGTTGAGCATCTTTGTAGGATGCAAGAACATGATTCATAGATATATGTGAAGCATATTGAGGGGGAACTTGAGTGAGGAGGAGGCTCTATTGCTTAGGAAATTAGAGGTTCGCCATTGGATGTATAGGGTTTGGCTTGATAACCTTGAATGAATTGGAAATATGGGAAATAGTGAGGAAGTCTTGTGACTGAGATTTCTTGTATGTTAAGGTTTTAGATACACCCTGAATTGACTTTTTATTTTTAAGAGTTATATGAATATTTTTGGATGATTGAAAACATGTGCATGACATTGATAGAGGTGTTTTGTAAAGGTTTGTAAGGAGATTGTTGTATTCCCCTGCTCCAAGTGTGTATCACCAAGAGTTAGTGAAGAATCAGGAGAATATTGTGTTATATGTGATTGCATTCATTGAATATATTCATTTTAGATATTTAGGAGATGATGGTTAGTGATACTATTTGAGGTCAACACTATATCACTCTTTTCTAGCAAAGGAATCACTTGGGTGCAAAACTAATCACCTATAGGTTATGACAGAAAAAAAAAAGGAAAGGAGAAAGGTAAATATGGTTGTTTCATACTCTACTAGTAAGATACCCCTTTGAATCACCTTAAGATAAACCATTGTGCCAAATTTCAAGTCTAGAAATTTATCCTATGAAACTTTATTGCTTAAATTGGTTCCTCGGGAACACAATGAGACTCTCTGAGTATGGTTTGATTAAGAACTAACTGTAGGGCCTAAACCTTCGATATTAAATCTGAAATTTGTAGGATAATACTAAGACAAAGTATATTCCAAAGTATTTTCAAATAAATATTGACTTCCATCAGCTGAATTTTGAACTATCTTTACCAGATTTCTAGTTTGCGATTGGTCACAGTTAGCAAACCTAGTGAAGGGGGTCAAGTTACAAAAGAAGGATATAATATCCAAGGAGTTTAAAGTTTAAATTTGAAACTAAGAAATATAAGAATAATGGGTTCCTGAATCACTCCACATTTCATCTTGAAACTTTTTATATTAAATTTTATACATGACAATGTCCTTTCTAAGACCTAGTCAAGGTTTTTACTGACCAAAATGGAAAAGCTTGATTATAGGGAGTTATAAAAAGATTTTCGTTCTCAAATTTAGGGATAAATTTATGGGTGAATAAAGATAACTAATGGAGTTGGAAGGACCTTTTAGGTGCATGTAATTCATTGTAGCCATGAATGTTGCTAGCTTTTTGTCTTAAGGGCAATTTTGATAAAATAAGAAGGAAAGTGAGTTTACAAAAAGAGCATGAAGATTCAAGAGATGGAACTTGTGGAACATATTAAATATGAATAAGAAGCTTGGAAGGACTATAGAAAAACTTTTGGGAGGCACTATAAGTTTATATACATGTACGGTACAAGCATGCTTTGTCTTAGGAGTCTAAAGAGCAAACTTGCAAAATAGAGAAAGATTGGTGGAATTGGTTAGCTTGGGAGAACATTTTGTATGATATGACATTCTTGACATGAAGTACAAAGTGTTAAAAACTAAAGAAAGCATCATATACTAAATGAGTTCATTCTTGTTATGAGAATCATAGTGTAAAAGGACTAAGGGTAATTTTGGGATAAAATTTGGTAAAAGAGTAGGCTTGGATGGCGAAGAGACAACTAGTGTGGATCCTAGCATGATTTGATAAGCACATCAGGGTTCAAAGTGTTATATGGTTTACTTGAGGAATAAATACTTCTATTTTCCTTGCAAGAGTCTATAATCTTTATATGGAATAAGGTAAGGTTGTTGCTACTTTGTAAATTTATACTAGAGCTCGTCTTCAAAACCTCTACAAGTGAAGGTACAACTTCATATGGGTGAAAATTCCATAACATATTGTGTATACTTAAAATTCATGTCAATATGGCGTAGATAAATGGATAATTTGTCAAAATAAATTTATATTTCTTGTGAATAAGTAATATAACCTATGTAAAGGACTGAAATGTTCAATAAGATCCTTTAAGGTTAAAAGATTACAAACTTGGGTGTAATAGAGGTAAGTCGGGTCTCAAGTATGGGTACTTTGTTTTCTCAGGCAGTTCATTCATAGATATCTTGAGTTTCAAAGATGAATATAGTGTGAAGCCTCACTGTCAAGTTACTATACTTAGAAATGATGGTATAGGCCTTAGTGTTATATTTTAAACCTTGAAATTGTCCTCATTTGGGTTTATATAAAAATCACTCTTCTCGAGTTCATTTAGATACCCTCACAAGTTTGTCAAAAATTCTTATTCTATATTTATAATTGAAGCTCCAAATTGGCAAGTTATCATCTTGAAGGTATGTGAAGAATTTTGTGTAGGATTTTACTCTTGAACAAAGTGCTCAAAGTCTTGTAATTTATGACATTCCTTCTAAAGGCTTGTACAAAATGGTTAAGACCTACTTTGCGGCTAGAACTAACTCGAGTGTTGATGGGAATTTTGTAAAGAAACTATCGATATAAATTTTCACAGACATGAACAACCCAAATGGGTACCTCAAAAGGTCATCAATTGGTTGAATATGTCAAATAACCCAAACTTATGCCTAAAACACTTTTTCATGTGGGCTAGTATAGACTAGGAGGCTAGATAAGGAGAAAAGGTGGCATGCAAAGAAGCCTAACGAATTGAAACTTGAAATTCACACTACACCATATTGAGGATAAAGGACATTGAGAAGTTTCCTCAGTTTGTATGGAGTGTCTAAAGAAGATTCCAACCATGGTTTTACTAAAATAATGTTCTTAAGAAAAAAAAGAGTACAGTTTGAAGAAAAAGTGATTGAATTTGATAATTTCTTGTTGTCAATGGCCTAGTTGATTGTTCATTCATTGAATTGAACTCATAGAACAAGGAATAGAGATTGAACAAGACATTTTTAGTGAAAATGTAGAATTTGGAAAGTTTTGAGCATGATCATGCACCGAAAACAGAGTCAAGAACTTACATTTTTGAATAAATATGTACAATGATAGTTGAGGGTATATTCCAAATGGAGCCTAATGTTCACAGTTCTAGAAGGCACCAATTCTTTCATGGCTACCCAAATGGTATGTTGAAATACCACTAAAAGTGACGAATCTATAGAAATGCATCCTATAGGTATCAATGTTAACTTATAGGACTAAGAGAATTATTCAAGGCAAGGGAGATTACACCCATTTACAAAGCAAGATTTCAAGTTAAACAGAGCTAAAAGATAGATGAAGATAGTATATATATATATATATCTTGAGAAAGGTCATCATTGTCTGAGGTATGAATCTCACTTTGATATTAAATTATGCATGATCTTTAAGGAGCATAAAATAATTGACATAAGATGGTTTTAAAGGAATCACGATGACATTTTTCATTGACACGTGAGATGGACAATGAGCTATAATTTATTTTGGCCTAAGAGAATGACATAAAAAAGATTGTAAAACAAATAATAATGAAGAAATATCCATCACAAGATGTTGTATTGTTGTAAGTATGAAACAGAGACCTACAGTCTCGATCGATTGCACCGCACAACACAAGGGGAGTAGCTTATATTGATAAAATAAGTGGTTGAGGTGTTATACAAGGATAGAAAATACAAACCATGATTGATAGTAGGAACATGAGCAATGGGAGCAAGTGAATAACCAAGTGAGTCATTATTTCACCCAAATGGAACCATAAACATTGAAAGTGTGATTCGGGGCATAGGAAGATGTGTTGATCCAACGATAGCACATGAGATCAAATTTGGAAACCATATGATTATATTATCAATCAGAGATGGATAGTATAAATCCATGGTGAGAAATAAATCTAAGCTTTATGTAGTATATGATTATCCGGAACATGATAAGGATTGACAAAATTGCACTTAAAAGTTGCTTTAGGGACCTAAGCTCTAAATCTTTCCTAAAGGTGGCATATGGAGAAATTAAACCTAAATTTGAGTTTTCTTTGCTGGGATAGGTCAATTTAGGATCCATAAAGTTTTTTTCACTCTAATTTCTGTTAGTTGGCATGTGTATGTTCCATGGAGGCATCTTATTAGGGGGAACACTAGTTATTTAAATGCTTGAAAAAGACAAAAACAAATCCAATGGAAGAGAGACAAGTTTGTGAGCTTAACTGATGATTTTTTTTTTATGTTTCAAACCAAAATAGAGGTCAAACAAGATGTTGTAGGAGGAAATCGTGAACTAAAAGCATGCACGTTTTCATTAATGAAAATAGGGGAGAAGAATTAGGAGTCTTCCATCAATAACAAATGGGGGATTGTTGGCATGAGGATGTTAAGTTATCATTGATGTCAAAGACACATTAATGAAAATTTAGGATTTAAGAGAGCTAGAGGGAGATCGCAATGAGGTTGATAAGGCTAAGACAAGTCATGATCATGAGAACACTTGATCAAGCACTAAATCGTGAACATGTACCGATTAGTACAGGAAAGGTGATGGTTTTAGAGCACACCATGATGATGTTAGACATATTATGGCATATATTACAAGGAAACAAGGTCAGAAGGATGAGTACACAAGTGCGTGTGTGGAATTGGTGAGACTAGCTCAGTTTAGCATGCCTAATTCTTAGTCCTAGGAAGAAAAGTAACCTAGAAATGTGGATTGAAGGAATGATGCACTTGGAAATTCATGGTAAAATCATAAAAAAATTAATATGACATGGTAAAGGGGCTGCATAGTGAATAATAGTACATACTTGATTATATATGGTGCAAACTAGCTCAATTTGGCCTATTTCAAGGACCTAACATGAGGGTATGAAGAAAAAAAAGCTATATCAAGAAAATTAAAGTATGGGAAGTGTGTAGGTACATTTTAAAGAGTCCTAATATGAATCTATATGTCATAATTCAACATCTAGAGGCATGGTTAGGGTCATTGGTATGATTGCCCTTCAGATGCTAGCTTTAACATGCACAAATGAGATTGGTAAATAAGGTACATGTGAATTTATGAAAAATTATATATTGTATATCATGGAGGAGGTATTTGTGAAAGTTTGGAAAAAAATTTAGGACTTGAGGAGGAGTTTTGTGCAAGAAATTACAATTTTACCAAAACCGGGTTAAGCAAGGTATGCTAAAATAGTGCCCTAACTTCTTATCGTTTGATATAAATTGTGGAGCCTCCTTCACATAAATAATAAGATAAAAATTTTAAGGTCATAGAGATAAAAATATTTTTCAAAAATTTTAATTCCAAAAGGATAATAAATAATAAATTTCTATTTATTTTTCGAACTCGATGAAACCCTCCTAAATCCCAATTGAAATCGGTATGAGATAAATGTTTAGTTAAGCCTCCAAATGGAATAGTTTTTTCTTGAAAATGATTTTAGAGTGTATATAAATCATCAATGGTAATTTTCATGGTGGTTTGAGTCTGTGAGACATGGTGGTCCCCTTAATAAAGAAATTGTTTTATGAAGATTTCAATCTACAAATAAAATTTGCAAAGGAACTCATGCTCAAATTTTTGGTGAAGGTTGTTGGATATTTTCTCTTGATGTTTATGAATCCATATTGGTTTTTTATTTTGAAAATTTTATGATACATGTGTGTTTTTTCTCCTACCATTTGAGAATGTTATGAAGGGAAACCGGTCATGAAGGTATAAGGGTATACATGATGGATTGCATCATAAAGTGATTGTTTTTTGGCATGAATAGCATGAAGGTGTTCCATATGAGAAAATAATTTTCTTGTTCTAGATTTTTTAAGTGCTTTCACGCATAAGTTTGAGTAATCCAAAACTTCCCTTTGAACTAGTGAAGAAACTTGTTGTTACAGGTGATTAGATGAAGTTTTTTTTCAAACAAGGTATGCTTATGAATGTGTGTACAAGTTGTTTGTGATTTCTTGAACTGGTCAAATTTTTAGTTGGGCTTGGAGATCCCTTTGAAGATGTTTGAACATGAGAAACAAATATTGGTTCTTGAGAATACTAGAAACCAGACATGATAGGTTTGATAAGTTAGAGAAAAATGATGGTTCTTGCTACATGTTTATGATTTTTATCAATTGGATGTGAACGAAGAATCCATGAGCTTCATTTTGGTGTATTATATTTGGTTATATGACAAGTTATAGTGCTCTAAACAATTATATTTTGAGGATTGTATTTCTGAGTGTGAAGATATGATATTTGTTTGTTCAAATCAGCATTTTCTTGATTGATTGAGAGTGGTAAAGCTCCTCTAGCTATCTGAAGGTAAGGTAGAGACCACTCACCATATTCTCCAAGATTTGAAGATAATTTAAGACCTTTTCCTGACAATTTTCAAACATCTCCATGACTGCAATTTTGGACCTCCATGAATGTGAGTGAAGCTACAATGAAACATGAAGAATAAATGGCGAGAATACAAGAATTCAAGGAGTTATGAAGATGAATAAGGATTATTGTAACATATTTTCATACATGGGACTCTTTTCCACTTGTGTAAGAGAGAAAAAATTCAAAACAAACTCACCAAAGGAGAACACAAAATGTGATAGGTACAAAAGAATGTCAGCTTTTAGATTTCAAAGTGTAAGAAAAATATATTTAGTTGTGTAGCAATTTAATGAGGTATTTAGTGATCTAAATGAAGGTTACAACTTCCATGACAAGATGGGTAAGGTTTTCACATTTAAATAACATTAAATCAGGTGCAATCATTGCATAATGACAGTTTGAGATAATGTCATATTCCTCTTCTCAATTTGAGTTGTAGTATTAAGTTGAAGAGTTCATTTTGACAAATTGAAGTGCAAGAATCCTTTAAGAGGTATGATTTGATGATTTAAATATATGATTGTGTGTATGATGGTAGTTATTGATTAATAGACTATTGAAGGTGTAGTAGGGTATGAAAATCAAAGTATATATCTAATGCATGTAAGAGTGCAATTTTGCAGCAATTAGTGAGCATGAAAGTACAAATGAAGGAGGGTGAGAAGAGAAGGAGTTGAGATGAAGAATTTATCATAATTTTTGTGAGAGATAACACTATAAAATTAATCAAAAATGGGTGATTAAGTCTAAGTGGATGCTTAGCAATCAGGGAGTTGAAGCTTCCTTATAAGTGGTAACTTACAGAAGATCAAGTTGAAGCTTGGTTGAAGTGTTGGGAGTTGAAGCTTTCATGCAAGTTGAATCTTGCTAAAGGTCAAGTGGTATCTTAACTAAAGTATTGGAGTTGTTACTCCAAGTTGAGTGGATTCTCAACAGTGAAATCATTGTAACATTTACAGGACATTTTTGTCCAAGCTAGTTCTTTGGTTTCAAAGTGGGTTTTTATCCCTTGAAGGGTTTCCCACATTAAATCTTGTCTCTATGTGTTTTTTCTTTTCTTTATTGCTTTTGAACGATTCTAAGAGTTCATCATAACTAATTTAAGGAAACTAAATTGTATGTCAAAATTTGAATAAACACTAATTCACCCCCTCTCGGTGCTTAGAATTTTCAACAGCCTTGATCTTTACAAATTGCGTTGAGAGTAAAGCCACGTTATAATCCTCAAACTAAAATCTCATTAACCATCAGATTGGATCCCTTTGCCATGTGCATATATTTGATTATTGCATTGGAGTGAGGTACCATCGGGTTGTCAAATACTACACATCAAACCCTGTAAACAACTAAAACAAAGTGGAAAATAGGAAACAAACTGTGGACAAAATTAGCACAAAGGTGGAGTAAAAAATGAAATCAATCAAAAATAATAAATGAGAATGAAGCGAGTTTCTTCGGGAAACATAAAATAACCCTTCACCACAAGATGTGCCATGTGGACTACCCAAGAAGGTGCCACATTTCATCTTCAAGGTTAGTCTATTTTTTGAATTTTGTTTAAATAAAATTTGCTCCATTTCATATGTCATGTGCGTCAGTAGTTAGGCTAGGAGGTTGAACCCCCAATCCTCTTTTTTAATTTTGAATTTTAGAGGAAATTATAGTAGGAACTACCATAGTTAGTGGCATAAACATCCACTAAACTAGATAGTTATCGCTAACCCCCACAAATTTAGTGACAAAATAATTATTTTGGGTGAAAAATTAATCTCTCATGTACCTAAAAATTGTTTCTAATCCACTTTTGTAAAAGGAGGGGTTCCCAAAAGGGATGTTCTCAGCTATTTTTCAGTATTTTTGTTGCGATGTTATGTATTTTGAGCCATTTTGAGCTCCAAAGGCTACTAAAGCCCGAAAAATAAACAATATTTTTCTTACCATTCAAGTTTTCCACACAATCAATTGTAATATTATATTTTAGTGTATTTTTGCATTTTTGTGCTAACATGCCCTCTAGTTGGGAATAATCTAGTCACCCATTATGGAAAGTAATGCTCCAAAAATGTTCTTTCCGACTCGCACTTGCTTCTGTGGTGATAATTGCACTGTATGGAAGACCAAATTTTGAACTCAACTCGAGTTTGAATAAATTTAGCCAGTTATAAGTGGTTCAATAACTAGATCAATAGATGATGTTACTGAGCAACAATAGTTTGATAGGGGTAATCGAATACTAATTTGATAACCTTGTTCACATCATATGATGATGTGCAGCCCCACATTCAAGATGTGAAAACAACCAAAAAAATTGGGAAAAGTTAAACATAGTGTACAAGGCCCAAAATATGAACACAATAATAAATATACACATTTAGTTTCTTACACTGAAATTTAAGATGAACAAAAGGTTGAGGATTTCTTACAAAGATTTACACCATTGAGGGCTTCACTTCTATCCTTGGGAGAGGAGGTTTCTGATGTAGCTCTTGTCCCATTGTTTTGAGAGAACTTCCTCCCTCTTACCACATTTTTGTGATGGCAATCAAATTTTTAGATTAGACCATCAACTTTGAAAATCGTGTGAATTTTCAGTAGAAAGAAGAGGCACTACATAAAAAATATGATGAATAGTATCAAACACTATTATCTCATCAAAAGGGGGGAAATATCAATCTTCCTAAAAGTACCAAAACAACATCATCAAGGGAAAAGCAAAAGAAGAAATTTCCTATCTACAAATGAGGACATGAGTTGAAATATTTTTGGTGCAATATGTATAAGAAAATCTCATCGATAAATTTTGAACCTCAAAATAAACAATCACAATAGAGACAACCACACTACAAGAAAGGGTATAAAAGGGGAACAAGCGAAATAAACCCCATCAACAAGGAAATGTAGTTGAGAAAGAAGACCATTCAGATGATGAGGACTTCTTGTACACTTCCCTTCTAGTGAGCCATCCATTTCATCTAGTGTTATCTAATATGTTGATTTAAGAGCCATAAGACACATAACTTGAGCACGAGAGATTAGCTGACCACCATTGCATGAGGACACACCTTTTCAAAATCATGTTTTTATAGGTGATGAATATTCTTACACAATACAAAGTATTGGGAACATTTCTGTAACTTTTGGTTCATGACATTGTAGATTATCGAATTACTACATACCCTCGGTTTAATGAAGAACTTACAACAACAGTTAGTCAATGTCTAGATCATAATATGAAGATTTATTTTGATAGTCATTTCGGTAAGAAAGTGTGTTTGACAAATCTAGAGGCTCAAAATTGTTGCAAAAGCCTCAAATGTGGGATGGATGTTCCAATTTGATTTTTCTACATGGATGATCGTGAACTAGTCGCTAAGAATACTTCCTCCGCACATTTTTGGCATCAAAGAATTGGTCACATTATTTTTGATATCTCAATACACTTCATTGATACAATATGGTGAGAGGTTTTTCATCTCTAAAAAAGGATAGAAAAATGTTTCCTAATATCCTGCAGGAAAACAACACCAATCTTCCTTCCATAAACTACTTATTGAGCTCTAGGCAAGCTTTATTTGGCTTAGACTGATCTTTAAGGTTTAATTTAATGTAGTGATTCGAATTTCAATATTTCATTCTATGTGTTGATGATTACTATAGAAAATGTGGATTTTTTTCTTCGTAATAAAATTAAAGCTTTCAAGAAGTTCAATAATTTCAAAATGGCTATTGAGAACAAGATTGTATGCCATATCAGATCTCTCCACTCATATCAAAGGGGGAATTCACCAATAATTAGTTAAAATCCTATCCGGAAGCTCACAAGATTTGTCGATAGATTCCTCCACATACACCACAAAAAATGGTGTTTTTGAGAGAATCAACCGTATTATCATGGAGATGGTACATTGTATGTTGATGATTTTAGACTAATGAATAAATTTTGGGCCAAAGTAGTAAATATTGCAAGATATTTTCTCGAACAAAGTGCCCACATTTTCTCTTCATTGAGTACCACCACATGAGGCATGGTTGAATCGTAATTCATCCATTGCACACCTCGAGTATTCAAAGCGCGAAGCCAACATACACATACCCAAGAAAAAGAGAATTAATATGGATATGAAAATGAGAAACTAATCTTCATTGGCTACAATGAATAGGCTCTTGGGTACAAATTAAAGGATCTAAATACGATAAAAGTATACACTATCGATATTATGATTTTCGTAAGAATAAAGAAGCCGAGGGTCCTTCCATTGAATCGCATGATGTAGATAGCACACCTATTGTGAAAACAAAAGAAAATGTTCCCACTAATGATGAAAGTGATGATGGGGATGATGGTGATGATCATACAGGACCACAACCCATGGTAATATCAAGTTTTATGCCTAAGTGGTATACAAATATGATTTGAGATGCTAAGTTGGATTCTCCTCTGGACACATCCATCACTAGACCGCATACTCACAGTAAATCTTGAGAAGAGGTAAATTTTTCTTTGATGAGTAGATTTGTTGAATCATTGAGTGCTCTATTATCCAAGAATCCCTACACTAAAATGCTTGAAAATATTCCATATATGTTGAGTATCACTCAGTGATGAAAAATAACACTTGATCGCTTTTCAATTGTCAATCTTCCCCAGGAAGAATCCATTGGTTGTAGATGGATATTCAAAACAATGTATAAAGTAGATGGGACTATTGAAAAATATAAAAAGAGACTTGTAGAAAAGTGGAATGCATAAAAGTTAAAAGCTCAGGATGATATTTTCTCTAGTTGTACAGTTTGGATGGAAATTCCATCATTTGGATGTAAAAAGTTCCTAATCGAATGAACATTTACAAGAGAAAGTTTGCATGACTCAACCTAATGATTTTCTCATACCTAGATCAGAAAAAGGTATATAGACTCGTCAAATATTTGCATCACCTTAAACAAGCACTCTGGGCTTGGTACATCAAGATTAATGAGCATCGCGCTCATCATGGATTTGTGAGAAATCCATATGATCCGAATCTCTACCTTAAAAGGAAAGGAGGATAGATTTTGATAGTTGTTCTATATGTCAACGATTTATTCATCATGGTAACGCAAAGAGAGATGATTGATACTACAAAGAAAGATCATAATTGATCATTTAAAGAGATAGATATATAGCTCATGTACTATTGTCTTGGATTATAAGTATGACGGATGTATAATCGTGCTTTTGTTTCTCAATTGAAATATACCTGCACAATTCTCAAGAAATTTAGAATGATGGATTACACATTGATTACTAGACACATACCCATGGAGATGATACTTCAGTTATATCATATATATCCATCTCCTCTAGTGAATGCAACTCTATATTGACATTTTATTGGGAGTATCGTTCATCTAACCTATACTAGACAAGCTATCAACTTTCTCGGTTAGTTATGTTTTTGGTTCATGCAAGAACCCAAAATTTCTCATTAGAAAGAAGCAACATAGATCTTGAGATATCTCTCAAGGGTACTGTGATTTTGTTCTAGAGTACAAGAAGAATGAACATTTCTTCTTGACTAGATATTCAAATTCAGATAATGTAGGTAATATTGATGATAGGAAATCCACTTCTAGATTTGTATTCTTTTTCGGATCTAAACCGATATCATGGAGAAGAAAGAAAAGAACCTTTGTTTCGTCTTCTACAAAGGCCAAATATGGTGTTATAGGTGGAGATATCTATGAAGTGATATGGCTACATCACATACTTGAGGGTCTTGGAGTACCACAGGAGAAATCCACTACCTTGTATGTTAAAAATGAAGGTATTCTCAAATGTGTTCACAATACTATGTTTCATGAGAGAAAAAAATATTGAGGTATAGGTTCATTTGATTTGCAATCATGTTTTAAAGCACAATATATAGCTTCATTTTTTCCCAACAATCTGAACAATGAGAAGATATTTTCACAAAGTCACTTGCATGTGACAAATTTGAGTTGTTTAGAGAGTTCCTCTCCTCATCTCTTGAGGCAATGCAAAATTAAGTGGGGGATGCTAGATAAAACCTAGTAATATGTTTATTTAGCAATGTAACTTGTCTTTGTTATTTTATTGTAGGTAATTACTTGTTACTATGGTAAGTTAATTTATTCGGTATTTATTTTGTTAGTTGATTAAATAGTGGTTATTACATTATTATATTGTTAAAACCATATTAGTTGATTTATTTCTATTTGGGAATAGTATTCGTGTGTGGTTATTGTGACAACACGTAGGCTAGTTCAACCTGTACAACTATTGATGTGTTTACATGTGGTTATGCAATAGTTATATATTGTAGCCCTACCATTTCTCTCGTAATCGATTATTTACATATTAATAAAATATTACATGTTACCTCCTTGTTTCCTCCAACACTTTTTTCTATTGAATGAATACATTTAATCGTAGTAATGATTTCAAATTTATGATACAACCTTTTATTTTTCATTGCGTTGAATTTCTACATCCATTGACTCTTTTCATAGTGGGGAAAAATTCTGGGAAGAAAAGATCCCATTTTCACCCAATCTGAGACACTCAAATTTGGCAATTAACTTTTTGACAATGCACTCTTGTTAAGATAAATATAAATTTCCAATCCCCTCTTAGTATAATATGAGGTCTATTTTTTATCTTGTTTATCCTTACACGATGACATGTTTTCAAATTATAAGAGTATAATGAACAAATTCCATAGAGAGACATCAATTTGTAATTTCCAAACTTCAAATTACATGTTTTCCTTCCTGATGAAGGTCATACAATTTGGTAAGGAAAGTATACCCAGTCCTGGCTAACTTATACTTTCTTATATCGACATGCCCTACAACTTTCCTATCAAATTCATATTTTTGGTTGTGTCTTCTAATCTCTCTAGTTCATCCTTTCCTCGATAAATCAACTATAAAACCTTATATAAGTAGGTAAACACTACCTCAATCGGTAACCTATAAATATTATGGAAATACATTGATATACTCACTTTTTACACTTGCAAAAGGCACCCAAGGCCCCCTAAATCTCATAATAACACATCTATAGTCATTAGGGTGGAAATCTATATAGGTATGAAGTTTCTTACTAAGTTAATAAAACAATCTATTTCATCTACAAGAACTCAAACATCCCTTCCCCAAGTATCTTACCAAGAGAAAACTCAATTCAAGCATTCACAAAGATGGTTGTCCAATCTAGTTGCATTCCTTCATATGTCATATGATAGGTGGATAAATACATGTAGTTTGATCCCTCTTTAGTGTAGTGCCAACATCATCAATGCATGGGGGTACCCACAACCAAACTAATGCTTGTTTTAGAAGACTTCTCATACACATATAGGGTTTGATACAATCATTAGAGTGTATAGATAGATTTAAACATGATTGAAAATTAAGGTTTGAAGCCGGAAAATAGTTCCATGTAATTGACACTTTGTAGAAGTTGTAGAACCAAAAATTAAGCATATCAAAAATCATATAGAAATTTTAATGCCATAGAGTATAGCCCGAGATATTTGTACATTCTTTGAACCCCAATCTAGTTTCCAATTAAAGTATCTAAAATGAAGCATCCTCAAGTATATATCTCCCTTTTCCAAAGAGTGCATCCTCCCAAAACATTCTAGAATCATCTATAATCAGCTATGTGCACTCATACCTTTGTGTTTTCAAGTTCATATCTTATCTGCTCATATCAGTTACAAGTATATAAGTGTTATTTTGATTTTGGTGATAAATATTAGAAATTAATTAATCATAATAATCACTTGTTACTAACATTTACATCCTTTTGTGTATTTAATTCACTAAAATCAATTAGGTTTCATGTTAAATATATTTACAAAGTGTAAACATTTTGATGAACCCAACATTATATCTTGCACCATCTTCCAAACCTTATTTCCCTAGGGTTCTATATCTAAATTTTCTATTTATATTCAAACCTAATTTATATCTAACATCTACCCTAAATATGATCCCCATAATTTTCCATAGGGTCTCATGGTTGGTTCCAGCATTTGGGTCTCTTTTTAGAGCTTCTAATTTTGAATCATCTTTTGTTTAATATCTCAAGCATAACATCTCTAATTTTGATTATTAACTTTTATACATTTAATGAACACCTCTTTTTTTGCCTTAACTTTTAGCACACTTGTCGTAAAATCCAAAATTACAATTTTTATTAATTATGGCATAATAAAAAATATACACTTTTGGAAAACTTCCTTGGAGGTTTTCCTTCCATATATTTAGATTAGAAAATACCTTTGACACTTTCATCAAATTCAATTTCTATTTTCATATATGGTTTTTTCATTAATTTGATGATGGTTAATTTTTTCTATACATCACTTTTGGGTCTCATCTCCTATGATATTTTCATTGTCAGACCTCCACGTGCTGATTTTATATTATTTACTACCTAATTGGAGTTTCTTTTATCCTTTTTTTGTGATCATGACCCATGCTCCAATTTCTAAAGTTTACTTTTATAGTTTACTTCAATGTTAGCGAACATGTAGAGCTACTCTCACCAAACTAGTGCACAAAATGATGATCCCCGATAATATGATACCCTCCCATGCCAATTAATTTTTGATTTGTATTTTGGATCCTTCTATTATTAATAATGGCACATTTCATAAGTTTATCTCAGCATCTACTCAATATTTACACCATGATTTTCAAGATTGATTTAAATATATGAATATTGATATCAAATCTCTCAAGTGTGAGATAACACATCTAAAGGATTATTCCAATTCCCATATTCATTGTGTCTCTACAAAGCATGATCAACATAATTATAATACCACTAAAAAGCAATGTGATACACACATTATGCATGATACATGTGCCCATATAAGTGAAGTGAAATTCCTACCACCACAGTAAAGAACCTCTTAATTTTGAAAAGAATGCTAGAAAATATGATATTCTATATGAGTTATTCAACAATCATATAATCAATTTTTACCTAGTCATTACTACCCCTACTATCAGTTTACAAAACTCAAATTTCAACCATTTTGTGACTATCATGGAATTAAGAAACATTGTGATAATGATTGCTATGTTTTACATTGATCCATCCAACCTCGAGTGTAAGGGATATATATCTTGTGATACATGTTGTTATCCTATTATGAAAAAATAACATAAGAATTACCAATTGAGCATGAATAATTTCACTCGTCCTCTAAAACTTAGAGCATACACAATCCCAATTTGGGGTCAACACAAGAATAACTTATACTGATATCTCTAATCTTTTGCAACACATTGAGGTAGATTTTGATTCAGACAATGGTATTGATTTAGATGATAGGTGAAAAACAAATATGAACCTAATTATTATGAATTGTTTAATATGTCGATGAAAATTTGCGCATGTTGGATTTCAATCCTATTGGGGAAGTTGAAAATTATTTTTATGAGTGTGATGATGAACAACTTCATACCCCAAGTGAGCCTTCTAGAGGTATCTTTACTTCTCCACAACATACATAAAGTAATTCTACATTTCTACCTTGTGTTTGACACATTATACTTCAACAATTACTCGAGTCTAACCCCGTGTCTCTCCCTTCATTTCTTGAAGTTGATACAAGTAAGCCACATAGTAAGAGATTTTATTCTACATCTTATTGTGACTATTATCACCGCATTGGTCACTTCATTGATCAATGTATCATGCTTCACCACATCATCCAAGATCTCATAGACTCTAATGCAATTTAAATGGATGAGCCCGTGGAATCTTGATCATGCTTTTTTTCTTACTGACAATTTTTTTAAAGTTTCCAATGTTCATCATGTTATATCACATCAATCCAATTACAATCACTATCACAAAAAATGAAGTCAATATCAATAAATTGCATTATTTTCAAGACACAAGTATTCTAATCACAAATATAAATTGAAAGTATTATACTTCACACACTCCTCATCTATCTCCTTCGTCTCCCATTCCTTCATTGGAACACATCACTACTGTAGTACCACCAACACTTGAATCACATTCCTTACCACAATCAAGGCCTAAGCCTTCACCCCCTTTGCTATTTTTTCCACCTCCTTTGGAGGTTCTCATTAGGTAGCTAAATACTACCATTATTTCATGTACACACTAAGAAATTTAAAAATAAAAAAACATTCACACCGTTTTAAAATAAAAACATTCATATATTTGTAAAAATATAAAATTAAGACTTGTACATTTTTCTTGATTTTATAGCACTTTACATTATACATGTTATTAGTCACTATGGTTTGATATATAGCATGATTCTTTACTCTTTACACACATGCATTCATAAGGTACTTTGAGCATGATGCAGGACATACACAGAGTGGAACATAATGATAGGTGTTTGTTATCCCACTACCCAAAATTCATGTACATATGGGGGTATATGTTTTATAGTACATCAAGGTACAAGTGTTCTATTATAGTTCCTTTCTACTTCCTCATTATGCTTGATTGTATATACTATGTACTATTATCTTTTGTGATAACAAAACTAAATCATATGTCTTTTACGGCGTGGACATATCTTATTTCACATATTATCACCTATATTGGGTACTATATCATCTTATCATGTGTTGACACTCTTAATTCATGCATACTTTCTTGTGTGAGTGTGTATTACTATTTTCTTGTTTTCATTTCTTCATGTTTAGCATTAATTATTTTCTGAAATCGTGGGTGTCCCATGTTTGTAGATTTATGCATATCTTGTTTATTCTTATTTGTTCTTATTTGTAAGCCTATGTTCCTTGATTGTCTTATAACACCATGGATGTCCCATATTTATATCTTTACACATTATGTGTGACAATATTTGCATACTTGTTACATTTGATTCCACCATAGTTGTACTTGTCTTCTCTCATATGTATTTTGTATGATTGTTGTTATCATAGTTTATATCTATTTTTATCATTATTTTTATTATGTTTCATGGTATCTATCATGCACAAAAACTTTCCTTTTTATAGGTATAGGTTCTTCAAAGTGGCCACATCTTCAAAATCTTACACTCTCCTACAATTTTACATACACCCAGTGCATACGAACACATATTTCCTTATGATCCAAGTTCTCAACATTTTTTTCGTGCATGCCTCAAAGAGAGGGAATCCATACATGTATATTATACACTTACAATAGACACATGTAGATATCGGGGTATGATATAGGTACAAATACGGTACATGTACCAGAAAAATTAGAAAAATGCAATTATTCGTAATCAGTAATGCGAGACTAGTAAAAATGTATGATATAGTCCTAACCCTACCACATATTTTTTCCCAAGGGAAGTTACGTCAACTTTCTCAATAGTGTAACATCTTTGGAAAACTGATAGCTTTCTCCTCCTTACACTACAAGCATTGATATGTGATTTGTCCTAAGAAGGTGTATTCTTTTGACTGTTGGGAATCATGCTTGCAAAGGGATAAATTATTTCCATTCATGGATTCATTTTTCTATGTTGTTGTTGCTTGGAAGTAAAATTATCCTTCCTTGGGCTCTGTAAAAGTTTTGAACCGAAATTTCTATTTGCATACTTATTTTTAATAACAGAAAAACCTTGGATCAATTCCATTGATCCAAGGTATGCTTCAATTTCTTACTGTTCAGTTTTTTAAGTCAACATTCTGGAATGGAAGGTATTAAGAGAAATGAGTCTTTGTATGTTTACAATTTTTCATACCCTTATTTTAAGGTCCTTGTTTTAATTTTTCTGTGAAATACGAAATTGGATCCTCTAGTTAATTTCTTATGATGTTGGTTGGCGTAAGAAGGAAAAATACTAGTTTCGGGATTATTAAGGTAAAGACTTAATCCTATATCCGTAAGATATGTCCTAACCGGATTCTAACCTAAGGTAAACTAGACCTACCTTAGATCTTTGTCTACAGTAATCATGTTGCATCTTATCTAAGTTATATGTTTTACAAGTGTGGGATTTGGAAATAACCTAAGGTAATGAGAGGTCTATCTCTAACCTATTACCTAATACTAAACTACTATGGGGTATGGCTTATCCTATGATGGAAAACTTACCTAAGGAAATGTTTAATGACCTAAGGTAAATAACTTTTAACTAGCCTAAGGTCGGATCCTAAACTAATGTTTATCTAACCTAAACTAATGTAAGGTGAAAGGGGACCTAAGGGGTCGCATGGAAAATGGGAGGCGGTGGCGATGGTTTCAATGGCATTAAAGAGATTTAATTTTTTAATTTATGGGACATGGTACTACCAGTTATGGCAGAGGCATGAAGTTAGATGGAATGTCTAGTTGACATCATCACTAAAGTTAGAGATGCATGCTTTAGTTAAGTTTGATTTCACCAGTTTTAGATGGTAGTGGCGTGGAGATATAGGTGGGAAAATTGAATGCAAGTGCATTGATGAGCATAGGTTTTGGTGAGAAAAATACCTTGGAAACCATACAAGCGGATTTTTGGGAGGTTTTTTAGTCTTTCATTCATTTTGATTTTTGATCTGCATGAAGATATTTGGTTCTTCAAAACAGCAATTATGTTTGCAATCTATTTTTATTTTTAGCCCCTTTACACTATTTTCGATCCAATGGAGGTATAAGAGGCATATGAGAAGGAAGTTTTTGGTTGTTGACTTCATTTAGAGAAGAAGGAATTGTGGAGGCTTGGATGAAAATATTCTTTGAATCAACAGAAGCACTATCAGGCATGATAGGCTCTACCCATTAAGTTGTTCTATTTTTCTCAGAATCGATTCATTAAAACAACTCTTCTCTCATGAAACAAATGGGTTTTTATTTTGATGGTTACCTTGCATTCTTGCCTATAAATTCTCTATTTTTTTGTTGAGGAATCTCTGCTAGATAATATAGTAAGTGGGTTGTTTTCCTGTTAAGTTAATGGTGAATTTTACCTTAAATCTAGTTGTGACGTGAGTAATTTTGAATATGTGTGAATACTTCTTGTCTGCTACAAAGGGGTTAGTGGAAATATAATGTTGCTTTAAGTTTCAAACTAGGTTTTTCTGTGATGGTTGATAGAAGGTAAGTAAAGTATCCTTCTCTATCGCATCTTTGATTGGTTGAAGTATTGTTACTTCTCATGGAACGTATTTATATGGATGTTTGGCTTCAATGTTGTGTGAAATCAAACTCGTATGGAAACAATAATGATTGAGTAACTTCTTCTTGAACTTTTCCGTAGAAACTTTCAATTCTTTGAATCTTGTTTTTCGATGGAAGCTGAGTTGATAATGGGTGTTTGGATTTTCTGTTATTTTGGATTCAAACTCATGTGGAAAAAAGAAGGAATGATTTATTTATCCTCTTAACCTTTCATTGAAACTTAGTTGTTCGAATCTTGTTCCTTTATGGAAACTATGTGGTAATGGTTTCTTGGATACTTAGATTTTGGAATTATCTTGTTGAATATAACAATGTGTAAAGTTTCCTCTTTCTAAACTTTAAATGTTGTTGAGTTTTTCCTTAAATATTTGGAAGACTCGAACTAAAAGTTGGATAAATGAAGTTCTGTTATATTTAAGGAATTTTGAGGAAGTTGGTTTGGTCTGAGTTGATATTTGGATTTATTTACGTAGCTCTATTGAGCTTGCTAGACATCGATCTTGATGTCCTTCTTCACTCTAAAGTAGATAATGATCATTTAGACTTACTCGTATTGATCTAGGTAAACATCATAAGCTAAATTTCTCGTATGAGTTGTTGAAACCTTACTATTGTGGTTTTGTGAAGATTTATTGAATGTATATTCAGATTTTTGGTTGACATACATGACCTGGAACTAACCACTCGGTTCAGTATGAAGGGTTTTCTAGATTCGTCAGTTTCTAGGATCTCTGAGTATGTTGAAGGAATAAATGTCTTGTTGACATAGTATATTTGTGCAGTTGAGTCTATCCATAGGGATGGGGTGAATGGATTTTAGTTTATCTATCATCTCTTAAGCTGACTTGTGCACCTATAGCTAAGTCATGTCGTTCTTTGTGTTGCATCTTCTTTGAAATCAAATTCAGATGGATCTTTCTCTGTCCATTCAAAATATGTTTTCTCTCACCTCTGTGAGGATGTGAATGTGAGTCTTTCTTACCAATTGTTGCATTATCATCCTAAAGGAATGAATAGACTATGGTTCCTTGACTGAAACTTTAATGATTTGGAATGACTATTGAAGGTTGTTATTTTCCTGTAAGATGTTTAGCAATTCTTGTTATTTCATCTCCTTCTTGATAAGGATAATGTACTACTGATACTGTAATTGTGTCATGATGGGGAGCCTTATTTTGAGAACTGATTTGTATACTACAGTCGTATATTGGTTTAGTATCTTCTAGTGCATGATTTCTATTTTTTAAGAGTTAAAGGATGTTGTGATTGGGTCTGTACCAGTCCTTTTATGACCTTCTTTACTTGGGATAGAATGTTGGAATCCTCATCTAAACATGATTGATTGACTCCTTTCTCTTCTATTCTCTGAGGTAAATTTTTCATCGTTGTCTCCTTTGGAAATTGTAAGAGATTATGTGTTGCATTCTCTTTTTTGTGTTGTGAATTGATATTTGGTTTAACCGAATTGGAAGGGAAGTTCTAATTTTTTTTATCCCAGTTCGTCCTTCCCTCTTCTGTGTAAATCTTGTTATAGATTTAATAGGTTTAGTTGCATTACTTTCATGAATGCATTTGAGTATTCGTTGATACTTCTTACTTATTCACTTGACTTGTATTAAAGGAATCAATATTTGTAATAGTTGATTAATGTGAAATGCTATTTATTGAGTGAATACTTTCCTAATTCTAATGTGTGGCCTAACTTGAGAACTTAGGCTATATCTTGGACTTTAAATTAGGATGTAGCATCTAAAATAGGAATTTCTTATTTTATGTTGTAGATGATTCATCCTAAATCCTTTCATGAAGATGGAATTAGCTTGGTCTGTAGATGCCTTTTTATGAAATTTTGTAATATTGAGTTTGATAGTACTTGTTTCTTAAAGTAACTCCTTTTTGGAAAAATGATGGAGTTAGTTTTTCGTAGTTCTAATTCAAACTTAATTATGTAAGAACTAATTAGTACGTGACTTTATTAGAAGGAGATAAGTAATTTGGATGAAACATTACTTATCTGATATAATGTTGTAGAGTGTTAATTATATCATGATCTTTTCTTAATGATTATTTCAGGTTGATCAATTGTTCTTATTTTATGGTTCTTATTACTTATGATTTATTTATTTACTTGGACTTACTATTTCATAAAAGTAGAGTTGGTTTTATGAAATAGTTGGTTGAAGGCACATCAACTTAATGCTTAGTTATTATCATGCTCAGTTCAATGAATTGACTCGTGCTAGAAATTTTTGAGATGGACTTCGTAAGTGATAAAGGAAGGAAATAACTTATATGATGTATTGGTTTCTTAAAGTCTGGATATTTTATAGAGAAATCGATTCATTATTGAAATGTATTGAAAGAATAAAAGTTGTATTCTTTAATGATCTTGATGTTGTTTGACATGAAATATGTATAAAATGCATGGTCTTATAAAATATGTATTTTACCATGATGAATTGAAAAAGATTGAGAGTTACTTATACTTGTTATGTCATTTTCCTTGTATTATATGAAGGAAATTTGTAATCTTATTTACATTGTTTTCATTCTTATCTGAATGGATCCTTATTTCTGTTGTAACTAAATGGGTTGGATGGATGGGAATTAGTTACAATATCCCTTATTTGAATGCAACTTATTAAGTTGGCATGCATCAATGTCCTTTTATCTACTTATGCATGCTTTATTGAAAGATGATAATCAAAGTATAACTTAACCACCATGACTCGTGTAATGGAAAAGGGTATAACAAACCCTATCACTTAACTAGAAAAAGGAAGGTTCACTCCCTCTGGAGCAATACCTTGATAGGTTTCAAAAAAATGTTTGGTTTATGAGATCGTTAATCAATTAGACTTCATCTCTATGAAGTCTACTTTAATGGAACCTATTTTGGATCTTAAACAAAGCTATGAATGGTTGAGTTATATTAAGTAAATCTTATGATGGATGTTGTTTTTGTTTTCGATTAACTACACGTTAAGAAAAAGTTAATGAACATAAAAGTAATCATAAGTTTATGAAGTTCCATATTACATTAACAACTCAAATAAGGATGAAAAACTTAAGGGTTGTTGGAAGTAGGGTTCAATGGGGTTGTTGTAATTTGAATCTTAATTAAGAAATAAATGAGTGTAAATGACCTCTTCATGAGGTGTGTACATCGAGATGTGTAGTTCTGATGTCGGATGTTGGTACACGTAAATTACATAACTGTACCTTTGTGAAGACTAGGGTCTTCACGAGGATACAATGTTGCAGTTGACATGTTGCAACACCCCTCAAGCATTGGTTCATCTAGACCTACTCAAACTTGGACTTGATCTTAGTTTCTCTCTAGGTCAGATTAGGGATATGATTTAGCATAGGAAGTGACTCACAATGACTTAGGGTAACTAGGCACATTCAATTGACTTAGGTCAATTGAGTATGTCTATATACCCTAGGTCATCATGAGTGGTTCCCTATACCAAATTATGTCACTAACATGGGTTAGGGTCAAACCTTGAACAAGTGAACTGACAGAAGTCAGTGAAGACCATTCTAGATAACAGAGGAGTGGGGTGAAGGATGTATTCCATTAGACGAGTATGTCATCTAGGAATAGTAACATGAACAGTATGTTGGAAATATTTGGCCAAAGTATCACAAGCTGTTGGTTGCGTTGTCCTACGTCACCTAGTTTAAGAAATGGGATTTCAGATGAATATTGGTAACAAATATTTAGATAGGTTTCTTATAAAGAACACTCAAATACCCAGAACAGGGTAAGAGAACCAAGTATACTTAGTATACACATAGTATTCAATACTTTTAGTTAACATGAGAGATTAGTTTGAAACCGAGTCATGAAATGAGAGATCGGAAGTTCACCAAGTCAGCATATGGTTATCTGTTATGAGATTGATTGGCATGGAATGTGTGTTCTAAATTATGATTAGTTAAAACAAAGAACATTAATTTAAAAAAATCCCTTGTTTCTAAAGTCTTAAAATGGGAATGTTACATCTTGGTATCAAACCGAAGGTTGCAGCTCTTGGACCTATTGTGTCCATAATTTGATAAAACTTAAATTTTCTTGTTAATATAAAATGGTTAGAACAAGAGGAAATGATGCAAACAACCCATCACAAAGGTGGAGAAGTAGCAATCGCCCAAAACTCGATGAGATTCTTGCTGCCCTATTGGATATAAGGGATTGTTTGGTTATACTTGAGCGCAAGTAATGGGCAATGAGGAGGAAGAAGATGTTGGTAATAACAATTAGCCACCTCTTGTGGAAAACACCAATTTGGGAAATTTAGGTGTTGATAACAATAATTTAAACCTACCTGATCAGCCAGAAAATAAAAAGGCAAGGTTGGGCTGAACTCACTAATGATATACAAAGGATAAGTCCACTTAAGTTTTACGGCACCACATTAGGAGATGGAGCTGAGAATTGGCTCAACAAAATGGAGAAGTACTTTGCAATAAGGAACTTCTCAGAGGAAACAAAGGCAATATGGGGAGCATATCAGCTTTCCCATGAAGCATCTTCATGGTGGGACAGCCGTAAGGCTGAGTTAAACATTGATGAAACGAATATTACTTGGGATCAATTTAAAATTTATTTTAGGAAACGATGGCTGCCACAACTTTATTATGATCAGAAAATGACTGAATTTTAGAACTTATCCCAAGGAAAATTAACTGTAATAGAGTACTGGGAGCAGTTTACTAAACTCCTTAAGTATGTACCTCAGGATCAAACTGGCGAGAAGTTCAGGATATGAAAATTTATCATGGGACTGGATCCATTATAGGAGGAGAGGTGGATGTTCACATCCCAACCACTATGGAAGGGGTTGTTGAAAAATCCATACGACAGGAACAGAAATTGAAGGCAATTTTTGCTCATAAGGAAGAATTCAGAAAGAAAGTTCCAAACTCCTCTTCATCATCTCTTACACCTAAGAAAGGACCATGGAAGAATTTTGGTATGAAAAATAAGTTTTCAATAGATAATAATAAGAAAACAACAACAAATAAGCTTGTTGCTAATGTACGAAATAACTTTGTTAAGAACAATAATAATGGACATAAGTCCTATGGAGGTCAGAATGATAACTTTAAGGTTGGAAATAAATTTGAGCCTAAAAAGGGACCTATATGAGGCTGTTACAATTGTGGCAAGGATCATTATGCAAATCAATGTCCTTTGAAAAAGGATGACCATAATCAAGCAACACAAGATACACACTGCAGTAGCTGACAAACAAGTTGAAAAGCAAGTCACACCCATAGAGGTTTTGGGTAAGTTATTTGGCATACCTGTAACTATTATTTTTGATACAGGGAGCTACTGAATGTTTTATTTCTAGTAAATTAGCATCGAAATTAAAAATAAAAGCTAGAAAAATGGATAAATCATGGGTTGTACATTATGGAAATAATGTTGTTCATACAATTAGTATGTGTCTTTTTGGGTAGTCCTTGACTTACCTAGTTTTTCCATAGAAGTTGATCTTTATGTTGCTCCTTTGGGGTCTTATGATGTAATCATAGGTGTTAATTAGCTAGCTAAGCATAAATCAAAAGTTGACACTTTTGAAAAACATATTAGTTGTTTAGATGACTGCGTAAAAACAAGTAAACATTCAAGGTGTAAAATATGAAATTTATGTTAGGAAGTTATCAGCTATGCAACTTAAAAAGGCCAAAAATAAGGGTTGTACCTTATATGTAGTAAAAATTTGGAATCTACTAAACAAAGTAGTGATTTATTGGAATGTTATCTGTTGTTACGAAACTTCAGTGATGTGTTTCCGGAAGAACTACTAGGTCTCCCACCCAAACAAGAATTTGACTTCATAATTGAAATCAAACCTAGAACCGAGCCTATTTCTAAGGCACCTTATAGGATGACTACTATTGAATGAGTAGAGCTTAAGGCACAGTTATAAGAAATTTTGTCAAAAGGTTTGATTATACCGAGTGTCTCACCTTGGGAGCACCGGTAATTTTTGTGAAAAAGAAAAATAGAACACTTAGATTATGTATTGACTATAGGATGTTGGACAAGGCAATGATTAAGAAAAAATATCTACTTCATAGAATTGATGATATATTTGATCAAATGCGTGGTACATCGGTATATTCTAAGATAGATATTTGATTTGGATATCATTAGTTATGAATTAAGGATGAGGACATTCATAAAATAGCTTTTAGAACAAGGTATGGACATTATGAATTCATAGTTTTACCATTTGGATTAACAAATGCACCTACAACTTTTATGAATTTAATGAATAATATTTTTCAAGAATACTTGGAAAAAAATTGCTTCTTGTATTCTTGGATGATATTCTCATATACTCTAAAATTATTGAATAACATCATGAGCATTTGAAGATAGTTTTAGAAATCTTGAGGAAGAGATGATTATTTGGTAAGTTATCTAAATGTTCTTTCTATGACATGGAAGTGCACTATTTGGGTCATGTTATAAGCAAAGATGGAATAGTTGTAGATCCCTCTAAAATTGTAGCTATAACTAAGTGGCTTGCACCAAAGAATGTACATGAAGTTAGAAGCTTCATGGGTCTTGCTGGTTACTATAGGAAGTTTGTTAAAGATTTCTCCAAAGTTGTTGCACCAATAACTTCATTACAGAAAAAGGATAAGAAATTTGTGTGGAATGAGAAATGTGAATCTGCATTTAAAACTTTAAAGGATCAAGTTAACTTCAGCACCTATTTTGGTTATACCTGACCCTTATGGAGACTTTACTTGTTGTAACGGATGCATCTAGGGAAGGTCTTGGAGGTATTCTGTTGTAAAAAGATCATGTCATAGCTTACAAAAGTAGAAAACTTAAGTTACATGAGCTGAATTATGCTCCACATGATCTAGAGTTTTCTACCATTGTTCATGCACTTCAAGTTTGGAGACATTATCTCGCTTGGTAAACCTCTTAAAATTGATCATCTTGGGCTGAAGTATATTTTTACTCAGCCAAATCTAAATGCAAGATAGTGAAGATGGCTAGATTTTTTATCTCAATATGATTTTGACATAAGTTACATTAAAGGAAAGGAAAATAGGGTAGATGATGCTCTAAGTCATAGGAAGCACATTTCGCTCTTATAATGTTAAGAAATTAGTTTAAGGATGAGGTAAAAAGTGTTGTGGAATCTAATTCTTATTTTTTAAAGTAAAAAATAGCACTTATGAAGACCCAAATTATGTGAGATATAAGTGTTTTCACTTTGATAATGAAGGAATTTCACGGTTTGAAAACAGTGGTATACATACCTTTGTTAAATGATTTAAGAAAGAAATTATTAGCTGAATTTCACAATTCACCTTTTCCGGACACCCTATTTTTACAAAGATGCTTGCTGATATAAAATAACAATATTTTGGAAAGGGGTGAAAAAGACTTGATTGAATTTGTGACATTGTTTAGAATGTCAACGAGTTAAAGTTGAACATATGCACCAATTTGGTTTATTGTATCCTCATAAAGATACCGCAAATACAAATGGAAAGTGATAAGCATGGATTTTGCACAAGGGTTTCCTATGTCAAGAAATAAACATGATGTTATTTTATTTGTTGTTTATAAACTAACAAAGGTAGCACATTTTATTTATGGTAATCTTAAGGATGATTCACCTGTTTTAGCGAAAAGATTCATACATGAGATTTTCATATTACATGGAGTACCTGAATTAATCATATCTGATAGAGATCCAAGAATGACTTCAAGATTTTGGCAAACACTTAACGCAGCTCTAGGAACTAAGTTGAATTTCAGTTATGTGTATCATCCAGAAATGGATGGACAAACTGAAAGAGTTAATCAAGTTTTAGAGGATATGCTACAAATGTATTGCATGGATCAGCAGTATAAATGGGAAGAGTACCTTCCATTAGTTGATTTTGATACAATAACATATATCACGCCTCTCGAAAGATGGAACCTTTCGAAGCATCATACGGAAGAAAATGCATAACCCATGTTAGTTAAAACAAGCATTGAGGATAGAGAGGTAGTTGGACTCGAAATCCTTACTTAGAAATGGAACAACAAGTTAAAATGATTCGTGAATGCTTGAAAGAAGCAATGGGTAGGCAAAAGAGTTATGTTAACTTGAAGAAGGTTGATAGGAAATTTGAACTTGGTGAGAAGATATTTCTTTGGGTTAAACTAAAAAAGAGTTTTATAAATTTTGGCAAGGTACGCCAAGTTATCACCTCATTATGTGGGACCTTTTGAAATTGTTGAAGTAATCAACCCTATAACTTACCATTTAGCATTACCTCATACTTTATCATTAATGCATGATGTTTTCCATATTTTTTGCTTAAGAAATACATTTTGATTTATCACGTGTTAAATTGGAATTCCTTCAAGGTCTAAGACCGAGAATAATTGTGGTTAAACCTATACTAGTGCTGAAAACTAGCTAGTTACACTTAATAAATCATGAAATAATTCAATGTAAGGTCCAGTGGGATCAGTTTAACAATGAAAGTGCAACCTAGGAAAATCTAGAAGATATGAAAACTGCTTTTCCATATTTGTTTGAATAGAATTGATTTTATTGACTGATAAAGTTTTAAGATTTTATTCTTTTTATGTCAGTAAAATTACCAGTTTTGGGTAGACATCACATTATTTAAAATGAACAGCTACGTAAATGCTAATTTTGGAATTTTAAAATCCAGTTTTTTTTGGAACATATGAAAGGAAGTATAATAATTTGATTTGTCCTTGATGCAAATTATGTAACTAAGTTAATCATCAGGACGATGATTCTTTTTAGGAGGGAAGTATGTAACATCTTTGGCAAACTGATAGCTTTCTCCTCCTTACACTACAAGCGTTGATATGTGATTTGTCCTAAGAAGGTGTATTCTTTTGACTATTGGGAATCATGCTTGCAAAGGGATAAATTATTTTCATTCATGGATTCATTTTGCTATGTTGTTGTTGTTTGGAAGTAAAATTATCCTTCCTTGGTCTTCGTAAAAGATGTGAACTTGAATTTCTGTTTACATACTTATTTTTAATAACAACAAGACCTTGGATCAATTCCATTGATCCAAGGTATGCTTCAGTTTCTTACCTGTTCAATTTGTTAAGTCGACATTCTGGAATGGAAGGTATTAAGAGAAATGAGTCTTTGTATGTTTACAATTTTTTGGACCCTTCTTTTGAGGTCCTTGTTTTACTTTTTCTGTGAAATACAAAATTGGATCCTCTAGTTAATTTCTTATGATGTTGGTTAGCGTAAGAAGGAAAAAGACTTACTTCAGGACTATTAAGGTAAATCCTTAATCCTAGATCTTTAAGATCTGTCCTAACTAGATTCTAACCTAAGGTAAACTAGACCTACCTTAGATCTATGTCTACACTAATCCTGTTGCATCCTAATCTAAGTTGTATGTTTTACAAGTGTGGGATTTAGAAATAACCTAAGGTAATGAGAGGTATATCTCTAACCTATTACCTAATACTAAACTACTATGGGGTATGGCTTATCCTATGATGCCAAAATTACCTAAGGCAATGTTTAATGACCTAAGGTAAATAACTTTAACTAGCCTAAGGTCAGATCCTAAACTAATGTTTATCTAACCTAAACTAATGTAAGGTGAAAGGGGACCTAAGGGGCTGCATGAAAAATGGGAGGTGGTGGCGATGGCTTCAATGGCACTAAAGAGATTTCTTTTTTGAATTTATGGGACATAGTACTGCCAGTTATGGCGGAGGCATGAAGTTAGATGGAATGTCCAATTGGCATCATCACTAAAGTTAGAGTTGCATGCTTTAGTTAAGTTTGAGTTCGCGAGTTTCAGATGGTAGTGGCATAGAGATATAGGTGGGAAAATTGAATGCAAGTGCATTGATGAGCATAGGTTTTGGCAATAAAACCACCTTGGAAACCATGCAAGCGGATTTTTGGGAGGTTGTTTGGTCTTTCATTCATTTCAATTTTTTCTCTACATGGGGATATCTGGTTCTTCAAACCAGCATTTCTGTTTGCAATCTATTTTTATTTTTAGCCCCTTTGGACTATTTTCGATCCAATGGAGGTATAAGAGGCATATGAGAAGGAAGTTTTGGTTGTTGACTTCGTTTGGAGAAGAAGGAATTATGGAGGCTCGGCTGGAAATCTTATTCGAATCAACAAAAGCACTATCAGGCATGATAGGCTCTACCCATTAAGTTGTTCTACTTTTCTCTAACCATCTTCATTAAAATAACTCTTCTCTCATGAAACAAATGGGTTTTTATTTTGATGGTTACCATGCATTCTTGCTTATAAATTCTCTATTTTTTCGTTGAGGAATCTCTACTAGATAATATAGTAAGTGGGTCATTTTCATGTTAAGTTAATGGTGAATCGTACCTTAAATCTGGTTGTGACTTGAGTAATGTTGAATATGTGTGAATCTTTCTTTTCTGCTAAAAAGGGATTAATGGAAATATAATGTTGCTTTAAGTTTTGAACTAGGTTTTTCTGTGATGGTTGATATAAGATAAGTAAATTATCCTTCTCTATTGCACCTTTTATTGGTTGAAGTATTGTTACTTCTGATGGAACTGTATTTATATGGATGCTTGGGTTCAATGTTGTGTGAACTTGAACTCGTATGGAAACAATAATGAATGAGTAACTTCTTCTTGAACTTTATGTAGTAGAAACTTTCAATTTTTCTAATCTTGTTTTTCGATGGAAGTGAGTTGATAATTGGTATTTGGATTTTCTATTATTATGGATTCAAACTCATGTGGAAACAAGAAGGTATGATTTATTTATCCTCTTAACCTTTCATTAAAACTTAGTTGTTCGAATCTTGTTCCTTTATGGAAACTATGTGGTAATGGTTTCTTGGATACTTAAATTTTGGAATTATCTTGTTGAATATAATAATGTACGAAGTTTCCTCTTTCTGAACTTTAAATGTTGTTGGGTTTTTCCTTAAATCTTTGGAAGACCAAACTAAAAGTTGGATAAATGAAGTTCTGTTATATTTAAGGAATTTCGAGGAAGTTGGTTTGGTTTGAGTTGATATTTGGATTTATTTATGTAGCTTTGTTGAGCTTGCTTGATGTCAATCTTGATGTCCTTCTTCACTCTAAAGTAGATAATGATCATTTAGAATTACTCATATTGATTTGGGTAAACATCATAATATAACTTGCTCATATGAGCTCTTGAAACCTTACTGTTTTGGTTTCATGAAGATTTATTGAATGTATATTCAGATTTTTGGTTGACATACGTGACCTGGAACTAACCACTCGATTCAGATGAAGGGTTTTCTAGATTTGTCAGTTTCTAGGATCTATGAGTATGTTGAAGGAATAAATGTCTTGTTGACATAGTATATTTGTGCAGTTGAGTCTATCCATAGGGATGGGGTGAATGGATTTTGATTTATCTATCATCTCTTAAGCTGACTTGTGCACCTGTAGCTAAGTCATGTCATTCTTTGTGTTGCATCTTCTTTGAAATCAAATTCAGATGGATATTTCTCTGTCCATTCAAAATATGTTTTCTCTCACCTCTGTGAGGATGCGAATGTGAGTCTTTCTTACCAATTGTTGCACTATCGTCTTGAAGGAATGAATAGACTATGGTTCCTTGAATGAAACTTTAATGATTTGGAATGACTGTTGAAGGTTGTTATTTTCCTGTAAGATGTTTAGAAATTCTTGTTATTTCATCTCCTTCTTGATAAGGATAATGTACTACTGATACTGTAATTGTGTCATGATGGGGAGCCTTATTTTGAGAATTGATTTGTATACTACATTTGTATATTCAGTTTAGTATCTTCTAGTGCATGATTTCTATTTTTTAAGAGTTAAAGGATACTCTTATTGGGTCCAGTACATACCAGCCCTTTTATGACCTTCTTTACATGGGATAGAATGTTTGAATCCTCGTCTAAACATGATTGATTGACTCCTTGCTCTTATATTCTCTGAGGTAAAGTTTTCATCGTTGTCTCCTTTGGAAACTATAAGAGATTATGTGTTGCATTCTCTTTTCTGTGTTGTGAATTGATATTCGGTTTAACCGAATTGGAAGGGAAGTTCTAATTTTTTTTATTCCAGTTCATCTTTCCCTCTTTTTGTAAATCTCATTATAGATTTAATAGGTTCAGTTTCATTACTTTCATGAATGCATTTGAGTACTCATTAATACTTCTTATTTATTCACTTGACTTGTATTAAAGGAATCAATATCTCGTAATAGTTTATTAATATGAAATGCTATGTATTAAGTGAATAATTTCCTAATTCTAATGTGTGGCCTAACTTGAGAACTTAGGCTATATCTTGGACTTTAAATTAGGATGTAGCATCTGAAATAGGAATTTCTTATTTTATGTTGTAGATGATTCATCCTAAAGCCTTTCATGAAGTTGGAATTAGCTTGGTTGTAGATACCTTTTTATGAAATTTTGTAATATTGAGTTTGATAGTACTTGTTTCTTAAAGTAACTCTATTTTTGGAAAAATAATGGAGTTAGTTTTTGTATTTCTAATTCAGATTGAATTATGTAAGAAATAATTAGTACGTGACTTTATTGGAAGGAGATAAGTAATTTGGGTGAAACATTACTTATCTGATATAATGTTGTAGAGTGCTAATTATATCATGATCTTTTCTTAATGATTATTTCAGTTGATCAATTGTTCTTCTTTTATGGTTGTTATTACTTATGATTTATTTATTTTCTTGGCCTTACTATTTCATAAAAGTAGAGTTGGTTTTATGAAACAATTAGTTGAAGGCACATCGTTTTAATGCTTAGTGCTTATCATGCTCAGTTCAATGAACTGACCCGTGCTAGCAATTTTTGCAGATGGACTTTGTAAGTGATAAAGGAAGTGTTGATGGCAAATTGCAGCACCCTTGAATGTCTCGCAACTCGATGGGTTGAGACTCTCAGTGTGATTGCATAACATGGAGCTTTTCCCAAGTGTGGGACCTTGCGAAATCGAAAAGCTCTCCGGATGAAGGCCGGTTCCTATTCCTCTATTCAGATGCATACGTAAAAATGCAGAGGGTTTACTAAAAACCTAATCTAACTTGCCAAGGAGACAGGGTAAGAAGATGCATAAAATAAAACCTAAACTACAAAGGTGATGCACCGAGGAATGAAGAACACCTGTCTTGCCAATAAACACAAACCATAAAAAACGCAATGCAAGATCATGCACAGATAACCAGATTCACAGTGAAAGATCAGGAGGATGCAAATGAACATAGAGAGGGTTGAGAATCATCCACAGACATGCATTAATTTTCTCCAAAGATTGATACAACACACTGTAAAATGCCAAGAGGCAAAGTTGCATTACAGTTTCAAATGGGAGGTTTGAACTCCACAAGTTTACCTACCAAAGAGAAGAAGGGAGGGGCAAAACAAGAATGTCCAACCTTTAGAAAGAAGCCCCTCCTTACAATTTATAGGAGGAAAGAGAGGGAGAAGAGAGGAATTCGAAATCTGCCCCAACCACTTCTAGAATGCACTTAACTCATCTTATAATGATGGTAGGTGAGAACCCCAGTGAACCCAAAGGTGGCAAACCGTATTTTCATTTTTAAGAATTTTTTCTCACCAAATTGAAGATATCTAGTCGTAGTTGGACAGAGGACCTGTAAGCTTTCCAAAAAGTCCAACCTTGCATGAATCTAATATCGTGCTGTGGTCTCGCTTCCTGTCAGTGCTCAAAATGTTGTGCCTCCTGAAGGTGCGCCATAGGTGCATCCGTGTGTGTGTCAACATCCTCTTACATGCGCCAACGTGTAAATTTTGCCTGCTGACACTCTGTGTCATGTGCCATTTCCATATGCCAAGGGCGCATCCTCTACCCTCTGCCGACATCCATTTCGTGTGCCACTTTTCCGCGCCTTGCGCATACATTTTAGTGTCAACACTTATTTTCATGTGCCATTTCCATGCGCCAAGGGCGCATCCTCTACCCTTTCGACATCCATTTTTGTGTGCCACTTTCCTGCACCTTGGCGCATACATTTTAGTGTCAACACTCATTGTCATGCGCCATTTCCGTGCGCCAAGGGCGCATCCTTTACCCTGTCGACATCCATTTCTGTGCGCCACTTTCCTGCGCCTTGGCGCATACATTTTAGTGTCAACACTCATTGTCATGTGCCATTTCCATGTGCCAAGGTGATAAATGTCAGGGATTTGAGCTTCTTTGATTTCTATAATCTTCTGCTTGTCTATATCTACCTGGGGGAAGATATATACAACAATTTGGTGACTCAATGGGATTACCTACCTGCTAGGTAGAAGATCAGTGGCCTTTTAGCAATCCATTGGGCATGGAGTCATAAGCAATAACTTGAAACCAACCTGATATCTGATCCCGATCCTGATATTGCAACCCCTTCTTCGAGAGCACGCTGAGCTGTAGAAATCCAACCTAGGAGCAACAAAATTTGTGCCAAAGCACTTAGGGAAACTAAAACCTAACTACAACAAGACAATGTGCATACACACTTAGAGGAATTGAAATCTAGGCTAATATTTACAAGGGTAAACCTTTTCCTTTTAGTAGCAATGTTTAAGATAGATTTCGTTAACTGAGAATCGGGAGTTCTCCTCCATCCAAAGTAGACAATTGGAAGGCATTACTACTTTTACATCCCGTGACCATGTAGGGGCCACTCCAAATGGCATCAAACTTGGAATGCCTTCCTGGTTTTTCCCGATCTACATCCCATTTCAGAACTAGGTCCCCTTCCTGGAAGGTCCTTGCTCTTGCTTTCTTATCAAACCATCTTTTACTAAGGCCTGATCTTTCTCAATTGTTTGAATTGCATGTTCTCTAATTTCTTCCAATTCCATCAACTCTGCATACCTGTCCTCCATTGGTTCAAACTCAGCCAACTCCAACTACTTCATGAACTCCAATGCAGGCAGTTCTAATGATATAGGCAATACTGCCTCTTTTCCATAGACCAACTTGTAAGGGGAATTACCTGTAGACCTCTTTGGTGTTATTCTGTTAGCCCATAATTCTGATTTTAGCTTGGTATGCCATGTTCTTTGGTTTTCATCCAGAGTCCTGATGATTCTTAGCAAATTTTTGTTCGTGGACTCTACCTGTCCATTACCCTATGGGTAATAATTTGAAGAGGTGCTCAAATAGATTCCATTCTCGACAGCCCATTCTCGTAATCGTAGAACCTATAAATGCCAATACATTGTCTGATATGATAGTGGCCGGCACACCAAACCTAGTCACTATTCCTTCATAAAAGTCTAGTATGTTAGACTCATTTGCTTCTTTGAGCGCTGCTGCTTCGGTCCACTTGGTGAAATAGTCCGTTGCCGTGAGAATCCACTTGTGGCCTTGGCTTGAGTTTGGATTGATGACCCCGACGAAGTCCAATCCCCATTGCATAAATGGTTGGTCAACCAAAATTGGGTGCAATGGAAGTACTGCTAGTCTTTCTTTTCTGTGAAGAGTGCACATTTCTTGCACTTTCTTATCCATGTATAGTAGTCACTGAAGACTGTCGGCCAATAATACCCTGCCTTCATTATCTTGAGAGTTGTTACTCATGGGGTGAAATGTCCTCCAAAATCTCTATCGTGAAAATCTCGTAACACCCTTTTAATTTGATTTATCCCAATGCACCTCAATAGAACTCCATTGATGTCTTTCTTAAACAAAACACCATCAACAAGCACATATGGAATGGCTTGTAATTTGAAGTATCTCCTCTTTGATTTGCTCATTTCTGGGGGGCATAGGCCTGTCTGTAGGAAGTGTATCACATTCTAAGTCCAACACGGAGTGGGCACATCATCATTTTCCTGTTCTTGACCATCTTGTAATACCAAGACAGCCTCTTTTTCATTACTTGCTTTAACTTGTTGACTCAAGGCTAGCTGCTCACATAGTCCCTTCCCACATACTAGTTTGGTGACCTTGATCTCGATGTCATATTCCATGACACGAGTTATCCATCCTACATGTTTCTCATTCAGATCCTTGTTTAGAAGGAAGTCCCTGACTCCTACATGAGAGACCAATAATTGGATCTTGTTGTTTGAGACTAGGTGCTTGAATTTCTTTAAGCTTCGACACGTGCAAGGACATGCTTTTCAATGAAAGAGTACCTAGTTTCGTATTCCTCCAAGCCTTGACTGAAGAAAGCAACTAGTTGTTCTAATCCTCCTTTGTTTTGTTGTACCAAGATTGCAGAAATCATGTCCCCACCACCAAAGGCATATAGCACGAAGTCCTTGGAGAAGTCTGGATTGACGAGAGTCGGAGCTTGAGATATAGCCTCTTTTATTGCCTCAAAACTTGCCTTGCCTTCAGATGTCCACTTAAATGCCATACTCTTCTTTAACATTAGCGTTATTGGCTTCACAAGAGCAATAAAATTTGGAACAAATCTGCGGACAAAATTGATCCTTCCCAAGAAGCTTTGAAGAGCCTTCTTGTGACTTGGTAATGGCAATGCTCGAATTGCTTCAACTCTTTCTGGGTCAATCGTCAACCCTTCCTTTGAAACAATATGGCCTAGAATTTTTCCCTCGTGAGCCAAGAATATGCATTTTTTGGGATTCAATGATACCCCAAATCTTGTACATCTCTGAAATACTTGCCTCAAATGACAGAGGTGATCCGCTGGATTTTTAAGAATACAAAGTGATGTCGTCAAGATATATCAAAACTATTTTATTGATCAACCCCTTAAATGCCATATCCATTGCCCTTTGGAAGGTGGCTCCAGATTTGATAGCCCAAAAGGCATTTTCAGAGGCATAGCTCCCCATTTGGTGGTGAAAGTCATCTTGAATTGGTCATCTTATTTCACCATCACCTGATTGTACCCTGAGTAGCCATCTAGGAGAGAGAATCTCTCTGAACCGGATACTACTTGCAATATTTGTTCCATTGAAGGAAGTGGGTAATGGTCTTTGAGAGATGCCCTGTTTAGGTCTCAAAATCCACACACAACCTGATTTCTTCACTCTTCTTCCTGACCGGAACCAAGTTTGCAACCCAGCTTGAGTACTTGATCGGGAATATAATGCTTGCCTCTATTAGCTTATTTAGCTCTTTCTTCATTAGAGGTTCAATGTGAGGGTTGACTGGTCTCTGCTTCTGCCTGATGGGCTTAGCATCTGGATCCAATTCTATGGTATGTTGTGCCAAATTTGGATCGAATCCTCTTAAGTCTTCATAGCTCCAAGCGAAGACATCTAGAAATTCTTGGCAAAGTTGTATGAAATCTGATTTCTCCTGCTCAGTGGCCACTTTACCAATTTGAAGAGTTTTGCCTTCCCCAACTAGAATTGGCCCTGAATCTTCTCTCTTGACCTGTATGTTAGCCTTTTCCTTACGAAACTGGTCGTTAGGGTTGAAGATAGACTCCAATGTTACTAAACCCTTAGGAAGCTTGTTTGTCCGTAGCTGCACTACTTGATCCCCATACTGCTGCTCTAATCTGTCCTGATTCCTAGCTGAGAATTCAGCCTCTTCTTGTAAGAAATTGACGATCTGTTGATCGTTCTCAAACACCTGCCAGCTTGTGTTATTATCTGGAACTGCTGGCCTCACAATCACATGGATATGTGGCTGTGTTTTTCCCCTTCTGATGTTGTCAACCACATCAAACGTTGCTCCAACTGCTGCGAGCCTATCTGCGACTTCATTTTTCTTCCTGGGTATGGACACAATGTTGAAAGCTTCGAAATCCTCAATGAGGTCCCATACCCTATTCTTGTAGCTCTTCAACAAGTCATTCTTTGTAGCATGTTGTCCCCTAACTTGGTTGACGATTAGCTCGCTATCTCCAAACACCTGCAAGTTCTTTATGCCCCTTTTCCTGGCCCAATGAATTCCATGAATCAATGCTTCGTATTCAGCCGTGTTGTTTAAACAGGAAAACTGGAAACGAAAAGCTAAAAAATATTTGATGTCTTGTGGTGAAATCAACATTGCACCACCTCCAACACCTTGTCTACTTCTCGAACCATCGAAAAATGGTTTCCAAACTTTGTTTTCATCCTTTTGTTCAGGCTGAATGATGTCGAGAATGGGTGAATTTTCTTCGTGTATACAATACACGCCCAATTCGATTCTTCAATTTCTCTTGATGGGTCAAATTCATGACTCTTGTTTGCCCATTCATCCAAATTTAAATCAGAATTCCCTCGACCTTAGTACCTGTTTCTAGATCACTTGAACACTCCTCCTGATCAAAAGCCGAGCAATTTGCATTGATAGGATTTGGTACATGAGGCTCAATATGGAAATTGGCAATTGGTTCTGACCTGATTGTTGCTTTGGCTCCATACCTTGTCCTAAAAATCATGTGTGACCAATCTGCAGATAAATATCCACCAATTTTTATAGTGAAGTCTCTTGATAGACACAACGCAAAGAGTGGCGGAAGGTCAATCATAGACACATCTTGCAGAACTGTAACATTAGGATAGGAATGTAGTGTTAGGCTTAACCCCTTGATGACTCCAACAGTTCCTACTGCTGTTCCATCTAGCTGTACTACTCCTTTCAGCACTGGCTCATATTTCAAACCAGTTGATCCGCTATTTGCTTTGGCATCACTGAACTACTTGCTCCTGAATCTATCATGCAGTTGTGTACCAAGTGGTTTCCAACAACCAATGACACATAGAATGGTGGAGGCTTCAAATTCTTGCTTGTCTGGCACCCATCCTGTTGCACTGCATTAGTGAGAACTTTCTCATGTCCCTGGTTTGATACATTTGTGGCAGACCAATTAGCCATTGCAGCTTGCAATAAATCTCGTTGCCCTGGGATCGCAAGTGATTCCCACATGGAAATGTTCACATGTGTCTTCTTCATTTGATCGATGATGTTGAAAGGGGATGAATTGTCCTTTTGTTGTCCCTTACTTGGCGCAACCTTTTCTGGAGCTTGAACAGGTGCATGTGTTGCTACAACAGGTACCTTAGGTTGATTTTGCACATTTGGAGTTGCGTTTGGTCTACTGACCCCTTGTTGTGTAGGAGTGGACTGAGAAACAACTAGATTACATGGTTGTCCCTCTCCTATATTTCTCTTCTTTGACCGTGTGTTGGTAGCCATGCCTTGAAAAGGCTATTGGTTAACTCCACAGAAGTCTTCCGTTTGCCAATTGGCCAATGTGGTTTCTGTTGGAGGTCCTTCTTGTTGCATTTCTTGTTGTTGATTCTCCTCCTGGCTTGGTTCTTGAGGAACACCAATGGTTTGCACCATCAAGGCCTGATTTAGTGCACCATTGAAACATGTTGACTGATTGTGAGGTAGATTGCAAGGGTAACACCAGTCGTACTCCTGTGCCATGTTATTTTGTGTCAATACCAAGGCTCTTGAGGACATCATTTCATTTGGATCATACGGCCGAAATGGCCTGGCAGCTTGAGGTTGTCCTTGGTTCAAGTTTTGATTTGCAGCCTGAGGTGGTGGTCTATTTTGTTAGTATGGGGGCCTAGCTTGCATCGTGCTTGAGCCGATACGGTCTAGCACTTTGAGCTTGTTGTCTTTTGATAGTCACTAGCTCATTTCCAAGGTTCTGCAGTTGTTTCATGACCTCCTGTAATTCCTTTGAAGTATTTGAAGAAGTCGACGCCTCATTATTGCTTTGATTTCTAAGAGTTGGAATGGGATTCAACTCGGTGCTTGATGGTAGTTGTAGGATTTGCCATATCGGATAGAGAGGCATTAGTGGCCTTAGTGCAAGCTTTCTAGCTTGGATCAAACAGTTCTCTACTCTGATAGCTGGGTCGTAGGCCCCTGGCAGCGTTGTTCCTCCCATTGATTAGATCATCATGGCTATGTCTGAATTTATAGCCTTTAAGAAATAAAGGAATGCTCCTTCGGTGGTTGGTCTCACAGCTATTGGAATCCTGTCCCATGTCCGTTGGAATCTGAAGTTGAAATCTGTCATTTTTTCATTAGGAGCCCTTTTGATTGTTGTCAGCTGTTCCAATAAAGACAAATTGTCCGCCCTCTCCCCGAATTGGTTGCAAAGAGCTGAACAAAGTTGGTTCCAATTAAGTAATAGACCTCGCCGCTAGGCTCCTAAACCATTATAAGGCCTTACCTTTGAAAGATGAAGCCAACAACTTGACTGCAACATCCATTTCATTTATTTCGTGAATTGCACATGCATTAGCAATATCCTGGATGTGATCAATAGGAGTAGTATGATTTTCTCCTATAAAATAGGGTATATTCTTTAGTGCTGCAACTAGAATTTGATTTTGAGCATTTAGGGCAAGTGGAATACTACCCATGAAATTGACAAAGGGATTTGGTGGTAGATGTGCCATTATGATTGGCCTAAGAACCCTGGTCGATGCGAGAAAAGGCCTACCAGGTGGAGGTGTAGACAAAGTCCTGTTAGGTGGAGATGGTGATCTTTGTGGTCTTCTTCCTCTCCTTCCTCCTCCTGGTGATAGTTGCAAGTGGACAAATAGCCCCTCTTCCCGAGTATTAGACCTGGTTCAAATTCTTCTCATGTGCCTGGGAAACTTGTGCTGCTACACCGCTGAATTCTATCCCTTCGGAGTCGCCAGATGTGTTAGAAAAAATGAGCCTCAAAAGGCAGACTTCTGCCAAGTTACACACCAAACCCTTTTGAAGATTATCCCCGATCTATCAACTGGTGAAATTTTGACTTGTTTCGAGCAAGTTAAGTCCTTGAAAATTGATTTCAAAGTTCAGCCCAGAAGGTGAAAATATGAAATTGTAAAACCTGCAATTTTTTAAGTCCAAATTTCTTGAAAGTTCCTTCAAATCTGTGGAATGACCTCTTGGTCCCACCGGGCATGCCAAAACTGTTGATGGCGAATCGCAGCACCCCTGAATGTCTCTGCAACTTGATGGGTTGAGACTCTCAGTGCGATTGCATAACATGGAGCTTTTCCCAAGTGTGGGACCTTGCGAAATCGGAAAAGCTCTCCGGATGAAGGCCGGTTCCTATTCCTCTATTCAGATGCATACGTAAAAATGCAGAGGGTTTACTAAAAACCTAATCTAACTTGCCAAGGAGACAGGGTAAGAAGATGCATAAAATAAAACCTAAACTACAAAGGTGATGCACCGAGGAATGAAGAACACCTGTCTTGCCAATAAACACAAACCATAAAAAACGTAATGCAAGATCATGCACAGATAACTAGATTCATAGTGAAAGATCAGGAGGATGCAAATGAACATAGAGAGGGTTGAGAATCATCCACAGACATGCATTAATTTGCTCCAAATATTGATACAACACACTGCAAAATGCCAAGAGGCAAAGTTGCATTACAGTTTCAAATGGGAGGTTTGAACTCCACAAGTTTACCTGCCAAAGAGAAGAAGGGAGGGGCAAAACAAGAATGTCCAACATTTAGAAAGAAGCCCCTCCTTACAATTTATAGGAGGAAAAAGAGAGGGAGAAGAGAGGAATTCGAAATCTGCCCCAACCACTTCCAGAATGCACTTAACTCATCTCATAATGATGGTAGGTGAGAACCCCAGCAAACCCAAAGGTGGCGAACTATATTTTGCATTTTTAAGAATTTTTTCTCACCCAATTAAATATATCTAGTCATAGTTGGACAGAGGACCTCGTAATCTTTCCAAAAAGTCCAACCTTGCATGAATCCGAGCTCCCAGTCAAAAGTTATGGCCATCTGAATATCTGCGCCAGGGTCTGCTTCCTGTCAGCGCTCAAAATGTTGCGCCTCCTGAAGGTGCACCATAGGCACATCCGTGTGTGTGTCGACATCCTCTTACGTGTGCCAAGGCACAACTTTTTCCCTATTGACACTCTGTGTCATGCGCCATTTCCGTGCGCCAAGGGCGCATCCTTTACCCTGTCGACATCCATTTCTGTGCGCCACTTTCCTGCGCCTTGGCGCATACATTTTAGTGTCAACACTCATTGTCATGCACCATTTCCGTGCACCAAGGGTGCATCCTTTACCCTTTCAACATCCATTTCTGTGCGCCACTTTCCTGCGCCTTGGCGCATACATTTTAGTGTCAACACTCATTGTCATGCGCCATTTCCGTGCGCCAAGGGCGCATCCTTTACCCTATCGACATCCATTTCTGTGCGCCACTTTCCTGTGCCTTGGCGCATACATTTTAGTGTCAACACTCATTGTCATGTGCCATTTCCATGCGCCAAAGTGATAAATGTCAGGGATTTGAGCTTCTTTGATTTCTATAATCTTCTGCTTGTCTATATCTACCTGGGGGAAGATATATACAACAGAAGAAAATAACTTATATGATGTATTGTTTTCTTAAAGTCCTGGATATTTTATAGAGAAATCTGATTCATTATTAAAATGTATTATGAAGAAAAGATGTATTCTTTAATGATCTTAAGGTCATGTTTGACATGAAATATGTCCAAATGCATGGTCCTATAAAATATGTATTTTACCATGATGAATTGAAAAGATTAAGAGTTACTTATACTTGTTATGTCATTTTCCTCAGATTATATGAGTGAGATTTGTAATCTTATTTACATTGTTTTCATTCTTATCCGAATGGATCCTTATTTCGTTGTAACTAAATGGGTTGGATGGATGGGAATTAGTTACAATATCCCTTATTTGAATGCAGCTTATTAAGTTGGCATGCATCAATGTCCTTTATCTACTCATGCATGCTTTATCAAAGATGATAATCAAAGTATAACTCAACCACCGTGACTCGTGTAATGGAAAAGGGTATAACAAACCCTATCACTTATCTAGAAAAATGAAGGTTCACTCCTCCTGAGCAATACCTTGATAGGTTTCAAAACATATTTTTGGTTTATGAGATCGTTAATCAATTAGACTTCATCTCTATGAAGTCTACTATAATGGAACTTGTTTTGGATCTTAAACAAGCTATGAATGGTTGAGTTATATTAAGTAAATCTTATGATGGATGTTGTTTCTATTTTTGATTAACTACACATTAAGAAAAAATTTAATGAGCATAAAAGTAATCATAAGTTTATGAATTTCGTATTACATTAACAACTCAAATAAGGATGAAAAACTTAAGGGTTTTGGAAGTAGGGTTCAGTAGGGTTGCTATAATTTGAATCTTAATTAAGAAATAAATGAGTGTAAATGACCTCTTCATGAGGTGTGTACATCAAGATGTGTAGTTCTATCGGATGTTGGTACATGCCAACTGCATAATTGTACCTTTGTGAAGACTAGGGTCTTCATGAGGATACAAAGTGTTGTAGTTGACATGTTGCAACACCCCTTAGCATTGGTTCATCTAGACCTACTCAAACCTGGACTTGATCTTAGTTTCTCTTTAGGTCAGATTAGGGATATGATTTAGCATAGGAATTGACTCAAAATGACTTAGGGTAACTAGGCACATTCAATCGACTTAGGTCAATTGAGTATGTATATTTACCCTGGGTCATTGCGAGTGGTTCCCTATGCCAAATTATGTCACTAACATGGGTTAGGGTCAAACTTTGAACAAGTGAACTGACAGAAGTTAGTGAAGACCATTCTAGATAACAAAGGAGTGGGGTGAAGGATGTATTCTGTTAGACGATTATGTCATCTAGGAATAGTAACATGAACAGTATGTTGGAAATCTTTGGCCAAAGTATCACAAGTCGCTAGTTGTGTTGTACTACGTCACCTAGTTTAAGAAATGGAATTTCAGATGAATATTGGTAATAAATATTCAAATAGGTTTCTTATGTAGAACACTCAAATACCCAGAATAGGGTAAGAGAATCAAGTATACTTAGTATACACATAGTATTCAATACTTTTAGTTTACATGAGAGATCGGTTTGAAATTGAGTCATGAAATGAGATATTGGAAGTTCACCGAGTCATTTATAGTTGCATATGGTTATCTGTTATGAGATATATTGGCATGGAATGTGTTTTCTAAATTATGATTATTTAGAATAGAGAACATTAATTTTTAAAAAAATCCCTTGTTTCTAAAGTCTTTAAATGGGAATGTTACAAACAGTTTCAAATTTTCAACTACATTTTCAGGTTTTTGGAACAATTTCAAACTTAGCTCACTCAATTCAGACCAATACATGGGACATGAAATACTTCACTCCTTCACAATGGCATTCAGTTTTCTAGTACATTTTCAGGAATCTTGGAGGCATAAGTCTCCTTCCTCCATCAATATTTTAACACATTATTGTTTCTATTCAATTTTACGGCACTGGAAAGGACATGGAGGAACTCATTCTATATTCTACCAGTGTCCTTTTTTCAAAGCATCATGCCTCGATCCATTTGCAATGGTGTGGTTTGTGGGGTTATGAAAGGTATTGAAGAATCTATGTTCTTCATAGGAATAATTTCCTTTCCTCTTGCACTCAAAGGGGAAGATATCAAAGTTATTGAATAACTTTGATACACAGTTTTCTTCCTTAATAGGGTGTTTCAATACTTCATTCTTCTTCTTCGCTCTTTTTCATTCCATGTTGGGTTACATGCACCTAATACTATGGTTTCTCCTAGACATAATTGGGTACTGATCACCCCAAATAATTTGGAAAAATCAACAAAGTAAATATTCAAGCACAATTAAAGCATGGAAGTTTCTCCTTTATAAACAAATAAGTGTATTCCTTCCTTGTTTACATGTCTTTCATTTTATTCTTATGTATATGCAAATATTTTATATTACACTCTACATAGGAGTTAAATTTGATTTCTTTATCTTGGACATTGACTACACTCGGTGTACATGTTTCATCATGGAGCATGCCAACACGAAACACAACATGATTTTGCAAAACAAATTTTTGATGTGTAATCACAAGCACTTCGAATGTTGTTAGGATAAAATATTATTATCCTAATATTTAATTATGCATAGTTTAATTATTTAATTAATTAAATTAATTAAATAATAATGGTTATTTTGTTATATGGTTCATAAACCATATTTGTCTTTTATTCATGTTGTTATATTGTTTTGAACAATATATTTGTATTTATTCATTTGTGCTTCCTAGGATGTTATTGGAAGCCTGTATATTTAGGAATTTGGTTCACCTATGCAACTTAATATTTTGTTTGTATTTGGCTATGCAATATCTATAAATATTGCAGCCCATTCTCTGTAATGGTTGATTGATTGAGATTAATAAATTGATCAGGCTTCCGTCCCTATTTCTCAATCTACATTTGGTACCAGAGCGAATCAAGCTCCCGGCAAGGTTGGAGAAGGTTGCAGAAGAAGGAGAATTCGTGGAGAAGAAATCTACAATGAAGGAGAGCTAGTCATGCCTTCGCAGCCTTCCCAAAACCCCCGCAAACCCACAACCTCCTGTCTGGGCCTGTGTGTTTGGAACGCAAATTTTTTTGCACCTTTACAAGTGCACTCAAAGACTGTGCAAAATTTTTCAGTAGGTATAAAGAATTAAAAAAAAAAATTCCCCATTAAGGGTTTTGTCTCTAAATTAGAGAATCATTTAGTTTCTACTGTATTTGGAAGTTGCTTTGCTTGTTTTGGAGGTCTGTGTGTATTTGCACCTGCAGTAAGCAAACAGCCTCCTCAGACCACTGGATTTGGAACTCTAAATAGTACACATGCATGCAAGTTTCGAGTATTGAATGCATGATCACATAAGCCCAAAGGCACAAAATTGAGAGGGGCAGCATGTGTATAAGCCCAGCCGCACCTGCCTAAGCTTCCACGCACCGGCCAAAGCAAGGAAGAGCGGCCTGCTGGACCTGCGCACGCACCTGCACAAAGAAACAATCAATAAAAAAAGAAGCTAAAGCAACAAACCAGCGGCCAGCCTCCTCTATGGTCCTGTCATCCACGTGGATTTGGAAATAGACGCCTTTTTCAGTCTCCACGCCAAAGCCTGCAATATTCTAAATCCGTGGGCGTGAGTAGTGAATATATATGGTGCTATAATCACATTAAGGGTTCATTCTCGCTCTGCAAGAAGTGTGTACGAGGTTACATGAAGGCTTTAGTTGCCTTTAACAAAGAATGCAAAGTGGGAGAGAGAAGTCTTTGCTAGACAGAGATACGAGAAGATACGTTTTACACGCCATAGCTTCCACGAAGACCTGCAATAGACTCCAAGTGGCCTGGACACAAAACAAACGAAGAAGTATTAAAAAAGAGGCGACACAAGAAGTAAAAAGTGACCAAAGCAAGGAAGAAGCGGCCAAAACCAAAGGAAAATCAAACAAGGAGATAAAGAAATAAAACGCCTCAGATGGGTTTAAGGAGGAAACCCTAAACGCCCACCGAGCTCCACGCAAGCGCCACGTGGACTCTCTCCTCTGCCAGGTCACATTTCCAAAAGGTAAGTCGATTTTACCTGTCTATAAATACAAGTTTGTTCATTTTCATATGAAGCGCCCCTAAGTGGCCAAGTTGGTTATTGGATGCGCCTTGGGAGTGAGAGGTGTGGGGGTCAAATCCTGCCCCAACACTCAAAAACTCACTTTTTTGAAATTTGGTGGAATTTTTGGTGGTACTACTAAATTTAGTAGATTTTTTGAATTTAGTTATAACTAACTAAATTTAGCGGAGAAATCCCTAATTTAGGGCAAAAAAATTTCTCCCATCTGGTCTGTTTTTTCATTTCAGACATTTTTTGCAAAGGGAGACCCATCTAAAAATTGCATCTTCAGCTTCTTTTTTGCAATTTTTAGCATTTTGGGTCGTATTGGACTCAGGTGGCCACCGAGACCCATGAAATGAAATTTTTGCTGCCATTCACATTGCATACAAGTTTTTGAATGTAAATTATATACTACCGCATATTGTACTAATTTTGCAGTTGCCATAATCAACTAAAAACTTTGTAATCGCTCAAAATCGCAGAATTGTAATAAAAACAATTAAAAATTGGTTTTGTAACACTCACGAGATCCTAGATCTCATTCGTAGCGTTCGGTATATACGGTGCCTCTGGGAAGCACTTACGGGTAAAGCCGTCGTGACTACTACTGCACTTAATGCCTAATATAGCTGCAACAACGTCATCTGGGCATCGTCCCTATAAATCGACGAGGAGTAATAAGGTCACAATGCACACACTATGAACCATCCCATCCGTCTGTGAACGATTGCACGACATAAATCCAGACTGAGAAATTATCCGAGTATATAGCGAAGTTACGCATGCGTATGAGGATATTTCTTTGAGCCGGTGTCAATAATCACACAGACCCCATCAGTACTATCTTGGTACCACGTATTGAATTCTTTCACATACGTTAACGCCTCTTTCATGTACCACCGGGTATATAGAAAGGGTGAGCTTCTTCCACATACCGATGAGTATATCGGAAGGGCGCGTATATAGAAAGGTTCGGTATATCAGACTGACGGTATATAGATTGGGAGACCTAATACCTGGAGTGATAAGAGCCAAACCCTATCAGTGATCTCTGCAAAATGGGCACCAATGCCCCAAAATTTTTCTTCTGGATTCACAATTACTTAGAGGAAGCAACTATGCTACATGGAAGACAAAAATAAAGACACAACTTGAGTTTGCAGAAATCTAGCCTGTTGTGACTGGTACTCTAACCAGATCACCAACCGATGCAACACAACAACAACAGTTTGATAGAGCAAATCAGAAAAAAAAAACTCATCATCTTGTTTGGAGTGTTCGACAATGTGCAATCCCACATTCGGGATGCCACATCAGCAAAAGAAGCGTGGGATAAGCTGAGCACAATATATGAGGCCAAGAACAAGAATGTCATACTAAATTTACAGAGTCAGTTACATACATTGAAGTTCAAGCAAAATGAGAAAATTGAAGCTTTCCTAAGAAGAGTTGCAGAGTTGAGGGCTTCACTTCTAGCCCTAGGAGAAGAGGTCAAAGATGAATCTCTCGTTCCCATTGTTCTGAGAGCTCTCCCTTCTTCTTACCGCATTTTTGTCACAACTCTAAACTTTTCAGATACGAGAATTAGTTTTGACAAGCTAGTAAACCTACTACAACAAGAGGAAGCAATGCACAATAAGGATGATGAAGAGGAGCAGGCATTGTCTTCACATCAAAAATGGAAAGGAAAAGGTAAAGGAAAACCTAAATCCTATCAGAAGTCCCAACATCAGAATCAATATCATGGGGACAATCAATAGAAGAAGCGATGTCCAATTTGCAAAAGAGGACATGACTTACAAGATTGTTGGTATAACACTTATAAGAAAGGTTCATCAAGCAACTCTGGACCACAACAACAACAATATTACAAGGGACATTCTAGCAACTATCACGGGTAGTAAAAGGGGAACTAGAAAAGAAGACCCCAAGAAGGTAACATTTCTTTGAGCAACAAGAACAATGACAATGAATACTTCTTGTTCACCGCTCGATCAAGTGAACCATCCACGTCATCTAGTGATGTCCGGTATGTTAATTCAGAGCCACTCGACACATGACCAGCCACAGACTCGGTTTATTTCAATGAGGGACACGCCATCGAAAAATCATGTTTCGTTGGGAGATGATTCTTCATATATGGTTCAGAGGATTGGAAACATTTCTCTACCCCTTGGTTCACACAAATGCAGACTATCAGATGTTCTATATGTCCCTGGGTTGACAAAGAATCTTCTTTTGGTCACCAACTCCTAGATCACAACCTGAAAATTGACTTTGATAGTCAATCCGACAAGAAAATGTGTTTGATTCGAGATAAATCCAGAGGCTCGAAAATAATTGCAAAAGCCTCAAATGTGGGACGTATGTTTCAACTTGATTTCATTCACAAAAATGATCAAGCACTTGTGGCTAAAAACTCCACCTCGGCCCTGGGTTGTGGCATCGGAGATTTGGTCATGTAAGTTTCAAATATCTCAAACACTTCGCCGATGTAATATGGTACATGGGCTACCATCTCTGAGAAGGATACAGATAAGTGTCCTCACCGCTACAGAAAACAACACAGAGTTTCATTCCAAAAGAGTACTTTTCAAGCTCATGGTAAACTTGACCTGGTTTATACCGATCTTTATGGTCCGATGCAGCCAAGTCATTATGGCTTCCAAGACTTCATATTTTTGTGTGATTTACTATTCATGGAAAATGTGGATTTTTTTCTTCGCAAGAAAAGTGAAGCCTTTGAAACATTCAAAAAGTTCAAAGTCAGTAGCTGAGAAAGAAACTAGTCATCACATCGTAACTCTCCGCCGTATCAAGGGGGAATTCACCAGTGATGAGTTTAGAGACTACCTACAAACTCACGGGATTTGTCGACAAATGCCTCCTCCTCACACACCGCAGCAAAATGGTGTTGTCGAGAGAAGAAATCGTACTATCATGGAAATGGTGCGATGCATGATTGATGATTCCGGACTTGTAAAGACATTTTGGGCAGAAGCAGCAAAAATAGCAGTGTATTTGTTGAACAGAGCACCCACAACTACTCTTGATGGAATCACACCACAAGAAGCATGGTCAAAAAGGAAACCATCCATTGCACACCTCAGAGTATTCGGGTGCAAAGCAAGCATGCACATACCCAAACAGAACAGAAATAAATTGGACATGAAGTCACAAAATCTCATCTTCATTGGATACAGTGAAGAGACTCTTGGGTATAGATTGATGGATCCTAAGACCAGAAAAGTCTACACAAGCAGAGATGTTGAGTTTTTCGAGAAGAAGGAAGCAGAGTCTCCTTCTCCGGACTCGCAAGATGTAGATTTTTCACCCGTTATAAAAACAGAAGCTGATGTTCCCTCAGATAATGAAAGTGATGATGGGGATGATGGTGGTGATATAATAGAACCACGACCCATGGGAATAGCTCAGCGTATTCCCAAGTGGTGTACTAGCACGTTACGAGATGCAAGAATGGATGTTCCACTGGATACATCCACCCTTGGACCATGGACTCACAAAGAAAGCAAGAGGATAAGTTAACTTTGCTTTGATGAGTAGAGTTTTGAATCGAGATGAGCCCTCACAGTCCAGAAGCCCTACGGTCAAAAGCTTGGAAAGATGCCATGGATTCGAACATCAATCAATGATGAAGAATAACACTTGGCAACTTGTTGATCTTCCACCAGTGGAAGAAACCCATTGGATGCGAGATGGATATTCAAAACTAAGTACAAAGCAGATGGGACAAAGTGGATAAGTGCAAAGCAAGACTGTAGCAAAGGGTACACACAAAAAGAAGGCATTGACTATGAGGAGACATTTGCTCCCACGGCTAAGATCAAAATCATCGTGGATGATCTTTGCTCTAACCGCACGCTTTGATGGAAAGTTCACCAAATGGACGTAAAAAGTGCCTTCCTGAATGGAGATTTACAAGAAGAAGTCTACATGACTCAACCTGAAGGATATGTTGTACCTGGTCAAGAAGAAAAGGCATGCAGACTCAGGAAATCTCTGTATGGTCTCAAACAGGCACCCGGGCATGGTACATCAAGATTGATGAGCATCTCGTACAACATGGATTTGTTAGAAATCCATACGATCCCAATCTCTACCTCAAAAAGCAAGGGGGGGAGATGGTGATTGTTGTATTTTATGTCGATGATCTAGTCATCAATGGCAATTCAGTGAAGATGATTAATGAAACGAAGAAAGATCTTAAGCGATCATTCGACATAATAAATCTCGGGCTTATGCACTCACCTGTCTCGACTAGAAGTATGGCAGAAAGAGAATCACATCTTTGTTTCTCAGATGAAATATACCAAGACAACGCTCGAGAAGTTTAGGATGATGGATTGCACACCAATTGCTACACCTATGGAGAACAGATTATAGTTATCTCGTTTAGATCCATCTCCTGAGATAAGTGCCACTCTCTATTGGCAGCTAATTGGGAGTCTCATTTACCTGACCTACACTAGACCGGATATCACTTTGCGGTGAGCTATCTATCCAGTTCATGCAGAACCCAAAGTTTGTCATTGAAAGCAGCAAAGTGCATTTTGAGATATCTCAAAGGATCAAGTGGATCTTGGTCTAGAATACAAGAAGAATGAAAACTTCTTCTTGACCGGATATTCGATTCGATCACGCAGTAACATTGATGATAGAAAATCCATTTCTCGGATTTGTATTCTTTATGGGATCTAGACCAATATCATGGGGAAGTAAGAAACAACACTTTTTTCTCACTCTTCCACAGAAGCCGAGTATCGTTCTGTAGGAGAAGTTGTCTGTGAAGTGATTTGGCTACGTCGCATACTAGAAGGACTTGGAATACCACAGGACAAACCGACCACCATGTATGTTGACAATGAAGGTGTTCTCAAACTTGTTCGCAATCCAGTTTTTCACGAGAGAACAAAGCACATTGAGGTTCAAGTTCATTTCATATGTGAACATGTGTTAAAGCACAACATCCAGCTTCAATTTTGTCCAACTGCTGAACAACGAGTAGATATTTTCACAAAGTCACTTGCATGTGACAAGTTCGAGTTGTTCAGAGAGTTTCTCTCCTCATCTCTTCAGACAATGCACAATTAAGGGGGGGAATGTTAGGATAAAATATTATTATCCTAATATTTAATTATGCATAGTTTAATTATTTAATTAATAAAATTAATTAAATAATAATGGTTATTTTGTTATATGGTTCATAAACCATATTTGTCTTTTATTCATGTTGTTATATTGTTTTGAACAATATATTTGTATTTATTCATTTGTGCTTCCCGGATGTTATTGGAAGCCTGTATATTTAGGAATTTGGTTCACCTGTGCAACTTAATATTTTGTTTGTATTTGGCTGTGCAATATCTATAAATATTGCAGCCCATTCTCTGTAATGGTTGATTGATTGAGATTAATAAATTGATCAGGCTTCCGTCCTTGTTTCTCAATCTACAAATGTCGCAACTCAATGGTTTGAAACTCTCAGTGTGATTGCATAACATGGAGATTTTACCAAAGTTTGGGACTTTGCAATCGGGAAAGCTCTCCGGATGAAGGTCGGTTCCTATTCCTCTTATCAGATGCACACATTCAAATTGTAGAGGATCTACCCTAAAATCTACTCTAACTTGTCAAGGAGACATGGTTAAGAAGATGCAAGAAAATAAACCTAAACTAACAAAGGTGATGCACCAAAGGAATGTTGAACACTTGCTTTTCCATTAAACACAAACCATTGAAATGTAATACAACCACCATACACAGATAACCAATATTGTAATGAGAGATCAAAGAGGTGCAATGAACATAAGAGAGGGTTGAAAATCATCCACAGACATGTATTATTGCTCCACAAATTTGATACAGTACACTATAATGGCCAAGAGGCAAGATTTGCATTACAATTTTGATGGGAGGTTTTAACTCCACAAATCCACTTACAGACAAGAGAAGAAGGGAGGGTGCAAATCCAAATTGTCCAACCTCAAAAAAATCCTCCTTACATATATAGGAAGAATGAGAGAAGGAGATGAGAAGAATCTGAAATATTGCTTCAACCACCCCAAAATGCATTGAATTCACCTACAAAAATGATGGGTTCCATGACAAAACCCATACCCCCATGTACTATGCCTTGTTGGGCAAGAAGGAAGCCCATACCTTCATTATTTTGGTAGGTGAGAAGCCTGACACACTCAAAAATGGTAGATTGTATTTCTTCATTTTGAATAACTTAGTCCCACTAATTTTAATATATCTAGTTGTAGTGGTGTAGAGGAGACTGTAAGATTTTCAAAAGTCCTTTCTTGTGCAAATCCAAGCTCCTAGTCAAAATTTATGGCCATCTGAAGGTTAGGGTGTCATTCTACAAAAATAAAAATGCGAGCTCTTGATCTCCCCTTTCGGAGTCCGAAATGCATACAACTTCCAAAATCCTGAAATTAAGATTTTCAGACATTTCCATTTCATAGATTGAGTTATTATTAATCCGCCAATTATGCTTGAGAGTTTTGAAACTCCAAAACCTAAAATTCTAAAATTTTAGACTTTCAGAATTTCAGAACTTGTTGCCTTTCAGACCTTTTTCATTGTTCATCGCCCAGATCACCTCGAGAGTTCCAAAACTCGAATCTCTAAAAGTCCAAAGTTTCCCGCCGTGTTAACCCCGAATTGACTTTGAATTTTTGAAATTCGAAACCTTTCGGGTTTCAATTTTGGGATTTCAAACATTTTTGGTCACTTTTCCAATTTTGTCGCTGAAGACTCCAAAACTCTAAATTCTCGCATCTCGAAACTCCAAAATCCGAAAGTCTGAAATTTTGGACTTTCAGAGTTTCGGATTTTGGGATTTTTTCTCATTTTTTTCCAATGGCCATTCTCTTTCTCCGAAATTCGAAACCTAAAAGTCTGAAATTTTAGACTTTCAGAATTTCAGATTTTGAGCCTTTTCCTCTTTTAGAAATTTTTCAATTTTTTTCCCACCTTGTCCCCGAAATGCCAAAAATGTGAAGTCCAAAAACAACAATCCCTTCTCCATTCTTCCACTTGAGCTCTAATATCCTTCTATGTTCCCTTTTCCATTCATTTGTTGACCTTGTATTTCCATTGTCAAGCCTACCTACAACCCGATTTCTAGAATCGAAATACGACTCTCGCATGACTGAAAAAACCTCTCCATTTCCTCTTGTGCAAGGTCATGTTTGATAAAAATTTTCCCAAGGGGAAAAATTGGATAACACAAACATTTGAGTGAAGAAAAAGTGTGTCTACACACTTATGTATATTTTCCCTTAAGAATGTAACTTCATTGCATATTTAAATGGGGGTGAAATGCTAACACTCAAATTTGAGAATTCATTTTTTTATGTTGTTAGTTTTTACAATGCACTCTTACTAAGATAAATACAACTTTCCCATTCCTTCTTAGCATAATATGAAGTATCTTGTTTATCTTTTTATCCTTGCATAATGACATGTCGTCAAATTATAAGAGTAAAATGCACAAAATCCATATACAAACATCAAGTAGCAACTTCCAAACTTCAAATTACATGTTTTCCTTCCTAGTCAAGGTTGTACAGCTTTGGTCGATAAATTATATCTAGTCCTCGACCAACTTGTACCATATTGACCTGACATTTCCTCCAAATTTTCTTTCAAATTCATATTTTATTGAGTCTTCTAATGTTTATGGCTTGGCCTTTCCTCGATAAATCATATATGAACCTTGTATAAGAAATTTAACACTACTTCAGCTTGGTAACCTAAATATCATATGGAACTATAATTAATACACTCACTTATTATACTTGCAAAAGGCACTAAAGGATCCCTAAATATCACAATAACACATCTACAATCATTAGGGAAAAATATCTATAGGTTTAAAGCTTATTACCAAGTTAAGACAATAATCTATGTCGTCTGCAAGAACTTAAATATCCTTTCCTAAGTATCTTAACAATAACAAACTCAATTCAAGCATTATTAAATGTGGCTGTCCAATCTAGTTGAATTCATTAGGATATCACATTTTATGTGGAGAACTCGTGTGTAGGTTGAGGCCTCTTCAAAGTAGTGCCAACATGAGTAGTTCAAGGGGCTACCCATAACTCAACTAGTGGTTATTTGGTAGGAATTCTCATCCACGACTAGGGATTGAGATCATAATTACGTTGTTTATAGAGCTTCACAATGTAATCACTAAATCATGCATAAGTGTTATGTGGATATAGCATCTAAATACTTCATTTATATGCATTATTCCCAAGAAAGAGAATTACTCATTAACAACCCTTTACCTTCATTTAGCATTTCTTTTATCCTTTTTCTCGCTATTACTTGGTGTTTCGATTTGTAACTTACAATTTTTACATACTAGTTGACATCTTTCTCATCCCTAATTCCACTATCTTATCTTTCTACAACCATGTTCATAACCTCCCATTACGCATGTGAGCGCCTAGGTGCTATGTCCCCTTTGGTTGTTTTTATCTTCCTTCTCCCTTTTTCTAAGTTTACAGATGTTACATATTTCATATCTTTTTACTACCTTGGGTTCACCTTTCACTTGTTAATGTTGAAACTTAAGAAAAGAATTATGTGTGTGTGTGTGTGTGTTTTATTTAATCTCATTAGGGGAAAGCATTCAAGAGGCATACATATCTACAAGGAGATAATATTTTCTATCTACTACACCGAGGACTCGCATTTTGGGGTTGTATACTTCACTGCATAGGATGGTTTATTCTTAATTCCATACCACACATTTTGCATTAGGAAAAAGTAGTTTTATCCCGCTATTATTTATGTGACTTTGCTTAGGGAATCCTAGCTCAAGGGAAATTATTCCAATCACACACACAATAGAACTACATGGATTCTAAAATGTAGCACAACACTCGGTGAAAATCACATTGGGGTGATTGTGGAGGTCATTCGATTCAATAATATGTATATTTGTATTCATCTAATGTGCACTTGAGTATTGTGCAAGTAGCTAGGGTTTATTTTGCAAGTGTAGGTATGAAAAAATAGAAGTGCGGTGAACTTCACACAATCTACAATGAACTAAATGTGAAAATAATTGACACATAAAGAACAAATACTAAATCTAATTTGTAGACACCAACACCCAAAACATATGCTAGCACCCACGCGGCCATGTCCCATTCTAGGTACTCATATCCCTAAGATCATCACATTCTATTTTTTGACACACAACTTATACAATCTATAATATGCCCTCGCAACCTCTTCATCACCCGTACTTACAATTACAAGTTGAGTCATCTTTATCTCCTATCTTTCACTCTTTATTTTATTTCTTTAGCTATATCTTGCATATTTACTAATGTGTTTATCCGATCAATAGTTTTCTAGCATAAGATTTAAAATTGATTAAATCATTTGGTGACCCCGATGTTTACATGCTCTTTATCATATTTATTATTCTCAACACCAAATCCCTAGCTGCATTAGGGTTCATATCTACATCTTATCTTCAAATTCAAACCAAATTTTCATCTATCATCTGCCATTAATCTGATCTCGCAAAAAAATCCTAGGTTTTCATGGTTGATTTTATCCTTTGGGTCACTTTTTGGGGCTTCAAATTTTCAAATCATCTTTTATTTCATATCTCAAGCGTAACGACTCCATTTTCACATTACTTTGTGGTTATTTTTCCTTTTTCCATATTTAAAAAAAAAACACCTCTTTTTTTCCCTAATGTTTAGCATAATTTTTGAAAATTCAAAATAATATTTCTTACTAATTCATGCATAATTTGAAAAGTACACACTTCTAGCTAAGGCCCTTGAAGGTTTTTCTTTAAATTTATAAAATTCAATATTAACTCTTTTTGTTTTGAAAAATTCAAATTCTATTTCGAGATATGGTCATTTTATTCATTTGTTGATAGTCACTTTTTGTTTTACACCACTCTTTGGCTCTTATCCCCATGGTCCCTTAATTATCAATCCTCTATATGTTATTTTTCTATTTAATTTTGGGTTACCTTTTTCATTATTTATATTCATCATGGCCCATAGCAAGTTATCCTTGTTTCATTTACTTCAACAACACCCCTCATATAGAGATACTCTTACAAAAATGTTGAAACAAGTGCAGCTCCTTGATAATACGACACCTCCCTAAGTGAATACAATTTTGAGTTGTCTTTCGATCCTCCTAATAGAAATTTGATGACACATTCCATATGAATATCTTATATTTTATTCAATATTTGCACCATGACTTTCAAGATAAACTTGTTGGTTCGAAAATCTGTCGCTTGGGTAGATTTATGGATAGACGAGTCAACAGTGTGCAGGGCATAGCCCCTCTTTGAGTCAGCAAAGCAAAACTGGTTTATTGTTATTCTACCAGCAGGAATCTGTGCAAGTCTCACAATATTCTGCCTTCGGGGGTTTGGGATCTCATCCCAGTAGGGTTATTTCCGACTGCGGAAAGAAAGGAATGGAAGAGAGGATGAAGAAAGATCAGATCCGAAGAAAGAAAAGAAATGAATTCCAAAGCAGAAAGGTCAGAGGGTTTATGTTTTGGGATTGGTAGTAAACAGAGCCAAACCTACTTGCATAAATGAACAAAGCAATACTGATGAATAAATGACAATAAAACAGAAGTAGATCCAACAGAATAAACACACAGATCTGACATAAGAAAGATCTAATGCAAATAACACATGTATTCAGCACAAAGTCTAAATATTGTATTAATATTTCCTTCTATTACAAAAAGCTCAAAGTCTTTTCTTCTCACTTCTATTTTTCATCTGAAAAGTATCCATCCCCCAAATACAACAAGTATTTGAGTATTTATAGAAGAAGGAGAAGAAGGAAGGCAAAAAGGAACCAACCACCTATTTACATAAAATATACAAAATATCTACAAAAATATCTCAAAGTCATGTTGACTTTTGACAACTTGATGGATGACATCATCCCATGGTGCAACATGGATGATGTCATCATTTGTGCCAACATACTTTAGACATTTTACAAAAATAAAGTCGAAGGAGAGAGAGAGAAGAGAAAGAATTCATTCATCGTCATCATCCTGCGGCCGAAAGGGGGTATCCTGCTTCTGCTGCTGCTCAGGTGACGAGATGTGGAATTGGGCACGGTATTCCATGAACTTGCTGATCATGGGCTCTAGTTGATCCTGGGAAGGATCCTTGTGTCGCTCGCTGATCACCTCGCAAGTCTCCCGCTCGTCTATGAGCTTCTCTGGGAGTTTGGAATATTCTTTCTCTGCTTCTATTAGGAACCCGATGAAGTCCCGACAGGCCAGCAGGTTATTGATGGATTCCGTGTCAAAAGTGACCTCTGGCCCCAGCCCTTGTGAAATGATCTCCTTGAAGATCTGGATGGTTTCATCAACTTTCCTTAAGGCGAAAGAAGGAGTAAGTAACCCTGGAGACATGTTGAGAACGATTTGTTCCATTTGGTGCATCGCATCCAGGGCTTCTTCCTTTACCTTATCGATCTTTTCAAGGACGAATTCCAGTTGATCCATCCGGTAATCTAGAGTGGAAAGGATTTTATTGAGGGCCCTGGGGTGACCGAAAACGCGAACTTGACCAGGTCTTCAACTGAACAGTCGAACATTCTTTGAAAGGTCTCACGCTGCAGCCTAGCATGGTCCAGCTCTTCTGATATGGGTCCTGCTAACGCCTGGAGTTCTTTGTTCACCTTGTTGATGTTTAGGTACAAATCGGTGAACTTGGCGATTACGCGTTCACTGTCCTTGAGGATCTGGCTCCTCCAAGCGAAACTGCCAGGCCCTGCTCGCCGATCTTTACATATTCATTAATTTTATCCTGACTCAGAGGCTCAGGAGTTTCGGCGGCAGTTGTGGGAGGTGCACTGCCCATCTTCTGTAAGGCGTGGAGTAGATGTTTATTTTTCTCTTTCAGCAACCTTTTCTCTTCTTTTACCTCTTGAAGTTTCTTACAGAGGGCATCAATCGTAGATAGGGCGTCTCCCGAAGGCTTTGAAGACGTCCCCATTGTGACTTGAGTCACCGTGTAACTGTTGAGGACAGATCCTTTTATCCTTAAGAGGATTGGGGATGCTATTTTCCAGCTTCAGCTCTGGATAGTATTCATAGATTTTAACTTGGGGCCAAACCCCGCACCGCATCAGAGCTGGATAGTCCCTTTCTGAAGCTGCAGCATAGACCACGTAGGAGTTCATATAGAACCTCCCCGTTGTGTTGAGTTGTTGTAGCTGCTCCGATATTATTGCTTATGATTTCTGCCCATTCAAAGCGTTGATCGGGCACATTTTTGTTCATTGTTTCAAGGTACCGCAACATCCACTTGTGAAAATAATGGGTGTCAGGAAGCCCAAAGACTCTGCTCAGGAATGTAATTGTGTCACTGAGTTCCTCTGAAAAGTCACTGCGATGAATGACTTGTGGCCACCGAGTCACTACTTTTTTGTTCTTGAGATAAACTTCATTCATCAGCTGCATGCACTGATCTTCATTGTCGTCCCAGGCCTTGATGCAATCTTGTTGGCTGACGGCCACAAAGTGCCGGTGATGAGGAATGCCGAGCATTATCTCAAAGTGGCGGGCAGTGAGGTTAATTATAACCTCACCCTTCTCACCATGGACACATCTTGTGTCTTTGTTGTAGCATCGGGCTACCACCATCATAAATTCATTGTTTACGGCACTAACTGGGATCCCACCAGCAAAGTGCAGGGCACTGCCTATCAGCTTGTCCATCCATGGACTTCTTGTGACCCTTTGGGTTCTGGCCCAGAATTCCTCCATATCAATATGACCCAGCTCTGAGTCTCTGATGTCTAGGTCACACTCTGCTTGGGACTCGGGCATTCTGACCCTCTGATACTTATACTTCATTTCTTCTTCTGTGAGCTTGGCCTTGCCTTTAGATTTGATAGGTTTCTTGCTTGATGTTGACATATGTTCTTCTGAACTTAGTTGCTGATCTGCAAGAATAAGAAGTGAAACCCAATTGAAGAAAGCCGTGTCAGCTGTTTGATTTTCCATTGAAATGTTGACAGAAGAAAGAGTTAGCAATTTTAAGGCTTCAGGGCGCAGGGCGCATGAATGCTGCAGGTTACAGGGCTAAATAGTAAGGCACACAGGAAAGGGCTATTGCAGGGGATAAATCAGCGCCAAAGGGTGCATGGCGCATGGACACTGCAGGGTGCATTCTTTGTTGTTGTAAGCACAGGTGTGCCTGCACCATATGTATGCATTTTTGTAAAGGGCGCATGGATTCTTTATGTTGCACGGGAACAGGATGCACTAGAAGCGCATATAATTTTCATGTTGCATGGAACTTCGGTGCGCCAAAGGCACATATAAGGTTTGTGTAACATATTCTTTTTGTGTGCTTAAGGGAACTTGGCACGGTGCATGAAAGGTCTGCATGACATGTTGTTGTTGCAATGATGGATGTGCCTGCGCCATTTAAAGCTTTGCACTTGGCGCGGATAATTTCTATGTTGCACACATGCAGGGTGCGCCATAGGGCACAGGTTTTAGCGATGCAACAAATGAATTTGGTGCATCATGAGGGGGCGCGAGGAAAGTGTTTGTAACAAACTAAGGCAGTGCGCCTTGAGGGCGCAACTTTTCACGATGCAGCAGGTAGGGAATGTGCGCCATTGGCGCGGCTGCTCTTCATGTGCATTAGGGTGTGCCAATGTGCCAAAGGAGAAGAAAAATACAGTTTTCTTTTCAAGCATCAATTCTCTCTCTGAGGGGTTTCTATGTGGTTAAGCCTCCTTTTGCAGGGTCATTTGGGGTGATAGAAATGGCTTTAAACAAAGGGTTCCAAGCTAATATTTCAGGATAGAGCTTCCTCTACCAATAGATCTGGAAAGAGGGGGAAGATCATGTGGAAAGACAACAGGGGGGGCAAGTTCATGATTTCATTCTTTTCAATCCAATTCATACCCACAAGCAGCCAAAAACCACAAACACGAAGCACAAAAGAAAGAGGACCTCTTACCCGGATATTTATAACAAAGAAATGTGCAAATGGGTCCACAAAGCAATTCGAAAGTGACAGGTGGTGCGCAGACAGGTACAGAGAAAATCACGTGATTTGCGTTGGTGATAATGACAGCGCAGACGCGCCTATTTATAGGTGAGGAAGCAATAAATGCGCCACCAACTTTTTAAGTGGTGCACCAAAAGAGCTGTCGACACAAGAAAACATGCACCCTTTGGCGCACCAAAACACTTGTCAACACGATAATATGTGCGCCTATGGCGCACCGAAAGTGGTGTCGACAGAGGAATATGTGTGCCCTTGGCGCACCAAAAAAGGGGCGCAACAAAAGATATGTTGACAGGAAGGCACACGCGCCTTGGCACATGCAGAAAGACTCAACATAGAGAGGCGCACCAAAACGCTTGTCGACACAAGAAAACATGTGCCAAAGGCTTTAAAGGGGGTGCATGAACATTTGATGTTGCATAGTCATTATATGCGCCCGCCAAAAAGACCAAAAATGGCTAAGTTCGGAAAACTAGATTTCCCGGAAAGGGATTTTGCAACATTCCAAACGCAAGGAATCCCCGACGAGGGATCGGAACAAAATTTCAGTAGGGTTATCTGTAAAATTGCCCTTGCCAATTTTACGGGATAACAGCTGGCTCTTTCTGGGGACTATCCCTGAGCAAACCTTAGGGGTAGAGAATCCCAGATCTTATGTGCCTATCCATTGGGTTGGAGAGAGTCAAAAATAAGGGCGACCGGAGGGCGAACAAAGAGAACACACAACAAACAAAAAGCAAACACATGACAAAAACAAACACACAACATAAGAAAACTGTACAAAGAAGAGAGAAAACTCTATTTCCTGAAGATCTTCAGATGCTACCCACTATAGGGAAGCGGGAGCTCGGTTCCATCTAGATATGAGAGATAGAAGCTATTCTCTCCGTTGAGCTACTTGATCTTGAAAGGCCCTCTCCACAGAGAATCAAATTTCCGTGCATGCCCTTTGGCTCTCTTCGCTTGTCCCACAGAAGGACGAGGTCTCCCACCTGGAAATTTCTTTGCTTAGCTTTTTTATCGAACAGTCTCTTGACTTGATTTTGATGCTCGGTGATCTTGTCGATCACTCTTACTCTCTTTTCTTCAAGCTCTGATAGATACATGATCCTCTTTTCAAGAGAATTTTGGAAAGTTTCATCTTCAATAGCTCGTGCCAAGCGCAGAGCAGAAGTTTCAGCAGAGATGGGAAGCTCGGCATCAGTGCCATATAACACTTGAAAAGGTGACATGCCGAGAGACCTCTTGGGAGTAATGTGATCTACCCACAAAGCGTCGTATAAGGACTTGTGCCACATTCGTTGATTCTCATCCACCAGCTTTCGTATGATGGTCACCAAGTTTTTGTTACTGGATTCTGCTTGACCATTTCCCTGAGGGTAATAATCTGAGGCGTGAGCCAAAGTTATCCCATATTCATAGCAAAAACTAATAACTTCCCGTGAAGAGAAGTTAGAAGCATTATCAGCAACAATCTTATTCGGAACGCCAAATCTGACAATGATATTTTCTTTGATGAAACTGCAAACAACTTCGGAAGTGGCATGTTTGATGGTATGGCTTCCACCCACTTGGTGAAGTAATCTATTGCTGTTAGGACATAACTATGTCCGGCACTCAATTGGGGATTGAGTGCACCAATAAAATCAATTCCCCACTGCTTGAATGGTTCGTTGACGATGACCGGCCTGAGGAGAAAAGCAGCCAACTTGGGCTTGCCGAAAAACTACTGGCAAGGTTCACACTTTGCTACCTAGGTGGCTGTATCTTGGAAAAGCGTCGGCCAATAGTACCTAGCCCGGATGATCTTGTGTGTTGTCACAGAAGAGGAGAAATGGCCTCCACAGGCTGAATTATGAAAACTTTCAAGTAACTTCACCTGCTGTGGCTTGTCGACACACCGCAAGAAGATGCCATCTATTCCGCGTTTGTATAAACCGTCATCATCAGATGACATATTTGGCTGCTCTGAGCTTTATAGTGCAATTCTCCTTTGCAGTTAGGTGAGCTGGACATTCATCATAGGTGAGGAAGAAAGCAATATCGGAATACCACTCATCGCTGGTTGCGAAAAATAAGACCAGAGGAAGAGAATGGGCTTTCTCCAGCTGGCTTTGCGCTTTGTTGGTACAATCATCCTTTTCCTCAGGGTATTCTAAATCTTTGTTTTCAGCCATAAGCTAACATAGGCCCTTGCTTCTTACCAACTTGGTTGGTTTTATACCTAAATCGTACTCATGGGCCTTTGCAATCCAATTTCTGTGCAAGCTTCCTAACTCCTGTTGAGTTAGAATTGATTTAACTGCCGTGTCAGGGACCAACACCACTGTATGAGAATTTAAAATGTAATACCTGAAGTTTTTGACCGCTTTGACAACGGCGAAGGCGTGCTTTTCCAATTGAGACATTTTTAGTTTGTGAGGCTTGAGGGGAGAGCTCATGAACGCAATCGGAGATTCAACATCTTCAGAATTCTTTTGCATCAAGATGGTAGACACAATATGCTCAGATGCATAACTATACATGATAAAATCTTTGGAGAAGTCGGGACATACCAGGATTGGCGCGTGAGCGACGGAAGCTTTTATCTCTTCGAATGACCTTTTCCCTTCCTCGCTCCACCGGAAAGTTGGTGACCCTTTCATCATGTCCAACATATGACGAGTCTTCTCAGAAAGTCGGGAACAAAACGCCTGAGAAAGTTCACCTTTCCAAAGAAAGAATGAACGCCGGTCTTGCTTGTAGGCAAAGTAAGGCTCTGAATAGCCTTAACTCTTTCAGAATCTATCTTCGTTCCTTCTTTGCTAACAACATGCCCTAGCAGCTTTCCTTCTGTGACTCCAAAAATAGACTTTTTCGGGTTCAGGGAAATCCCATGCTCTCGGCATCTGGCCAATACTTGCTCCAGATGATCACAATGATCACTTCGTTGTTTAGAGAACACAGTTAAGTCATCTAGATAAATGAAAATGACCTTCCCCATCATACCTTTGAATGCCAGGTCCATGGCCCGCTGAAAAGTGGCGCCAGCATTAGTTAGGCCAAAAGGCATCCTGCTATAGGCAAACGTGCCCCAGGGAGTAGTGAATGTTGTTTTAAATTGATCTTCAGGTGAGACTTCAATCTGATTGTAGCCCAAAAAACCATCAAGCATGGACAGCATTTCTGATCCAGTTACTGATTGTAGAACTTGATCCATTATAGGAAGTGGGTAGTTGTCTTTTAAGGAAGCCTGATTCAAGTTTCGAAAATCTACGCATATGCATATTTCACCGTTTTTCTTGCGCACTGGCACAATGTTTGCTACCCAAGTACTGTGATGGATAGGAAAAATGATTCTCGCATCCAACATTTTCTGAATTTCAGCCTGGATAGTACCTGAGATCTTAGGGTTATAATGCCTTTGCTTCTGGCGAAAGGCTTTGACGTCTTCTTTCAACGGGATGTCATGTTGGACGTCCTTTGGCTTAAAAGACTTCAGATCGGCATAGGACCATGCCAATACATCCATGTATTTCTTCAGCAGTTTGACAAACTTCCGCTTCTCTTCAGGCGTGCAGCATTTTCCAATGTTCACGAATTGCGGATGCTCTACCGAACCTAAATTGACCGGTTCGGTTTCTGGGGAGGAGCCCGTACCATCTCGCCTTTTCTTTTTTACAAAACGGTCATGCCTATCGAACAACCATTCTAAAGAAACCAGGCCCTTTGGAATTTTATTTCCTTTGAGCTGACATATGTCGTCGTTCCCTTCGGATTCATCCTTTTGATCGGTGACTGATTCGCGGCACATAGAAGTGGATCCTTCAAAATGTAATTCCTTGAAATTTTCCACCTTTTCTAGAAAGGCAATGAGTTGATTGTCATCATTGAATACTTGCCAATGCTGAGAATTGTCTGGCACACTTGGGCGGAAAACCATCTCAATGGTGTATTTGTTTGTTTTCAAACCTGGGTGAGGGAGCATGAGGGATGCCAAACGGCCAATGAATCGGCCATGTCATTCTGAGCTCTTGGAATGGATTCTATTGAAAAAGTGTCAAATTCTTCAATGTTGTCCCACACCGCATTACGGTAGTGCCTGAGCCTCTCATTCTTCACTTGATATATCCTTTTAACTTGATTCACGACTAGCTCTGCATCACCTTGTACTTTCAGATTTTTGATCCCTCTCTCTTGCGGCTTGCATGCCGAGTAACAGAGATTCATACTCAAGTGAGTGTTATTTGTATTGAAAAACTGCAACTTAAAAGAGAGAGGAATAATTTCTTCCTCGGGAGATATTAGCACGGCTCCAGCACCACATCCACTGGTTGCAGCTGCCATCAAACTGCAAGGTCCAGACCTTGTTAAGATCTTCTTCTTGGATGAGAACAACCATTTTGTCAGACTCGGTAGACAAGAAATAGTTCCCCATCCCTGATGATTCGAAAAGAATTTGAGCTTTGGGGTCCTCAGAGTTAGTAACCAAGTACTTCTTTTGTGATTCTGGCTCCAAAGTCTGCATTACACCTTTGACGGGGATTCTAGCCTTGGACCAGTCCATATGAATTTCTCCTCCAACCTCACTACAAAAACTCCTTCCCCAGCAAAGATTCCATAGGCTGCTGGAATATCGGCAACGAGGACGGTCATTTTTACCCTTTTCTCGAGGAATGCCGCAAATGCGAATTGTGTGTCTTTGATTTGACCAATCAACGGAACCTGTTTGGTTTCCAAGGAATAACATCTACCAAAAGGCTTGGTAAGGGTGAGGCCCAGAGCATGAGCAACTTTTGCCGGCATGACGTTGTCAGAAGCCCCAGAATCAATTATGCAGTTACTTAACTTGTGGCCATTGATTAGGAGGGAGAGGTAGAAGGGCTCTATCTTTCCTGATGCAGATGTTGAGGCAACATTTATGCGGGATGCAGGAGGAGTGGAAAGGATTCCTTTTGGGGAAACCTGGGGAGTTATGACAGCTTGACTTTGAATATACTTAGTCAATCTTATTAGTTTGTTCGGGTTTGACTGAAGATACTCGGCTTCAGACATTTGGATCTTGGTCTTTTTAGCATGGTCAATTATGTCAAATGCGGCCAAGGGTTGCGTTGGTGAAGGAATGAGTCCCTCACTTCGTGATGGTAGGGTAGGATTACTGGTCTTCATGGGAATAGAAGAAGGCTGATTTGGAGGAGAAATGGGGGGAAAAGATTTCCTTGTAAAAGACTTAACAGGGAGTTGAGTAGGAAGAGGATTACCTCTTTTAGCAATAGTTGGAGGCGCATTTGACACGGCCTTCTCCTTCTGCACATGGGCAGTGACCTCTACTTCTTTTCCTTGTGAGCGGGTAAAAACAACATATGATTGTCCACTTGCATAGCCTTGTGTACCTTCCTCTTCATCAGATTCTTCCTCCTCAAATTCCATATACCCGATAGTAGAGTCACCAGTCGGCTCACCGACGTCTTGATCATCTTCGCCTTGAGATGAAGGTTCTTCATAATCTTGTTCCTCTTCTTCAATTTTGGCTAAGGCATTAACCGGAGGAGCCTCAAGCGCCAACCGTGGAGTAGTTGCAGGTAAGCGTGGCCTTTGTGAAACATTGTTGGAAGTGAAATTCCTCCGTGGAATATCCCAGTATGAGGAACCGGGGGAAGCTTGGGCTAACTGCTTCTTTAATGCAAGCAAGTCGTTCGCCATCTTTTGAAATGCCGGATCAGACGAAGTAGTGGGCGAAGGGCCCGAAGATTTAGGCTTGGAGGATTCCCTTTTCAATTCGCCAGATATTATCAAATTATCTTCAATTCGGATGGCAGCGGCCTGGGCAAGAATCAAGGTAGCCACTTGTTCTTGCAGGAGCAAGAAACTTACTTTTGAACTCATAGCGTTCACGAAGAAACACTTCTGATTTTCTGGTGTTGGAAGCATGGCAACAGGACGCATGGTTGATTAATGCATTGAACCTGGTGATAAAATCACGCATGGTCTCATTGGCCTCCTTCTTTAGGTGAGTGATCTGTGATAACAATGCAAATGCATCTTCCGAAGGCTTGTACCTGTCTTCAAAAGCATCCCGCAAGGTGGCCCAACTGGTAATAGATCCGGCCGGTAAATGCTGAAACCATTCTGCTGCGGGCCCTTGTAAAGTTTCCAGAAAAAGGTGAACCGACACATCTTCATGAGTTACATCTAGGATACTACATGACATGATGAATGCAGATATGTGTGAATCCGTGCTTTGGTTTCCGCTCCCGTCAAATTTGGGAAAATTCTTTCGGTTCCATGAGGGAGCGCGTGAACTGGATGTGGTAAAGCCAAGGGGCCCATAGCATTTCCCCATGGTACCACCATCTGGATAGCTAGAAAAAGAACACGGGCTGGAAACACAGTTCCACTGAGCAGCAAGGCGCTACAAAGGGATGTGGAGGCTCCTTGTGAAAACCGGTTCTTCCGTGGGGGTGAGGCACTTCTGGCTGACCGATCAGCTGAACTTAGTGATGAAAAGTGCGCGGTGTTATACTGAAATTGTGCCTTTGAAGTAGATCGAAAGTAGGATCGACTTCTCCACGAGCTCTCCTGCTACGCACGTAAATGGCTCACCCACCAGCGTACCTTCCAGATCTGCAATGTTGTGGCGCAGATTTAAAATTTCTTTTTGGTTGTACTTGCTGATTTTCTGGTTTTTTTGACAAAAACCAGTAGCATGTACTTTTCTAAATATTTAAAAATTATCCTCTTCTGAAAACCGATTGTGGTTTAATGACAAAGAACAATGAGGATAAAATGACAGTGAAGATTAGTAAGCTGATTTTCGGATCTAAAGTTGACTTTTTCAAAGAGTTTGAAAATGTCAGTAAACAGTCAAAAACTCATATCTACGGAAAAATATAGATTTTTATAAAAACTCAGCGAACTAAAGATCTCCAACTAGGCTAGATCTATGGATCTCAAAAGAAAATTTTCAATTTGGAGCACTTTTGCAAAATTTTAGATTTTTGACAAAAAGTTAGAGTTTGCAAACAGATAGTGATTTTTCTAATTTTTAACTGATTTTCTATCATACCACTATCATAGATCTGATAGATCTGTTCATTCCCCAGTAGAGTCGCCAAAAACTGTTGGTTCGAAAATCTGTCGCTTGGGCAGATTTATGGATAGACGAGTCAACAGTGTGCAGGGCATAGCCCCTCTTTGAGTCAGCAAAGTGAAACTGGTTTATTGCTATTCTACAAGCAGGAATCTATGCAAGTCTCACAATATTCTGCCTTCGAGGGTTTGGGATCTCATCCCAGTAGGGTTATTTCTGACTGCGGAAAGAAAGGAATGGAAGAGAGGATGAAGAAAGATCAGATCCGAAGAAAGAAAAGAAATGAATTCCAAAGCAGAAAGGTCAGAGGGTTTATGTTTTGGGATTGGTAGTAAACAGAGCCAAACCTACTTGCATAAACGAACAAAGCAATACTGATGAATAAATGACAATAAAACAGAAGTAGATCCAACAGAATAAACACACAGATCTAACATAAGAAAGATCTAATGCAAATAACACATGTATTCAGCACAAAGTCTAAATATTGTATTAATATTTCCTTCTGTTACAAAAAGCTCAAAGTCTTTTCTTCTCACTTCTATTTTTCATCTGAAAAGTATCCATCCCCCAAATACAACAAGTATTTGAGTATTTATAGAAGAAGGAGAAGAAGGAAGGCAAAAAGGAACCAACCACCTATTTACATAAAATATACAAAATATCTACAAAAATATCTCAAAGTCATGTTGACTTTTGACAACTTGATGGATGACATCATCCCATGGTGCAACACGGATTATGTCATCATTTGTGCCAACATACTTTAGACATTTTACAAAAAGAAAGTCAAAGGAAAGAGAGAGAAAGAAATTCATTCATCATCGTCATCCTGTGGCTGAAAGGGGGTATCCTGCTTCTGCTGCTGCTCGGGTGACGAGATGTGGAATTGGGCACGGTATTCCATGAACTTGCTGATCATGGGCTCTAGTTGATCCTGGGAAGGATCCTTGTGTCGCTCGCTGATCACCTCACAAGTCTCCCGCTCATCTATGAGCTTCTCTGGGAGTTTGGAATATTCTTTCTCTGCTTCTATTAGGAACCCGATGAAGTCCCGACAGGCCAGCAGGTTATTGATGGATTCTGCGTCAAAAGTGACCTCTGGCCCCAGCCCTTGTGAAACGATCTCCTTGAAGATCTGGATGGTTTCATCAACTTTCCTTAAGGTGAAAGAAGGAGTAAGTAACCCTGGAGACATGTTGAGAACGATTTGTTCCATTTGGTGCATCGCGTCCAGGGCTTCTTCCTTTACCTTATCGATCTTTTCAAGGATGAATTCCAGTTGATCCATCCGGTAATCCAAAGTGGAAAGGATTTTATTGAGGGCCCTGGGGTGATCGAAAACACCGAACTTGACCAAGTCTTCGACTGAACAGTCTAACATTCTTTGAAAGGTCTCACGCTGCATCCTAGCATGGTCCAGCTCTTCTGATATGGGTCTTGCTAATGCCTAGAGTTCTTTGTTCGCCTTGTTGATGTTTATGTACAAATTGGTGAACTTGGTGATTACGCTGTCACCGCCCTGAGGATCCGGCTCCTCCAAGTGGAAACTTCCAAGCCCCGCTTGCGATCTTCGCATATTCATTAATTTTATCCCGACTCGAGGCTCGGGATTTTTGGTGGCGATTGTGGGAGGTGCACCGCCCATCTTCGTAAAGATGGAGCAGATGTCTATTTTTCTCTTTCAGCAACCTTTTCTCTTCTTTTGCCTCTTGAAGTTTAGAGGGCGTCAATGCAGATAGGGCCTCTCCCTGAAGGCTTTCAAAAGACATCCCCATTGTGACTTGAGTCACTGTGTAATCTGTCGAGGATGATCCTTTTTATCCTTTAGAGGATTGGGGGATGCTATTTTCCAGCTTCAGCTCTGGATAGTATTCATAGATTTTAACTTGGGGCCAAACCCCGCACCGCATCAGAGCTAGATAGTCCCTTTCTGAAGCTGCAGCATAGACCACGTAGGAGTTCATATAGAACCTCCCCGTTGTGTTGAGTTGTTGTAGCTGCTCTGATATTGTGCTGCTTATGATTTCTGCCCATTCAAAGCATTGATCGGGCACATTTTTGTTCATTGTTTCAAGGTACCGCAACATCCACTTGTGAAAATAATGGGCATCAGGAAGCCCAAAGACTCTGCTCAGGAACGTAATTGTGTCGCTAAGTTCCTCTGAAAAGTCACTGCGATGAATGACTTGTGGCCACCGAGTCACTACTTTTTTGTTCTTGAGATAAACTTCATTCATCAGCTGCATGCACTGATCTTCATTGTCGTCCCAGGCCTTGATGCAATCTTGTTGGCTGACGGCCACAAAGTGCCAGTGATGAGGAATGCCGAGCATTATCTCAAAGTGGCGGGCAGTGAGGTTAATTATAACCTCACCCTTCTCACCATGGACACATCTTATGTCTTTGTTGTAGCATCGGGCTACCACCATCATAAATTCATTGTTTACGGCACTAACTGGGATCCCACCAAAGCCAAAGTGCGGTGGCACCGCTATCGCCTTGTCCATCCATGGACTTCTTGTGACCCTCTGGGTCCTGGCCCAGAATTCCTCCATATCAATATGACCTAGCTCTGAGTCTCTGATGTCTAGGTCACACTCGCTGGGACTCAGGGCATTCGACCCTCTGATACTTATACTTCATTTCTTCTTCTGTGAGCTTGGCCTTGCCTTTAGATTTGATAGGTTTCTTGCTTGATGTTGACATATGTTCTTCTGAACTTAGTTGCTGATCTGCAAGAATAAGAAGTGAAACCCAATCGAAGAAAGTCGTGTCAGCTGTTTGATTTTCCATTGAAATGTTTGAAGAAAGAGTTAGCAATTTTAAGGCTTCGGCGCGCAGGGCGCAGGCGCATGAATGCTACAGGTTACAGGGCTAAATAGTAAGGCACACGTAAAAGGGCATTATAGGGATAAATCAGCGCCAAAGGGCGCATGGCGCATGGACACTGCAGGGTGCATTCTTTGTTGTTGTAAGCATAGGTGCGCCTGCGCCATATGTATGCATTTTGTAAAGGGCGCATGGATTCTTTATGTTGCACGGGAACAGGATGCACCAGAAGTGCATATAATTTTCATGTTGCATGGAACTTCGGTGTGCCAAAGGTGCATATAAGGTTTGTGTAACATATGCTTTTTGTGCGCTTAAGGGAACTTGGCGCGGCGCATGAAAGGTCTTCATGACATGTTGTTGTTGCAATGATGGATGCACCTGTGTCGTTTAAAGCTTTGCACTTGGCGCGGATAATTTCTATGTTGCACACATGCAGGGTGCGCCATAGGGCACAGGTTTTAGCGATGCAACAAATGAATTTGGTGCGTCATGAGGGGGCGTGAGGAAAGTGTTTGTAACAAACTAAAGCAGTGCGCCTTGAGGGCGCAACTTTTCACGATGCAGCAGGCAAGGAATGTGCGCCATTGGCACGGCTACTCTTCATGTCATGTTAGGTGTGCCAACGTGTGCAAAGGAGAAGAAAAATATAGTTTTCTTTTCAAGCATCAGTTCTCTCTCTGAGGGGTTTCTATGTGGTTAAGCCTCCTTTTGCAGGGTCGTTTGGGGTGATAGAAATGGCTTTAAACAAAGGGTTCCAAGCTAATATTTCAGGACAGAGCTTCCTCTACCAGCAGATCTGGAAAGAGGGGGAAGATCATGTGGAAAGACAGCAGGGGGGGCAAGTTCATGATTTCATTCTTTTCAATCCAATTCATACCCACAAGCAGCCAAAAACCACAAACATGAAGCACAAAAGAAAGAGGACCTCTTACCCGGATATTTATAATGAAGAAATGTGCAAATGGGTCCACAAAGCAATTCGAAAGCGACAGGGCTGGTGCGTAGACAGGTACAGAGAAAATCACGTGATTTGCGTTGGTGATAATGACAGTGCAGACGCGCCTATTTATAGGTGAGGAAGCAATAAATGCGCCACCAACTTTTTAAGTGGCGCACCAAAAGAGCTGTCGACACAAGAAAACATGCACCCTTTAGCGCACCAAAACACTTGTCAACACGATAATATGTGCGCCTATGGTGCACCGAAAGTGGTGTCGACAGAGGAATATGTGTGCCCTTTGCGCACCAAAAAGGGGCGCAACAAAAGATATGTTGACAGGAAGGCGCACGTGCCTTGGCACATGCAGGAAAGACTCAACATAGAGAGGCGCACCAAAACGCTTGTCGACACAAGAAAACATGTGCCAAAGGCTTTAAAGGGGGCACATGAACATTTATGTTCACATGTCATTATATGTGCCCGCCTAAAAAAAGACCAAAAATGGCTAAGTTCGGAAAACTAGATTTTAAAAGGGATTTTACAACATTCTAAACGCAAGGAATCCTCGACGAGGATCGAACAAAACTTCATTAGGGTTATCTCTAAAATTGCCCTTGCAATTTTACGGGATAACAAAACTTCAATCCATGAATGCTATAATTATATTGTCACTTATGATATATAACACCTCAAGGATACTTCCAATGCACATATCAATTCTCTTTTTATGCATCATGATGTTCTAAGGACAAGGATATGAAATATGATATAGGTGTTACATGTGCTCACATAAGTGAGGGTAAAATCCTCCAACATAAAACACCTCTTTTTTATGAGCATGTTAAACAACATGATATCTTATTTGAGCTCCTCAATCATTGGTTAATCAATTTGTTTCCCAATCATTATTATCCTCATTATTGGATTACAAAATCCAAAGGCCAACCATTCTGCAATTATCATGGCATTAATGGACATTGTGACAAAATATAGCAACTTAAGCACAATGGCTTCATTTCATTTTCTAAACCACATTCTCAAATTTGTAAATCTCAATGGGTTCTTAAAGCTACATCATATATGTCTAGTGAACATAATGTCGTAGTACTTGGTAAAATTTCTCTAATAATACAAGAGATACCTCTTCCATAAAATACCAAGCATTTTACACCTCCTTTGGAAGTACCACGTAGCATCACATCCTACTACCTGGGAAACTAAAAACTATCAATTGTGCTTGCATCATCAGTACACCACAAAACTAACAATATTAGTGGAGCCATCACAAGACCAATCTAAGGCTAACACAAAATAATATTCTCCAAGAAATTCTTCTCATTCACAAAAATTGAGATATGTTTCAATAGAAAAATTTTGATGACTTCCTTGATGATATGTGGATCAACACAAGTATGGGATCGTATATGCTAATGCTAAGTATAATTTTACTCCATCTTATAAGATCAACCTGCAACATAATCTCGCTCATTCTAAACATGATATGACATATCCACCTTCACCGACACTAAATCCTTGATTCATGATCACATGCATTCTTTCCTTGTTAGATAGATGATTATGGCATACACATTTGGGGGCATCCTAATTCCCCCACACCACCCAATGACACACTCTTGTTCTTGATTCATACTTGAACATTGGGGGCATCCTTATCGACACGAACTCAATCTGCACACAAACACCGTGTGCACCCTTATCCCTCCATTATAGTTGTTATCTTTCACATATTTGCAATTAAAAATCCAAAAACACGTTTTCTTATATATTGATTGGATGTACTCTTGCTTCCTTATACTACTATATGTTGCACCTTTTTTATCATGTTACTACAGTTCATAGTATGCTTTATCATTTTTCATACACACATGTGTGTTCACATGGTATCTTGAGGTGAATGCATATAACTTACAATTTTTTCCACGATGTATGATGGTTTTCCTATCCATTACTAGTTTCAATAATGCTCCTAGGGACATCTACCCTTTTCCCACTTATTATCAGGTTTTATCATTGCAATATTTCACATTTTCATTCCTATATTCATATATTACATTGTGGCATACTATTTATCTTTCCTAACATGCTAACGAGTGCTTCATGTGTAGCATTTTCCTTGTAGGACTCCTTCCAATCATGGTTGTATAATTTTCTTGTATCTTATTTTCTATTGTTTTGCAGGTTATGCCCTATGTTTGCTTGTTTCTTTACTTGTACAAGCATTAACAGATTCAATTGTCTTGTGACATCCTGAGTGGTATCCCATGTATGCAACCAGATCCTCATTGTTTCCTCGTTATCCCAATTTTTTCCTCGGAAAAATAGATCAAACACGACCCGACACACAAAAGAAAATCTAAGGGTCACTCATTCCGCAAGCTCGTAATCAATCCCAAACCGAGGGGCATGTAGGCTCGAAAAAAAGAAGGAGCATGTTTGGTTGATGGGGCCGAACAACGTTAAAAGAGATCAAACTGGAGTGGAGAATATCAAGAAAGGGCTTGAAGTTTCAAACTTTACATATGAGTCGACTCGAGAGCAAGAAGCGTGCTCGGCGGAAGCCTCCACATAGTTAGAACTCGACGAGGAAGTGTTCACTCGAGGCCCTAAATCAACTAAGTATAAAGGAGCCCCGTGAAGCCGCCACGTGTCGGCCTGGCACAACTCCAAAGGTTAATCCCTAAAGGTGGTCTCCAAATGTGTGTCATCCCTCCATGTGTCCAAGGTCTAGAAAGGGTCTCATCGGAACTAAAAAGTCGAGACCCTCAGAAGGTGCCACGTGCCTCATTGGTGTAATTCCAAGGGCAGAATCCAAAATGGAGACCCTAAACAAGCGTAGCCTCTCCGTGTGGTCAAAGTCAAAAAGAGGGGCAGATTTAGCCATTGAATCAACTAAGTATAGAAGGATCCGCGGAAGCCTCCACGCGTCATCTTAGCATATCTTCAAAGGAAAATCGGAGGAAGTCCCCAAACATGCATCAGCTCTCCACGTGTCCAATCGGCATACATCAAGAGGTCATGTCCAAACAAGGTCTCCAAATGTGCACAAACTCCCCATGTGTCTAGGGTCCAACAGAAGTCAAATGGATCGAAGCCCAAATCAACTAAGTATAGAAGGCCAGCGGATGGTGCCACGTGTCTCATCGGCATACCTTCAAGGGTCAAATCCAAAAGGTGGTTCCCCAAACAAGCACCAGCTCTCCACATGTCTAGGGTCCAATGAAGTTGAAAGGGGCTTAGCCAAAACACAAAATATAGAACATGCCCGTAAAGGGACATGTGGCCATGTTTCTGTGTTAAAGGGGAAGGCAGGCCTTGGAAGGATTTTTTGCCAAAAGTGGGTCTAGCGAGGCCTAGGGAAGACTTTTTGCCGAAGGGGAAGATTGTGGACTAGTAGGGGTGGGAGATATTTTGGCATTTTGCACTTTTCAAAAAATTTAAAAGTTATAATTACGGGCCCGCGAGCCCGGGAAGGATTTCTTTTGCTAAGTGGAAAATGTGGGCCAACAGGCCTAGGGATGACAAATGGAAAATGAGAAGGTTGCGGGCTTGCAGAGGGCTTTTGGGAAAAAGTGAATTTTTGGCTGCGGGATCATGCAGGAGATTTTTTACAATTTTGTGTTTTCACAAAATACGCAAAGTGAATTTCGGGCCTGCAGATCCATTTTGTAAAACTTGTTTTTTTACCATTTTTGTACGGATTCAATTCAAATATTCAAATGGGCATAACTTTTGATCCAGTGCTCAAAATTCAACAAATTTGGTACCGTTGGAAAGGTCTCAACATCCTCTATGCCATTAAAGAATAAAATATTATTTTCATCAAGATTTGATGGGTGAAAATATGGAAAAATTCTTTCAATCCATTAATACGGGATCTGATTGCTTCAACTACCTATATATGATCTAGATTTGCCATCTTTCTACTCCAACACGCTAAACAAACATGGGAACCAGAATTGATAGATTGTAGGTAGATTTGTAGGGCATTAATGGTTGGTGGTTGAGCTTTCATAGCAGAGTCCGAGTTTTCTTCTTTCTCTCTCGCCTCGATGTTCTATATATTGTAAACACTTCTCATTTGAGAGGGGAGACATTCTGGGTGTGGGGAAACTCTGTAAAATTTATTTCCCAACTCCATTTGAGCTGTAAGCCTTCTCCTATGCCTGGCAAGCGTATTTTTTCTCTAAGCAGAAATGTAATGGTCTGTGCACCTTCTAGAGCAATAAACTCATGATTTTGTGGCGTTCTTCAACCCTTTCTCATGTTTTATTGTTTCTTCATGCCTCTCCCTTTCAGATCTGTTTTTTGTGCATATATTTCACGTTTGTAGGTGTGGGATGTCATGTTTCATGGAGTTTTAATGGTAGATTAGGACATGGGTCTATGTCACTTATGTCTAACCTCCCTCATCTCCCTTTTCCCTATTTCATCCTCCCTCGGTAGAGTATCTCACCTCTTTCCTTTTTTGGTGTATCACCACTTTAGTGTAGGCTCTGTTTTTATGCATTTCTCTCTCCCTGTCTCCTTGGAAGGTTAGATTAGGATTAGATAGTTTTCTGCACTAGAATAGCTTGTGGCATGTAGTTTAGGAAGAAGAAGTCAACTTTCTCCGGAGGGCCATCTCAAGTCCGCAAGTCCCATAGCTTGAGAGATGGTCCCATGTTATGCAGATCACACCAGATGCCCCACTTAGATCTAAGGCCATTTAGGGGGTGCTTTGATTTTGCATCAATAGTTTTTGGCACTCCGGTGGGACTGGTTTGAAGCACCTTACCACTTCATTTTTAGTAGTTTGGTGTGTTTTCATTAAAATTTCAGCCTTTGGAGGCACATGCAAAGCACATTTGGCAACTCCATCTTGTCAACAACCCATTCTTTAAGTTGCAGACTTTCCTTCCATCCATTTCCACCCATCTTCATTCATCTTCCTTTCCATCTCCCATTTTCTTCCATCACATGAAGTTGTGCAATCATGACTTCATTTCCATCTTAGAATTCACACTTGCAGCGGCAAAGCAGCAATCCACCTCCAATGTATTTCTCAACTCCTCCAGATCAGCATTATGATCAGATCTAGAATAATCATGCTTACCCATATGAGCAGTGCCAAAACCAGTATGGGTATGGAGCTTATCAGAACAAAGGTATGCATATAGTGATAATAGTTACATGGAAAATTTTGATCTGTTGGAGAAGATTCAAGGGATGGAGGCTCGCATGGTATAATCAAGGGCCACAACTTAGATGAAAGTGTTTAGAATTGGCTATAGGGCACCTTTTCCATGGGTCAGCCCTATGCCAAGACATTACAACCCTCAGGAGAAGGTTGACTTCATGGTTGAAATGTTGCCTCACCTTGCACAGTGGATTGAGGATATTGAGGCATATGAGCAAAGTGTGAGACAACCTTGTCAATGGGTAAGTCAATCACCAACTCCTTGTCCTTCATTTTCTCTTTCTCAAGCTTTATCATTTTAGTAGTGCCAAGAGTCAAGCCCCTCACTTACTACCCCAAATGTTGATTTCCCTTCTCCATCTCCTAATCTTCCATCTCATCTTAATTACTTTGCCCTTTTCCCTTCCAAGCAGTCATTCCCTCCAAACAAATAAGAAGTTCCACTTCCCTCTCCACCACAAACAATAGCAAAACTGGTTGAAACCCCATCCACTCCTCCTCTTGCCTTCCCAATTCCATGTGGGGAAGAGATTCCAAAGACCAGTCAAGGAGAAAAACAAGAAGGAGAGCCAAATAGAGAAGAAATGACCAAAATATTGGTAATTTGGGCTCTCAAATTTGGGATTACAAATATCCCCTTGATGGTTAAGCCTACTAAGGAGGTCAAGGTTGAAGAGCCAGTGGTGGCTAAGGATGAGTTTGTAGCAGAACAAGAACAAGAACAAGAAGGATAAGATCAGCAATCTATTTTCTCATAATGGCACTTTGTCTAAAGAGGATGCTAGTATAATCCAAGCTGCACCATCAATCATCAAGGAAGAAGAAAAATCAGCCCCAAGTCCAATTGGAGAGGAGCAATGGAAGAGATCGAATCAGAGTTGAAGCCACTTGATGAAGAAAGCATTATTGAAGATTTTTTGCTTTCATTTGAAGGGCTTGATTTGATTGATGAATCCATGATGGAGGAGAGCTATCAAGAAGACCTTGCTGCCCCAAATAGTCCTCTAGAGCAGCAAATTGAAGATTTTGATTTGAAAAATTTCATGCTAGAGGAAGAGGCTACCCAAGAGCAAGTTGGTCTTCAAGAAGAAACAAAGGAACTCTAGAGCCAACAATGTGTTACAACAAACTATAATGATGCAAAAGTAACTTCACTGGATGTTGCAATCAATAACAACGAGTTGCAGATTGTAGAGGAGTTCCATACTGCTATAGAGGAAGGAAAAGAGCAAGAGGATGTCATCATCCCTCTCACACCATCCATCCAGAAATATCTACAAGAAGACTCCATTCTTGGAGTTGAAATTCAAAACCATAGGATCATCCATTGGATCAAACCGTGCCTAATCAGGTACTTGGCTTCATTGGAGCCAAGGGAGAAGCCAAAACTAGTCATGCCCACTCCAAGGCATGAGGATGAGTATCAAAGCACCAAGGATCATCATCAACACCTCCAGGAGTCTAGTGTCAATCAACTTGAGGAGGTATTTTTCGTTAATATTGATACCTTGATGATTTGGGTGGAAGATCGGCATCTTGTTGGTTTTTCACTCATTATAAGAGCCATGTTCATCACCAAATCATATACATGGACACATTTTTTGAGAAAGGGAAGCTATTTCTCCCCACCTGTGGCAGGATTTGTTTATCTTTTCTTTGTTATGGTTAGTGTAGGAGTAGGAGTAGATTTTCTTTCAGCAAACAAGTGCCTCTACACACTCTGCATATCCCACTTGAGATATGTATGATTTTCATTTTCGTACATAGCATATCGTGTTGATTTTTTGCTCTAGGGTTGTATCACTATGTGGTTCAAAGTGTACCTCCAGTGAATATTCAGAATCCATTTCGAAGTAGGTGAAGGCGCCGAGTCAAGATAATTTTCTACTCTCAAAACCTCATTTCTAAGATTTTCTTATGAATATTGAGAGTGCGAGACAACATGGGAAAGCTCGTGGTCATGGCTCGTAAATAGTCAAGTTCATGGTTTTAGGGACAAGATCAGTACCAAGCTCTCATTCATGACTCCATGCCCAATGGATACTTCTAAGGCTACTAGTCTCTTCATCTAGCAGGCAGATGTCCCCGTGAGTCACCAAACTGTTATCCCAATTTTTCTCCCCAAAAAAATTTATCAAACACGACCCTACACAAAAGAAAATATAAGGGTCGGCTCATCCTACAAGTTCGCAATCGATCCCAAAACTGAGGGGGGTAGGCTCGATAATGAAGGATCAAGGTCGAGATGATGGGGCTAAACAATGTTAAAAGAGATTAGAGCTCGACAGAGAAGATTGAAGAAAGGGCTCAAAGTTTCGGACTTCACATATGAGTTGACTCAGAGCCAAGTAGTAGGGTCAGTGGAAGCCTCCACGTAGTCAGAACTTGATGAGGTAGTGTTCACTCGAGGCCCTGAATTAGCTAAGTATAGAGGAGCCCATGAAAGCCGCCACATGTCATTCTCGAATCAACTCCAAAGGTCAAGCCCAAAAGGTGATCTCCAAATGCGCGTCAACCCTCCACGTGTCTAGGGTCTAGAAAGGGTCTCATCGGCAGCTGAAAATTCAAAGACCCTCAGAAGGTGCCATGTGCCTCATTGGCGCAATTCAAGGGAAAAATCCAAAATGAAGACTCCAAACAAGCACAAGCCTCACCACGTTGTCAAAGTCAAAAAGGGGGCAGAGCCGGCTGTTGAATCGGATAAGTATAGAAGGATTAGTGGAAGCCCGTGCGTCATCTCGGTGCATTTTCAAAGGAAAAATCTGGAGGTGGTCCTCAAACATATGCCAGCTCTCCACGTGTCCAATCGGCGCACCTCAAGAGGCCAAGTCCAAACAAGGTCTCCAAATGTGTGTGGACTCACATGTGTCTAGAGTCCAATGAGAAGTCAAATGGATCGAGGCCCAAATTGGCTAAGTATATAAGGCCAATGGACGGTGCCACGTGTCTCATCAGTGCACCTTCAAGGGTCGAAAAAAAAAGGAGGTTCCCTAAACAAGCTCCATCTCTCCATGTGTCAGCTCCAAAAAAATTCAAAAGGCACTTAGCCAAAACAAAAAAATGCATAACACGGAGCCCATGCAAAGGGACATGTGGCCATGTTTTAGGTCAAAGTGAGAAGGCGGGCCTTGGAAGGATTTTTGGCCAAAAGCAGGCCGGTGGGCTTGGGAAGACTTTTCACCAAAGGGGAAGATTGCGGACCGGTAGGGGGTGGGAGATATTTTGGAATTTTACACTTTTCACAAAATGTACAAGTTATAATTGCGAGCCGCATGAGCCCTGGGAAGGATTTCTTTTGCTAAGTGAAAATGCGGGCGGCGGACCCAGGGATGACAAATGGAAAATGAGAAGGTTGCAAGCTTGCGGGGGCTTTTGGGAAAAGAAAATTTCGGGCCTATAGGGCTGCGGGAGATTTTTAATAATTTTGCATTTTAACAAAAGGCTCAAAGTGAATTTCAGGCCCAAGGATCCATTTTGCAAAACTTGTTTTTTTGCCATTTTTGTACATATTCAATTCAAATATTCAAATGCGCATAACTTTCAATCCAATTCCCGAAATTCAACAAATTTAGTACTGTTGGAAAGGTATCGGCCTCCTCTATGCCATGGAAGCATAAAATATTATTTTTAATAGGATTTGATGGGTGAAAATCTAGAAAAATTCTTTCAAGCCATTAATACGGGATCCGATTGTTTTAACTACCTAGATCTGATCTAGATTTGCCATCTTTCCTTCTCCAACATGCCAAACAGACATGGGGAACTAAAATTGACAAATTGTAGGTGGATTTACAGGGCATTAATGGTTGGTGGTTGAGATTTCAAAGCAAGAGTCTAAGTTTTCTTCTTTCTCTCTCACCTCGATGTTCTATATATTGTAAACACTTCTCATTTGAGAGGGGAGACATTCAGGTGTGGGGAAACTCTGTAAAATTTGTTTCCTAACTCCATTTGAGTTGTAAGCCTTCTCCTACACCTAGCAAGAAGCATATTTGTGCCTCTGAGCAGAAATGTAATGGTCTATGCACCTTCTAGAGCAATAAACTCATGATTTTGTGGCGTTCTTCAACCCTTTCTCGTGTTTTATTGTTTCTTTGTGCCTCTCCCTTTCAAATCTATTTTTTGTGCATATATTTCATGTTTGCAGGTGCGGGATGTCATGTTTCATGGATTTTTAATGGTGGATTAGGACCTAGGTCTGTGTCACTTCTGTCTAACCTCCCTCATCTCCCTTTTCCTTGTTTCCCTTTTCCCTCTTTCATCCTCCTCAAGCAGAGTATCTTTCCTCTTTCCTTTTCTAGTGTATCACCGCTTTAGTGTAGGCTCTGTTTTATGTATTTCTCTCTCTCTCTCTCCTGTCTCCTTGGAAGGTTAGATTAGGATTAGATAGTTTTCCTGCACTAGAATAGCTTGTGGCAAGTAGTTTAGGAAGAAGAAGTCGGCTTTCTCTCGGAGGGCCATCTCAAGTCCACAAGTCCCACAACTTGAGAGATGGTCCCATGTTATGCATCACACCAGATGCCCCACTCAGATCTGAGGCCATTCGGGGGTGCTATGATTTTGCATCAACATTTCCTTTTTGTTTCTTTCCTATATGATTTCACTAGTTAATATTTTTGTGTGCATTTCTGTTTCTCAATTAACATTTGTATGTTATCATGTTCCAATTGTTTTTCTCGTGTCATGGTCACTACAATGGTCACCCTCTCTAATCTCTATATGGGGTGGTGTGGCATATATCTATATCGATGTGGTCGAACAGAAAGTATAGATTATATTTGGGGCACCGGTTGGTCGGTCAAGTGAAGATATATAAATAGGGGCCTAACTGGGGTGAACATGCCCATATCTATGCAAGTTCTATATATAGGGGGTCTAGTTCACGTGTTCCTTAATAGCATGCCGGTGGGGATATCTATGTATGGGTCGAGGGAGATAGTTGCACTTGACCCCCTCCCTTGGTTCTATATGGATATGGTATGGGATTGATCGAGGCCTGACAATACCCATATCTAGAGAGGGTCCTTATCCCTATCTATGAGTGGGTCGAGTGTAATTCATATTACCCCTATAAAGCAATCCCTATATCGGATATGCATATCATTTTTATCTTTCCTTGTTTGGGATTCATTTGATTTTGTTCATCTCACACACCCAAAATGAGTGGGGGAAAACATTGGGTGAACCTTTTCACCCTTCCATCAATTACCAAATTGTAACAAGTAGGAATATAATAGAACTTAGATACGAGAATAGGTCCATAAACATACTTGGCCAAAAACTCATCCTAGATAGAACCACACAATATAGACAGGAACAGGTGGGTGATAGTGTCCCACCTCTCTCATATCCTAGGGGAAAAACATTTACTGAGCAATTTTCAGAAATTACACACTCACATCCTTCTCCATCTTCAACAGATTACATAGTTTCAAATTGCAATGATTATTAACATGAAATAAATAAGGAACAAACTACTTACTCAGGAACAAAAGCAAGAATAAATAAGGAAGTGACACCTAGGGCATATGTAGGATAACGACATGCCCGGAAAAATATGTCACCGAGGCAAGTTAAAAATTGGGTATGTGATCATCTCCAATGGCACTTATCCGTGGGGAAGCATTAACGGTTGGAGGAAAAATCCTATTATATCTCTCAATACACTTTCCCTTAACGGTGACAGGATGCCTAAATCTAAAGTTTAGTGTTGGGACACTTAAATCCATAGTTTGGTGACAGGATGCCCAAATCCTTCATATTATTCCAACTGCTCCTAAGCAACAAGTCTACAAGCAAGAACAAATTTCTATCCATTTCTCTTTCAACATTTCAGGTGTACTCTAACCCCTTGGTTTAGCTTTTTCTAATACGCATTTCTAATTTTACATATTGTTCAAGTTAAATTTCAATTGCATTTACTTAAATAATTGACTACACTTGTTTTATTTTGTAGGTCCTATCATATCCCAACAAAGGAAAAACAAGCAAGAAAAATGAAGAAAATCTCAAGCACGCTTGAGAAAAGTTGATATTCTAATGAACTACATGCACACATGATTATCACTCCACGCATGTAAAGCTTACCCCTATGATTCTTATCCTTCCATTCCTTTAGAATTCCACAATACACATTTTTCACTATTCCATTTGACATGCTACAACACTCATTTGGCATGTTATTGGGCAATATATTCTTTCGAGTCCTCAAGTTATGCTTTTCTTTTCTACTTTATGTTATTGAATCCTTATTCACCAACATAAAGTGGCGGAAAATGTAGTCACTAAATCACACACTTACTATGGACATCTAGCCCCTAAATACTTCATTTATATGCATAGTTCCTAAGCAAGAGAAATACACATTAAATATCCTTTACTTTTCTTTGGCATTTATTTATCGTTTTCATCATTATTGATTGTTGTTTTGGATTTGTAACTTACATTTTTGCATACTAGTTGAAATGTTTCTCAGCCTTGATTCCATTATTTTATCTCTCTAGTACCCTATACAAAACCACCCATTAGAGACAGGAGCGTCTGATCCCTAGTATCCCCTTTGGGTGCTTTTGTCCTCTTCCCTTTTTCTAAGTTTTCGATGTTACATATTTCATATCTTTGTTTACTACCCTGGGTTGGCCTTTCACTTGATAATGACTAAACTTAAGCAAAGGAAACACCCACACTCACACACACACACATGTCATATTTAACCTCATTAGGGGTGAAATAGTTCAAGAGGCATACACATCTACAAGGAGCTAATATTTTCCATCTACTACGCCAAGGATTGCATTTTGGGACTGCATACTTCACTACATAGGAGGGTTTATTCTAAATTCCATACCACATTTTACATTTGGACAAAGTAGGTGTATTCCACTATTTTTTGTGTAACTCTCTCTCTCTCTCTCTCTCTCTCTCTCTCTCTCTCTCTCTCTCTCTCTCTCTCTCTCTCTCTCTCTCTCTCTCTCTCTCTCTCTCTCTCTCTCTCTCTCTCTCTCTCTCTCTCTCTCTCTCTCTCTCTCTCTCTCTCTCTCTCTCTCTCTCTCTCTCTCTCTCTCTCTCTCTCTCTCTCTCTCTCTCTCTCTCTCTCTCTCTCTCTCTCTCTCTCTCTCTCTCTCTCTCTCTCTCTCTCTCTCTCTCTCTCTCTCTCTCTCTCTCTCTCTCTCTCTCTCTCTCTCTCTCTCTCTCTCTCTCTCTCTCTCTCTCTCTCTCTCTCTCTCTCTCTCTCTCTCTCTCTCTCTCTCTCTCTCTCTCTCTCTCTCTCTCTCTCTCTCTCTCTCTCTCTCTCTCTCTCTCTCTCTCTCTCTCTCTCTCTCTCTCTCACACACACACACACACACACACACACACACTAGAACTACATTGAGTCAAATGTAGTGTAACACTCGGTGACAATCACATTGGGGTGACCATTGAGGTTAGTCCAACTCAAGCATATATGCATATTTTTATTCATCTAATGTGTGCTTGAGTATTGTGCTAGTAGCTAGGGTTTCTTTTCTAGGTATATGTGTGACAGAATAGAAGTGCAAGGAAATTGATGCAACTACAACGGTGATCTAAAGACGATAATAAGTGAAATAGAAAGAACTAGGACCGAATCTATTCTAGAGACATCGATTGCCCAAAATAGGCACTAGCCCCAAGTGGCCCTATCCCATTCCAGGCGCTCATGTCCCTAAGATCATCACATTCCAATTTCGACATAGAGCTTATACACGGTCCAAAATCTGCCCTTCCAACTTCTTCATCACCTAGAATCTATCCAAATCTACGCTACAAGTTGAGTCGTCTTTATCTTCTATCTTTAACTCTTACTTTTATTTATGTACCTAGATCTTGCATATTTCTTTGTTATATTTATCTGGTCACAGTCGGCGTCCTTACATAAGATTAAAAATTCATTAAATCACACAACATGATCACAAATTATAATTTGACAATGATAAATAATTCTAGGAAGCCAAAAGTGTGCAAGAGTTGTAGAACCAAGAACCAAGCACGCCCAAGACTATCTAGAAGGGTCAACACCATATAGTATGGCCTTGGAAAAGTTTTACAGTCCTGTCCCATATTAGTTTCTAGCTATAGTCTCTAGAATGAAGCATCATTAAGTTCATATCTTCTTGTTCCAGAGTGTAACCTCCCATATAACATTTTAGAATCATCTCGTAATAAGGTAGGTGCACTCGTACCTTTTTTTCAAGTTCATATCTTATCTAACATATCAATTACAAGTATTAAATTGTTATTTTGATTGCGGTAATCAATGTTGGAAGTTAATTAATCAGAATAATCACTGTTGCTAACCCTTACATCCTTTAGTGTACTTAATTTACTAAAATCAATTAAATTTCATGTTAAATCTAATTAAAGTGTAAACACGAACAATGAACTATTTTCTCCAAATGAGGGGGATGTTATTGCACCAACAATTTGCTAGACCATAATGGTGTCTTTACTTGTAGGACTTACATCTTTAATGAGACCTAGATCAATGTCAAAACTATATTTCAATCCCTATTGGGTAAATATGATCTGTTCTAGAAAGATTATTCTATCAAAGTTTGCATTCTATAAATTTTCTCATATTTTTGTCATTTGTATGTTGTTTTCTTTAATCTAGAAAATTGGGTATACTTTTACCATTATGCTTTGTTTTCTTGCATCCCATGATAGTTCCCCGCCATGACAAGGAACTACACTTTATGTGGTTTAGATTCATTTGAAATACTTAGCATATGTTACAAGATTAGTTGGTCAAATGTGTCATGTGCTTCCATATGCTTTAATTTTGTATGATCTTGTGATAAGAAATTTTTCTGGTATAGAATTAAGCAAGTAGGTTTTCTTTTATGTTTAGAAATTATTAAATTCTATGAGAAATTCAACCAGCAATACTCAAGAGCCTACAATAGATTAAATATCAGAGCCCACAAGTATTGCCAATGTTTGAGCAACTCGGTCTTTTACATTTCATTTGTTAATCAAAACCTTATTAAAATATATATATCGTATGAAAACAAATTATACAAATGAAAAAATATGTGCAAATATTATACAAAATAAAAGCGTATGAAGCAAAAATTGCAAGCGAAGAAGCATGTGCAAAAGAAACAACATACACTAGTTGAAGTTTTATGGTCGGAATATCGCAATACAAAAATAACAATAAAGTACACACACTAATGTAGTAATCTACGATACCAATCTGATGGAAAAAAAAACAAAGAATACAAATAAAAATAGTTAATTACGAGATATAATTTTGGTATGGGAGTAGTAATTTGTTATAATTTTACCTTATTTTATTGTTTTTGTGTGTTGATCGATTATTGGTCTAGATTCAATGCTTGTTGACATAGATTCGTATTTTGTTGTATTTTGACATATCCTACTCTATTTTTCCTTTGTTTATCCTTTTTTTCTTCATTTTGTTCTCTCTTTACTTTATTACTCTCACTCTTCTATTTGTTTTTGTTGTTGTTAGCTTATTGGACATTTGAGGTGACTTTTTCTTGAGCGAGTCCATTGACCTATATTTGGGTTTCCTATGTTTTTTTGCCTGTTTTGGAAGGTGTAATAATAGGTTTTTAAATTGAATCAAAAAATTATATAGATACATAGGTGCATGTTGGTCGTCAAATAGGACTTTTTAGAGAGCAACAGACAGGAGACGAAAAGTCCCTCCTCTTTAATGGGAGAGGTTCCCTTATTCTGAAACGAACTTATTTACAAATATACAGAACATTATTTTATGGTTAAACTTGGATATTACGAAAGTGCTTTCCACCAGGATCATCAGTTACGCAAGGACTGAGGAAAAAGAATAAGAAGATGAGCAGAACAACAACATTCAGAATTATAGATAGCAGAATAATTCTTCGTGTATGCGAAGCTTCAAAGGATTTAAGACAAGATCATTTGAATGAGATTAAATTTAAAGACACAAAGTTCCATAAATAACCTTCTTCGGATTTATTAGTCAAGGACACAAAGTTCCTTCTTGGTTGTACAAGATCGCTGTATTTGCAAAACTGGACAGTATGCAATCAGAGAGACCAAACGAGTTAAGAACAAAATGATCTTCACAATATTAAAGGAAAACACAGAGACAACAAGAATCAGATAGACAAAGAACGGAAAGCCCTTTTTGTATTGATTTCTTTTAAGATCTATTTACACTTTCAGCAAATATCCAAGTTCTTCCTCCCTTCAAAATGGCGTGGAAAGGCCATTATATAGATTACAATTCAGTTACGTCTTGTAACCGTTTCTTTTAAATAAAGAATAGTTAAGTATCGCCGGTTGCAATATCCTAACTAATTACAAGGAATACGAAAAGAATGGGAAGAAGAGAAAGAAAGAAAGAAGGAGGAGACGGTGGCGGCTATGGGAGGGACCCACTTGTCTTGAGAAGTTTGCTGAACTTCTTCAAAGCCTCGGCTATGTCTCTGCCACGTGGAACCGACGTGTTGGCAGCAGACTGAGTCCAAAATCCTTGACACTTCTCCATCTCTTTATCAAACTCGACGTGAGTATGATAATCTTTATTTGCTTCTTTAATGGCATATTGAAGAGAGCAAATGTCCTTCATCTTTTCTTTTGAGATGGTGCTTCCTTGAAGCAGATCATTTTGACAAAAGCTGCACGGCCCGAGCTTTGATTTCTTGCGAGACGAGGAAAGCACGAGTTTTCATCCTGAAGATGACAATGTATATCCTTGAAGGCAGCGACTGTCAGTGCTTTGAAAGCTTCTCCCTTCTGCCAACTGTTCTTCATCTCTACCACAGCTTCTTCTAATACTCTGATCTTCCACTCCACGCTGTAGACCCAAGACTTTGATAAATTGTCTTTGGCATCATCAAAAATCTTGTTCGCCATTAAGATGTTCTCATCTGTTTGTCCCATGAGGCGGAGGTCTACTATGCAACTGCTCCAGATTTTGAGTTCTTTATCCATGGTATTGATAGTGGAGGAGAGCTTCAGTTGCATATTACTCACCTTTTCATAGAGCTTGAAAGCTTCATCGATGAAGTTTAACCCAGCAACAAGCATGTCATCCACCATGGCCCGATAGCTCGCCATGGGCAGAATACTTGTGCATATCTTTTATACTTTGCACTTCATCTTGGCTTAGTATTACGGGAGGAGGTAGAGCGGTCAAAGGGTGGGATCAAAACTTTGTCCTTAGATAGAAGAGACTTGATGAAACACTGTAAGAACTCGGGCTTGCTCTTCCAAATTCGATAGTTTCTTTGTCCTTTTCCACTCTCCCAATAACTCTTGTATTTGTTTCTGGAGGTTATGGATCTCGCCTTCGGGGTAGATTCTCCCATTGGGATTCTCGGTAGATCCAAGTCAGATACTTGCAAGTCTGTTATGATTTGTCCATTGCGAGGGCTTGGCGATCTCCAGGAATTGCTTGACCTCGAGTATCGAGATACTATTCGGAGGTGGTTCTTGCTTTCTTGGCACGGGAAGGCATGGTGCCCAACATGGCTGCAACAGCATCAAAATTTGGTCCCAAGTTTTGGGAGGATGGTTTTCTCTTCCTTTTGTCAACCAAGGGTTGCACCCATGCAAAAGAGGAAGAAGAATCTGCAGGAGAAGCAAGGGGACCAAGAGACAGGGAGCTCATGACACTCAGGGTCTGTGCAGCTGTTGACTCAAGCTGGGATGTGGAAGGAGCACTGGAGACAATGGCAGTAGAAGAATCAATAGCACCTGGAAGTTCAGTGCTCTGGACCTCCTTGTCTTTATCTGTTGGGTCCTCAGGAACATTTGTAGGAGTTGGCCTCTCACTTTCTTCACTTTCACTGAGGATGATGATGTTCTCTGGTCCGATAGGCAATTCTGCCTGTTTCTCCTGAAGATCTCTTTCCACCGGTTCCTTCTTTACTTCCTTGAGCTTCTTCTTATATACCTGAGTGGATGGAGAAGGAGTAGATTCCACAGGTCCCTGAGCTGCTTTGAGGCGGGAGGGTTTTCTTTGGTGTTTCGGACCTTGGAACTGGTGCTTCTCTTATTGGTGTCGATTCATCCTTGGAGGAGGATTCTCCCGAGTGCCTCCTGAATTCTCGGACCTTCTTATTGAACCAAACCTTAGTCCTGACTAAGACTGGAGCAAGGATTTCAGCCAAATCATCCCTCTCTTTTCTGTTCCAATCCAGGTCCTCCAGAGGGGTGTGCTTGATCACATTTTCATACTCATATGAGTATAGCTCAGAATTATCATCTTCGAGGCCTTCAGGAACTTGGTACAGACCGAGTTCTTGAATCAATTGTAAGGAGAACCTGCCATAATGCCTTCTTCTGGCCTCAAAGTCGTTTGCACAGTCAGCCCAGTAGTCTTCTGCATCTGCCACATGGTGATAGGCTATCTTGATATTCTGTTCAATAAACTTCTTCAAGTCAAAGCAGGTTCTTGGCTTGAAGAAATGAACGGTGATAGGGACCAAAGTTCTTTCTATATTCTGGGCATCCAGGGCTGTTTTACATGTGTAATTTCCCAGAGAGATGGGAAAGTGCAAGCCAGAAATCTTCTTTTCTCTGCGCAAGTTACGTAACTTGTCCGGTTACTGCATATTTCGATCAAGGCCATCTTGTCATTGCAGAACATGGGAAGCCGCAGAGGAGTACTCTCATAACCAGCAAGCCTGATGTATGAGAACTTCCTGAATTGGATGAAGTAGGCCCCATACCGTGATATCAAGTTCATGGCTTCATCTGAAAACCTCCTGGCGGTGTCACCCTCGAGCAATCGGACCACGTACATAGTGAAAGCATCATTAACCCTTCTGAAATTGCGGTTGCTGGTCTCCAAGGTAAACTGCGGGCAATAGGCATACACTGGGTTGCCTTTGTGGGCGTCTATATATGAGAATCCAAACCATTGCCTTGATGCTGCTAGAGTATACATCAGATATGAAGTCATGAAAAACTTCTTTGTTTGCAGCACGTTGGATAGCTGCTCCGTCAGATTCATGCTGATGATCTCAGCCCAGTTGATATTTTGTGTACCCTCGCACACCATACTGATGAGCGGGCACATCCAGAAATGGAACTCGCTGGTGGAAGGCAAACCCATGACCCGAGCCAGCAGTATTATGAAATCTGACAGTTCTTCGTTGAAGTCTGCTCGGATGAGGGTTTTGGTGAGGCGGGAAGCTCCCTTCTTAGGGTTTTTTAGCCAGGACTTCGCCACTCGTGCTCTGTACCATCCTTTGTCTTGATCGAACATGGCTTGCGCTTGGGCTTGGGAAACAACTATGGCATTGTCCAATTCCGGGATCCTCAGAGCGGCAGCAATGGCGGCAGCGTCTAGCTGGCGATGAGCTCCCCATGTACGTTTGTCAATTCACTTGAGGCGGGGTCGAAGTGAGCTCCGCATGCAAGCCTTTTATGTCGGCTGCTGTATCTTGAAGTGGGAATCCTCCAGCGTACGCCAAACCCTTTGTCATGAATTATGCGAGCCATCGGTGAGGGATTTGCATCTTCCATCCTTGCCCAAAAATCGCTGAAATCAAGATGTCGGGCCTCGCTATCTCGATGTTGCTTACAGGAGACTCGAGTGGAGAAATCTGCATTCTTGTCCTTGAAATTTGATCTTCATGTCGATAGTTTCGAGGGGACAAGGTTGCAAACTAGACTTGGAATGGAATTACGAAGCGAGAGGAACGTGCATGCAAGTTTGTAAGCGCAAGAGGTTTGAGCAAAGGATAACAAGGAAGATGTGAGAAAATGCAAAGGGGAAAATTTCATTATATAGCCATTTAGGGAGCGGAGTGAATTCAATGCGCATTTAATTACGCAACCACCAATTTGAAAAGCGTCTAAGTATGGATGACACTAGGCACGCTTGGGACATGTGAGACGCGAATGCGCGAAACACGCGGCTCGGGCGGAATGGAGAGAGAATGCACAAAAGCTTTTGGAACAATTGGGACGAAAATACGCGAGGTACGCGGCTCGGGCATTTCGGCCGAAATTGGAAAAGCAGGTCCGCTTGGACTTGGGACTTTTGGAACAGATAGTTCCGGAGTACGCGGTTTGACCGGCTCGGCCGAAAATGAAGCGGGGCGCATTTTTTCGGTTTGGGACAAAGAATTTTGAAGTACGCGACTAGGAAGCTTCGGCCGAAAAAGAGAAAGCTCGTACTTTTGACTTTGGGATATTTGGGACAAAGTAGTGCGAAGTACGCGGTTCGGATGGTTCGGCCGAAATTGGAATGACTTGCACAAAAGCTTTCGGGACATATGGAACAAAAACTTCCGACGGGCCCGAAGATAGGACAATTTCGGGGTTTCGGCCGATCGGGGAACAACTTGCACTTTGGAACTTGGGACAGTCGGGACAAAAATGTCAAGCATGAGGCCCGAAATACATGCGAGAAAGGCCCAATACTTGGATTTCTTCAATTTTATGACTTAGGTACCTCAGAGAAAAGCACTTAGACTCAAAATTTTCAAAATTTGCTCTTGTTAGAGAGGGGAATTTTGAGTAGACAACAGCTGGCTCCTTCTGGGGATGACTTGACATAAATTCACTGAATGAAACAAGGCAAGAACTTAGACAAACTTGGTGTAGCAGACCAGTGCCTTATCCATTGGGCAAAAGGAGTCAAGGACAAACCAATACAAGGGCAACACACACAACAACAGAAGGGAAACACACCAAAAGTAGAAAAGCAGAAACACTGTACATAATATACAAAGGAACTCCCTAGTCACCTAGGACTTGAACAACTTCAAATACTGCCCACTATAAGGAAGTGGGAGGGGGGAACCATCCATGTAATCAAGATAGAAAGAGTTCTTACCAGCAAAGTGTCTTATCTTGAAAGGTCCAAGCCACAGAGAATCAAATTTTCCATGGCTACCACGAGGTTCATGTCTTTTGTCCCACAACAGCACGGTATCACCAACTTGGAACTCTCTGCTCCTAGCTTTCTTATCAAACAGAATCTTCACCTTGCTTTGGTGGGCGAGATATTACATCAATGACCTCAATCTATCCTCGTTCGGTTTGTGCGGGTACATGATCCTTTTGTCAGAGCATCTTGAAACTAGTGTCTTGATGGCCTTCATCGGGTGCAAAGGTGGTAGTTCCCTTGCCATCCTTTGGTGATTGAGCCTCTACTCCATACACTACTTGAAAGGGGACATTCAATGGCTCTTTTAGGTGTGATCTGTCTGCCCAAAGAGCATCATAAAGCTTCTTATGCCGGTTTCATTTGAGATTCGTTGACCAACTTCCTTATGATAGTCACTGATTCTTGTTGGTAGATTCTGCTTGTCCATTTCCACAGGGATAATAATCGAAGAATGAGCGAGAGAGATGCCATACCCAGTGGAAATCCATTATCTCATTTGAGGAGAAGTTTGAGGCATTATACATTACAATCTTGTTAGGTACACCATACCTAACCAAGATGTTCTCTTTGATGAAGTTGCATACTACTTGAAGTGGTGCTCGATTTGGAATAGCTTCCACCCATTTGGTGAAGTAGTCGTGCTTGATTAGCACATGAGTGTGTCAGCGCTAGAAGCAGGGTTGAGTGCACCAACGAAGTCAGACCCCATTGTTGAAATGGTTCCTCAATCACAACTGGCTTGAGAGGCAAAGAAGCCAATTTAGGTCTTCCCACGAAAGTCTGACAGGCCTCACATTTATCCACCCACTTGGATGCATCTTTGAACAAGGAAGGCCAGTAATACCCTCCACGGAGTATCTTATGAGCTGTGACTGTTGATGAATAGTGCCCTCCACATGCCTGATCATGAAAAGCTGAGAGCAACTTTCTCTGTTGTTCCTTGTCTACACACTTCAGAAATCTCCCGTCCAAACCACGCTTGAACAAGGCATTTTCCCACAATACATATTGTGCTGATCTCAATTTAACAGTCCTCTTTTCTTTAGCAGTTAAATGAGAGGGGCATTCCCCGTAGGTGAGAAAATGGCGATGTCAGCATACCATTCATCAACTGAACTCAGGAACAGAACAGTAGGAAGGTCAGCTTTCTTCTCCAATAACTCATGTTGGGCTCCTTCAGCAATGAGCTCGCAAAGACCTTTTCCCCGAACCAGCTTGGTTGGCTTGATATCAAGGTCATACTCCTGGACCTTAGCCACCCAGTTTCCCCTCTTGGATCCAAATTCTTGTTGCGTGAGAATTGACTTTACAGTCGTATCTGGGACCAGCACCGTAGAGTGAGAGTTGAGGATATAGAAACGGAACTGCTTGACAGCTTTGACTACTGCAAAGGCATGCTTCTCCATCATGGTGTACTTTAGCTCATGGTTCTTCAGGATATAGCTCATGAAGGCAATTGGTAGCTCATGTTTATCAGAATCTTCCTGGGTTAAGACAGCGACAGGAGTACTATCTGTAGCGTAGCAATAGATAATGAAATCCTTGCTGAAATCAGGGCAGGCCAAAACTGGAGTTTTAGCAATAGCTTTCTTGATACCCTCAAAGGATTCCTTTCCTTCAGAAGACCAACCAAATGCTTGCTTTCCTTTCATCATCTGAGAAATATTCAAAGTTAATTCAGCAAAATCAGGGATGAATCTTCTTAGAAAATTGATCTTACCGAAAAAGGAATGCACGCCCTTTTTACTAGTAGGGAGAGGAATCTGTTGGATGGCTTGAACTCGTTCAGGATCAATCTTGATGCCATCCTTTGAGACAATGTGTCCTAATAGCTTTCCCTCTGTAACACAGAAGACAGATTTTTTAGGATTCAGGGAGATTCCATGCTCTCTACATCTCTGCAGAACTGTTTCCAGGTGATCGAAATGATCTGCTCTTGTCTTTGAAAACAACTTGTCAGTCATCAAGGTATATGACAATACATTTCCCTTTCAAGCTCCCAAAAGCGGATCCATAGCTCTCGGAAAGTGGCACCGGCATTAATCAGCCCAAAGGCATTCTCTTGTACGCGAAGGTACCCCAAGGAGTTGTGAAGGCTGTCTTATGTTGATCAGCAGTATCAACCTCTACCTGATTGTATCCAGAAAAACCATCAAGCATAGATAACATCTCGAGCACATTACCAGCTTGCAAAATCTGATCCATCATAGGCGAGAGGGTAGTTATCTTTCGAGAGAGGCTGATTCGGGTTCTGAAATCAACACGAGATGCGGATCTCACCATTCTTCTTCCTACAGTACAATGTTTGCAATCCAAGTCGAATGGTGAATGGGAAAGATGATTTTAGCCTTGACGGTTTTGAATCTCTGAAATATGGTGTCGACTATCTTTGGGTTGTCTTGCCCTGCCTTACGCTTGAAAGGCTTGATTCACGGCAGGGATAGAGTGCTGCATTTCTTTTGGCTTGAAGGCTTTTAGATCTTCATAAGAATAAGCAAGCACATCCTTATATTTCCTTAGAAGGTCAATTGCTCTTCTCCTTTCATCTGATGTGCAACACTTCCCGATATTTACCAGCTTCGGGCCATCAGAACTCCCAATATCAATCTTATCATACTCAGCTGATTGCTGAGGTCGTGGAAGCTTTAGATCTCACGTATCTGTCATGTTTATCAAACAACTCCTCCAAACTCACCAAACCTTTGGGAATCTTATTTCCTTTGAGCTTAATGCACCCTTCCTGATCAGTTTCTTCTCCTTGGGTGACGGCTTGGTCAGAAGACACGCTCTCACGAGGCAGGTTGTCACTTCCTTCGAAATACAGTTGTTCAAAATTGCCCTTGAGCTCCAGGAAGGAAAGCAAATGCTGGTCGTCGTTGAAGACTTGCCAGTTATTAGTATTGTCAGGGACACTAGGTCGGTGGACCATCTCAATAGTGAACTTATCCTGAGAGAATTCAGGATGAGGAATCGCTTGATGACCACGAGGCGGCCGGTGAATCAGCTCATTGTTCTTTTCTCTGGGAATTGCTTCAATGGAGAAGGCATCAAGGAATTCAATTGAATCCCAAACCTGATTCCGATAATGCTTCAGCCTCCCGTTCTTTACCTGAAACAGGCTTCTGACTTGCTTCACAATCAGCTCTGCATCACCACGAGCCAAAAGATTTTTAACACCTCGTTCTTTGGCCACTTGCAGTCCAAGGATGAGAGCCTCATACTACTCTGTTGTGTTGTTAGTGTTCTCGAGGCTGCAATTTAAATGAAAAGGGAGTGCGAGGCAGCCTTGGGTGATATTAGCGAGAACACCGGCTCGAGGCCGGCCGAGGAACAACTGCCATCGAATTCTAAAATCCAGACACCATTGGGATCTTTAGGTGATATTTTGCAGGGTCGGATTTCATCAGGGGACAAAATCATGTAATTACCATGGCCCCTGTCCTCATAGAGTATTTGTGCCTTGGGATCATCATCTTACGCACAATGTACTCGGGGACCGCTTCTCGGGTAGTAGCTTTTCATTTGTCCATTGACAGGTATGAGAGCGTGTGACCAATCCATTTGAATCTCTCCACCCACATCTTTACAGAAGTTTCTGCTTAGCAACATTCCATAGGAAGGAGGAATGTCGGCTACTAGTATGGTAGCCAAGACTTTCTTTTCAGGTAAAGCAGCAAAAGCCACTTGTGCATCTTTAATCCTTCCCACCAAAGGTACTTCCTTACTTTCCATGGAGTAGCAAGATCCATAAGTACGAGTAAGGGTCAAGCCTAAAGCATGAGCTACTTTAGCGGGCATCACATTATCTGAGGCTCCGGAATCTATGACACAGTTACTGAGCCTGTGGCCAGCTATAAGGAGTGTTACATAGAAAGGCTTGATTTTGTCACGGGCGAGGTGGCAGGCAGCTACTAGACTAAGGTTTGTGGTGTGAGAAGGAGGTGTGGGCAAAAGGCCTTTGGAGGTGGTCTTGGAATGGGAATTCACAAATTGGATCATCTTGGCAAAAGCTTTTGGATGGGTTTGGTAATATTCAGCCTCTGAAATTTGAACTTTGGTCCTTTTTAGATGATCTACAATGTCAAAGGATCCAGAGGTGGATGGTCCATCATCATTTGGAATCTTAAGCTTATCAACCCTAGGAGAAAAAGAAGAAGAAGCAACTTTGGGGGCAGGATTGGCAGTACTTACCTTTGGTGCAGATGAGGTAGGAATAGGAGATCCTCTTAAGCAATTACGGGAATAGTTGCAGGTTGCTCTTTGGACTTCTTCAGGGGTTGCGTCACCTTTTCCCTCTGATGTGTCTGTTCCCGAGTCATGACAGCGAAGGATTCGCTGTTCATATCTGCTACCACTTCATCATAGTCATCTGCATCATCAATGCCTTCAGTGGTAAAGAAATTGACTCGAGATCCCTCGGGTTCTTCCGCCTCATCATCGAATTCCTCCAGGAACTCCTCACAAGCTTCGTTATCATCTTCTGGCTCTTCAACCTCGCAAGTTGCATTCACAGGAACTTTGACGGGAGGTCCTTCAAGTGCCAGTCTTGTGTGGGGAGCTGGCAAACGGTTTCTGGGTTGAAAATTTCTTCTCGGAACATCTGCATACGGTGCATGCTGAGCTAATTGTTTCTTTATAGCTACTAGATCATTTGCAAGTTTCTGGACTAATGGATCAGTATTGGGTCCAGAGGTGGAAGAGGAAGAAGCAGCAGATTTAGATTTGGGAGGATCTCTCTTCAACTTCCCTGACATGATTAGGTCATCCTCGACACTAACAGCCAGTTCTTGATCCAGAATTAACGTTCCAAGATTAGCCCTTCTTAGAGCATAACTGACTTTAGGCGTTTGGGCATTCAAAAGAAACATTTTTGGATTTGATCAAGCAGTCAGTATTCACGGGAATTTTGTTGATCAGTCTGTTGAATCGTGCCACAAATTCTCTCATGGGTTAGATGGATCTTTCTTTATTTGAGAAATCGGGCAAGCGGTGCATGCACATCTTCTACCGGCTTGAAGCGGCTTTGAGGTTTGAGTTCTCATGGTATTCCGGTCGATGATGGCACCGGTAGGAAGGTGATAGAACCGATCGGCAGCATTGTCTGTAGCGTCTCTCAAGCGGTCTTGCGAGGCGTCTTCATGTTGACCCCAAGACTCCACACGCAACTATGAAGGCTGCACGATATGTTCATCGGGGGTGCACTTTGCCATCGCCTTTGAATTTGGGGAAGTTCTTTCGGTTACCTCTAGGTAACTCATGCGAAAAGGTGAGTGAGGGCGGGGGCCCGACACGTTGACCCCATGGTACTTGTGCCATTCTTCTTGGAAATACGGTTCGGAGGGGCGTAACACAGCGTGAGATTAAAGCTTGTAGATTAGGACTAGCGAGTTACGAAGGAACGCCACACGTAGGACTTCTTTCTTGAGCAGGTGGAGTGCTCGTTGAGCGAGTTCTTCTATTTGAAGGAAAGGAAAACCTGTTGCTCAAAAGTGGCGAGAATCTTCGATACCGAGGGCCCTTCTCCCTCGAGTGAAATGCGGAGTCGCGAGATCAAAGGATGATCGAAAAATTATAGTCTTGGAATGCGATTTTCCCAGTAGAGTCGCTTAAAAAGCTGTTGGTCGTCAAATAGGACTTTTTAGAGAGCAACAGACAGGAGACGAAAAGTCCCTCCTCTTTAATGGGAGAGGTTCCCTTATTCTGAAACGAACTTATTTACAAATATACAGAACATTATTTTATGGTTAAACTTGGATATTACGAAAGTGCTTTCCACACGGGATCATCGATTCTGGGAGGTGAGGAAAAAGAATAAGAAGATGAGCAGAACAGCAACATTCAGAATTATAGATAGCAGAATAATTCTTCGTGTATGCGAAGCTTCAAAGATTTAAGACAAGATCATTTGAATGAGATTAAATTTAAAGACACAAAGTTCCATAAATAACCTTCTTGGATTTATTAGTCAAGGACACAAAGTTCCTTCTTGGTTTTACAAGATCGTTGTATTTGCAAAAGCTAGACGGTATGCGATCGAGAGAGACCAAGCGAGTTAAGAACAAATGATCTTCACAATATTAAAGGAAAACACGAGAGACAACAAGAATCGAGATAGACAAAGAGCGGAAAGCCCTTTTTGTATTGATTTCTTTTAAGATCTATTTACACTTTCAGACCAAATATCCAAGTTCTTCCTCCCTTCAAAATGGCGTGGAAAGGCCATTATATAGCTTACAGTCGGTTACTCTTAAGTAACCGTTTCTTTTAAATAAAGAATAGTTAAGTATCGCGATTGCGATACCTTAACTAATTACAAAGAATACGAAAAGAAAGGAAGAAGAGAAAGAAAGAAAGAAGGAGGAGCGGTGGCCGGCTCTTGGGAGGGACCCCTTGTCTTGAGAATCCATTGCACTGAACTTCTTGATGACTCGGCTATGTCTCGCCACGTGGAACCGATGTGTTGGTTGCGGCCCGAGTCCAAAATCCTAGCATTTCTCCATCTCTTTATCAAACTCGGCGTGAGTATGATAGTCTTTATTTGCTTCTTAATGGCATATTGAAGAGAACAAATTTCCTTTATCTTGTCCTTAGAGATGGTGTCTTCCTTGAAAAGATTATCTTTGACAAAAGCTACGGGCTGAGCTTTGATTTCTTGCGAGGGAAAGGAAAGCGCGAGTTTTCATCTGAAGATGACAATGTATATCTTTGAAAGCGGCATTTGCGGTAGCGTCTTGAAAGCTTCTCCCTTTTCCGGCTATTCTTCATTTCTCCTCTGACTTCTTCGGGACTACGATTTTCCACTCACGTTGTAGACCCAAGATTTTGATAGATTATCTTTGGCATCATCGAAAATCTTGTTGCCATTAAGATGTTCTCATCTGCATTTGTCCCATGAGGCGAGGTCTACAATCTGGCCCCCAGAGTTTGAGCTCTTTATCCATGGTACCTGATAGTGGAGGAGAGCTTACATTGCAATTACTCTACCTTTCCATGTAGAGCTTAAAAGCTTCATCGATGAAGTTTAACCCAGCAACAAGCATGTCATCCACCATGGCTTCGATAGCTCTGCCATAAACAGAATACTTGTGCATATCTTTTATACTTTGCACTTCATCTTGGCTTAGTATTACAGGAGGAGGTAGAGCAGTCAAAGGGGTGGGATCCAAAACTTTGTCCTTAGATAGAAGAGACTTGATGAAACCTGTAAGAACTCGGGCTTGCTCTTCCGGTGTTCGATAGTTTCTTTGTCCTTTTCCACTCCCGATAACTCTTGTATTTGTTTCACTGGAGGTTATGGATCTCGCCTTGAGGGTAGATTCTCCCATTGGGATTCTCAGTAGCTCAAGTCAGATACTTGCAAGTCCTGTTATGATTTGTCCATTGCAGGCTTGGCAATCTCCAGGAATTGCTTGACCTCGAGTATCGAGATACTATTGGAGGTGGTTCTTGCTTTCTTGGCACGGGAAGGCGTGGTGCCCAACATGGGCTGCAAATGACATCAAAATTTGGTCCCAAGTTTTGGGAGGATGGTTTTCTCTTCCTTTTGTCAACAAGGGTTGCACCCATGCAAAAGAGGAAGAAGAATCTGCGGGAGAAGCAAGGGGACCAAGAGACGGGGAGCTCATGACACTCGAGTGCATGCATTTGTTGACTCAAGTTTGGGATGTGGAAGGAGCACTTTGGAGACAATGGCGGTAGAAGAATCAATAGCACTTGGAAGTTCAGTGCTCTGGACCTCCTTGTCTTTATCTGTTGGGTCCTCAGGAACATTTGTAGGAGTTGGCCTCTCACTTTCTTCACTTTCACTGAGGATGATGATGTTCTGTAGTCCGATAGGCAATTCTGCTGTTTCTCTGAAGATCTCTTTCCCGGTTCCTTCTTTACTTCCTTGAGCTTCTTCTTATATACGAGTGGATGGAGAAGGAGTAGATTCCTGAGTCCACGAGTGTTGAGGCGGGAGGGGTTTTCTTTGGTGTTTCGGACCTTGGGCTGGTGCTTCTCTTATTGGTGTCGATTCATCCTTGGAGGAGGATTCTCCCAGAGTGCCTCTGAATTCTCGGACCTTCTTATTGAACCAAACCTTAGTCGACTAAGGCTGGAGCAAGGATTTCAGCCAAATCATCCCTCTCTTTTGTTCCAATCCGGGTCCTCCGAGGGGTGTGCTTGATCACATTTTCATACTCATATGAGTATAGCTCGGAAATTATCATCTTGAGGCCTTCGGGAACTTGAGTACGGACCGAGTTCTTGAATCGGTGTAAGAGAGAACCTGCCATAATGCCTTCTTACGGCCTCAAAAAGTCGTTTACCTGCAGTACTGCCCGGTAGTCTTACGCATCGCCACATGGTGATAGGCTATCTTGATATTACATTCAATAAACTTCTTCAAGTCAAAGCGAGGTTCTTGGCTTGAAGAAATGAGCAGTGATAGGGACAAAGTTCTTTCTATATTACAGGCATCGAGGGCTGTTTTACATGTGTAATTTCCCGAGAGAGATGGGAAAGTGCAAGCGAGAAATCTTCTTGTCTCTGCAAGTTACATGCAACTTGTCTAGTTACTGCATATTTCGATCAAGGCCATCTTGTCATTGCGAGAACATGGGAAGCCGAGAGGAGTACTCTCATAACCGTGCAAGCTTTGATGTATGAGAACTTCCTGAATTGGATGAAGTAGGCCCCATACCGTGATATCAAGTTCATGGCTTCATCTGAAAACCTCCTGGCGGTGTCACCCTCGAGCAATCGGACCACGTACATAGTGAAAGCATCATTAACCCTTACGAAATTGCGGTTCTTTGGTCTCAAGGTAAGGTAAGCTGCGGGCAATAGGCATACAACTTTGGGTTGCCTTTGTGGGCGTCTATATATGAGAATCCAAACCATTGCCTTGATGCTGTTAGAGTATACATCAGATATGAAGTCATGAAAAACTTCTTTGTTTGCAGCACGTTGGATAGCTGCTCCGTCAGATTCATGCTGATGATCTCATTGATTGATATTTTGTGTACCCTCGCACACCATGCGATGAGCGGGCACATCGAGAAATGGAACTTCATTTGGTGGAAGGCAAACCCATGACCCGAGGCAGCGGTATTATGAAATCGGCGGTTCTTCGTTGAAGTCTGCTCGGATGAGGGTTTTGGTGAGGCGGAAGCTCCTTCTTAGGGTTTTTAGCGAGGACTTCGCCACTCGTGCTCTGTACATCCTTTGTCTTGATCGAACATGGCTTGCGCTTGGGCTTGGGAAAGCAACTATGGCATTGTCAGTCGGGATCCTCGGCGCGGCGGCATGATGGCGGCAGCGTCTAGCTGGGATGAGCTCCCCATGTACGTTTGTCAATTCACTTGAGGCGGGGTCGAAGTGAGCTCCGCATGTCTGGCCTTGTATGTCGGCCTGCTATCTTGAAAGTGGGAATTCTCCAGCGTACGCCAAACCCTTTGTCATGAATTGTGCGAGCCATCGGTGAGGATTTGCATCTTCCATCCTTGCCCAAAAATCGCTGAAATCGAGATGTCGGGCCTCGCTATCTCAATGTTGCTTACACCGAGACTCGAGTGGAGAAATCTGTTCTTGTCCTTGAAATTTGATCTTCATGTCGATAGTTTCGAGGGACAAGGTTGCAAACTAGACTTGGAATGGAATTACGAGCGGAGGAACGTGCGCAAGTTTGTAGGCCGCGAGGGTTTGAGCAAAGGATAATCAAGGAAGATGTGAGAAAATGCGAAGGGGAAATGTTCATTATATAGCCTTTTGGGGAGAGGAGTGAATTCAATGCGCATTTAATTACACGACCACCAACTTGAAAAGCGCCATACTTGGAGTGAGCAGGAAAAACTAAGTATGGATGACACTAGGTACGCTTGGGACATGTGAGACGCGAATGCGCGAAACACGCGGCTCGGGCGGAATGGAGAGAGAATGCACAAAAGCTTTTGGAACAATTGGGACGAAAATACGCGAGGTACGCGGCTCGGGCATTTCGGCCGAAATTGGAAAAGCAGGTCCGCTTGGACTTGGGACTTTTGGAACAGAAAGTTCCGAGTCAGCGGTTTGGCCAAGCTCGGCGAAAATGAAGCGGGCGCATTTTTTCGGTTTGGGACAAAGAATTTTGAAGTACGCGACTAGGAAGCTTCGGCCGAAAAAGAGAAAGCTCGTACTTTTGACTTTGGGATATTTGGGACAAAGTAGTGCGAAGTACGCGGTTCGGGTGGTTCGGCCGAAATTGGAATGACTTGCACAAAAGTTTGGGACACTTGGAACAAAAACTTAGAAGCGGGCGAAGATAGGACAATTTCGGGGATTTCGGCCGATCGGGGAACAACTTGCACTTTGGAACTTGGGACAGTCGGGACAAAAATGTCCGACAGGCCCGAAATACATGCGAGAAAGGCCCAATACTTGGATTTCTTCAATTTTATGACTTAGGTACCTCGAGAGAAAAGCACTTTCTTCTTGTTAGAGAGGGGAATTTTTTAACAGTGCATTAGTGTGGATTATATAACAAGAGAACTCAATTGAGATTTAAAGCATTTCATAATGAACAACAGAGCATTTAAAGAAATGTGAAGAGCATTTAGCATTCTTGCATTTAAGTGATTGAATGCGATAAAAAATGGTACTCATGATACATTAGGTTGCGTATGCCACAAACACTTAGTATTTGAAGTAACATTCAAACATTAAAGCCCTTGGGTTGGGCTCACTTGGCCCGGTCATTACTTTAGGTGGCTCAAGTCGTGGGTTCGATTCCTAATTTACTTGGAGTGTGTGGTGTGGGTTAGATTTCTAAGGCGACTAGTCTCTTCATCTAGCAGGAAGATGTCCCCATGAGTCGCCAAACTGTTATCCCAATTTTCCCCCTAGAAAAATTGATCAAACACGACCCTACACAGAAGAAAATATAAGGGTCGGCTCAATCCTGCAAGCTCATGATTGATCCCGGATCCGAGGGCGGGTAGGCTCGACAATGAAGGAGTAGGGTCGGCTAATGGGGTTGAACAATGTTAAAAGAGATAAGAGTTCGATAGAGAAGATTGAAGAAAGGGCTCGAAGTTTCGGACTTCACATATGAGTTGAGTCGAGCCAAGCAGCGAGGCTCGGTGGAAGCCTCCACATAGTTAGAACCCAATGAGGCAGTGTTCACTTGAGGCCCTAAATCAGCTAAGTATAGAGGAGCCCACGGAAGTCACCACGTGTCGGTCCGATGCAACTCAAAAGGTCAAGCCCAAAAGGTGATCTCCAAATGTGCACCATCCCTCTACGTGTCTAGGGTCTAGAAAGGGTCTCATCGGTAGTTGAAAAGTCATAGACCCTCGAAAGGTGCCACGTGCCTCATTGGTGCAATTCAAGGGTAGAATCCAAAATGGAGACCCCAAATAAGTGTAGGCTCGCCACATGGTCAAAGTCGAAAAGGGGGCGAGCTTGCCGTTGAATTGGCTAAGTATAGAAGGATCGGCGGAAGCCTCCATGAATCATCTTGGTGCATTTTCAAAGGAAAATCCAGAGGCGGTCCTCAAACATGCGCCGGCTCTCCACGTGTCCAATCTGCGCACCTCAAGAGGTCGAGTCCAAACGGGGTCTCCAAATGTGTGTGGACTCCCCATGTGTCTAGGGTACAGCAGAAGTCAAATGGTTCGAGGCCCAAATCGGCTAAGTATAGAAGGCCGGCGGACGATGCCGCATGTCTCATCAAAGACACCTTTAAGGGTCGAAGCCAAAAGGTGGTTCCCAAACAAGCTCCATCTCTCCATATGTCTAGGGTCCAAAGGAAGTTGAAAGGGACTTAGCCAAAACACAAAAATATAGAACAGGCCCACAAAGGGACATGTGGCCATGTTTCAAGTCAAAGCGGGAAGGTGGGCCTTGGAACGATTTTTTGCCAAAAACGGGCCGGTGGGCTTGGGGAAGACTTTTCACCAAAGGGGAAGATTGCAAGCTGGTGGGGGCGGGAGATATTTTGGAATTTTCACTTTTTCACAAAATGTACAAGTTATAATTGTGAGCCCGCAAGCCTGGGAAGGATTTCTTTTACTAAGTGGAAAATGCAGGCCAGCGGACCCAGGGATGACAAATGGAAAATGAGAAGGTTACGGACTTGCGGGGGCTTTTGGGCAAAATTGAATTTCAGGTCTACCATTTGTGGGAGATTTTTAATAATTTTGTGTTTTCACAAAGGTTCAAATTGAATTTCAGGCCCACAGATCCGTTTTGCAAAACTTTTTTTTACCATTTTTATGGATTCAATTCAAATATTCAAATGCACATAACTTTCGATCCAGTGCTCAAAATTCAACAAATTTGGTACCGTTGGAAAGGTATCGACCTCCTCTACGCCATGGAAGCATAAAATATTATTTTCAGCAGGATTTGATGGGTGAAAATATGGAAAAAGTCTTTCAATCCATTAATACGGGATCCGATTGCTTCAACTACCTAGATCTGATCTAGATTTGCCATCTTTCCTTCTCAACACGCCAAACATACATGGGGAACCAAAATTTGATGATTGTAGGTGGATTTGTAGGTCATTAATGGTTGGTGGTTGAGATTTCAGAGTAGAGTCCGAGTTTTCTTCTTTCTCTCTTGCCTCGACGTTCTATATATTGTAAACACATATCATTTGAGAGGGGAGACATTCGGGTGTGGGGAAACTCTATAAAATTTGTTTCCAAGCTCCATTTGAGCTATAAGCCTTCTCCTACGCTTTGTGCAAGAATATTTTTGCCTCGGCGAAATGTAATGTTGCATGCACCTTTTAGAGCAACAAAATCATGATTTTGTGGCATTCTTCAACCCTTTCTCGTGTTTTATTGTTTCTATGTGCCTCACCCTTTCAAATCTATTTTTGTGCATATATTTCACATTTGCGGGTGTGGGATGTCATGTTTCATGGATTTTTAATGGCGGATTAGGACTGGAGTGCGTGTCACTTCATCGACCTCCCTCATCTCCCTTTTCCATGTTTCCCTTTTCCCTCTTTCATCCTACCTCAGCAAAGTATCTTTCCTCTTTCCTTTTCTAGTGTATCGCTGCTTTAGTGTAGGATTTGTTTTATGCATTTTCTCTCTCCTGTCTCCTTGGAAGGTTGGATTAGGATTAGATAGTTTTCTGCACTAGAATAGCTTGTGGCGGTGTAGTTTAGGAAGAAGAAGTCGGCTTTCTCTGGAGGGCCATCTCATGTCCACAAGTCTCACGGCTTGAGAGATGGTCCCATGTTATGCGATCACACCGGATGCCCCACTCGGATGCTCGAGGCCATTCGTGGGAGTCTTGTGATTTTGCATCAACATTTCCTTTTTGTTTCCTTCCTATATGATTTCACTAGTTACTATTTTTGTGTGCATTCTTGTTTCTCACTAACATTTGTATGTTATCATGTTCTAATTGTTTTCTCGTGTCATGGTCACTACAATGGTCACCCTCTCTAATCTCTATATATGGGGTGGTGTGGCATATATCTATATCGATGTGGTCGAAGAAAGTATAGATTATATTTGGGGCACCAGTTGGTCGGTCAAGTGAAGATATATAAATAGGGGCCTAACAGGGGTGAACAAACCCATATCTATGCAAGTTCTATATATAGGGTCGAGTTGGTGTTCCTTGATAGCATCTTTGGTGGGGATATCTACGTATGGGTCGAGGGAGATAGTTGCACTTGACCCCCTCCCTGGTTCTATATGGATATGGTATGGGATTGATCGAGGCCAGATAATACCCATATCTAGAGAGGGCCCTTATCCTATACATGAGTGGGTCGAGTGTAATCCATATTACCCCTGCAGCAATCCCTATATCGAATATGCATATCATTTTTATCTTTCCTCGTTTGGGATTCATTTGATTTTGTTCATCTCATACACCCAAAATGAGTGGGGAAAACATTGGGCGAACCTTTTCACCTCCCATCAATTACCAAATTGTACAAGTAGGAATATAATATAACTTAGATACATAATAGGGCCATAAACATACTTGGCCAAAAACTCATCCTAGACGGAACCACGCAATATAGACAGAGGCAGTGGGTGCTAGTATCCCACAGGTACTCATATCACAGGGGAAAACATTTACATAGCAATTTTCAGCAATTGCACACTCACATCTTTCTCTATCTTCAATGATTACATAGTTTCAAATTGTAATCGAGTTAATAACATGAACTAAATAAGGAACTAACTACTTACTCAGAACCAAAGCAAGAATAAATAAGGAAGTGACACCTAGGGCATATGTAGGACAACGATATGCCTGGAACAATGTGTCACCGAGGCAAGTTAAAAATTGGGTTTGTGATCATCTGCAGTGGCACTTATCCATGGGGAAGCATTAACGGTTGGAGGGAAAATCCTATGAGATTTATCAATACACTTTCCCTTAATGACAGGATGCCTAAATCAGAAGCTTAGTGTCGGAACACAATAAATCCATAGTTTGGTGAAAGGATGCCCAAATCCTTCATATTATCCCAACCTACTCCTAAGCAACAAGTTTACATGCAAGAACAAATTTATATCCATTTCTCTTTCAACATTTCAGGTGTGTACTATAACCCCTTGGTTTAGCTTTTTCTAATACACATTTCTAATTTTACACATTGCTCAAGTTAAATTTCAATTGCATTTACTTAAATAATTGACTACACTTGTTTTATTTTGTAGGTCCTATCATATCCCAACAAAGGAAAAACAAGCAAGAAATAATGAAGAAAATCTCAAGCATGCTTGAGAAAAGTTGATATTCTAATGAACTACATGCACACATGATTATCACTCCACGCATGTAAAGCTTACCCCTATGATTCTTATCCTTCCATTCCTTTAGAATTCCACAATACACATTTTTCACTATTCCATTTGACATGCTACAACACTCATTTGGCATGTTATTGGGCAATATATTCTTTCGAGTCCTCAAGTTATGCTTTTCTTTTCTACTTTATGTTATTGAATCCTTATTCACCTAAAGATAAAGTGGCGGAAAATGTAGTCACTAAATCACACACTTACTATGGACATCTAGCCCCTAAATACATCATTTATATGCATAGTTCCTAAGCAAGAGAATTACACATTAAATATCCTTTACTTTTCTTTGGCATTTATTTATCGTTTTCATCATTATTGATTGTTGTTTTGGATTTGTAACTTACATTTTTGCATACTAGTTGAAATGTTTCTCGGCCTTGATTCCATTATTTTATCTCTCTAGTACCTATACAAAACCACCCATTAGAGACAGGAGCGTCGATCCCTAGTATCCCCTTTGGGTGCTTTTGTCCTCTTCCCTTTTCTAAGTTTTCGGATGTTACATATTTCATATCTTTGTTTACTACCATGGGTCGGTCTTTCACTTGTTAATGACTAAACTTAAGCAAAGGAAAACACACACACACACACAACACACACACACACACACACACACACACACACACACACATGTCATATTTAACCTCATTAGGGAAAAATCATTCAAGAGGCATACACATCTACAAGGAGCTAATATTTTCTTCTATCTACTACACCAAGGATTGCATTTTGGGACTGCATAGGGGTTTTATTCTAAATTCCATACATTTGGACAAAGTAGTTGTATCCCACTATTTTTTGTGTAACTAACACTAGGGTCTCTCTCTCTCTCTCTCTCTCTCTCTCTCTCTCTCTCTCTCTCTCTCTCTCTCTCTCTCTCTCTCTCTCTCTCTCTCTCTCTCTCTCTCTCTCTCTCTCTCTCTCTCTCTCTCTCTCTCTCTCTCTCTCTCTCTCTCTCTCTCTCTCTCTCTCTCTCTCTCTCTCTCTCTCTCTCTCTCTCTCTCTCTCTCTCTCTCTCTCTCTCTCTCTCTCTCTCTCTCTCTCTCTCTCTCTCTCTCTCTCTCTCTCTCTCTCTCTCTCTCTCTCTCTCTCTCTCTCTCTCTCTCTCTCTCTCTCTCTCTCTCTCTCTCTCTCTCTCTCTCTCTCTCTCTCTCTCTCTCTCTCTCTCTCTCTCTCTCTCTCTCTCTCTCTCTCTCTCTCTCTCTCTCTCTCTCTCTCTCTCTCTCTCTCTCTCTCTCTCTCTCTCTCTCTCTCTCTCTCTCTCTCTCTCTCTCTCTCTCTCTCTCTCTCTCTCTCTCTCTCTCTCTCTCTCTCTCTCTCTCTCTCTCTCTCTCTCTCTCTCTCTCTCTCTCTCTCTCTCTCTCTCTCTCTCTCTCTCTCTCTCTCTCTCTCACTCACACACACACACACACACACACACACGAACTACATTGAGTCTGAAATGTATTGTAACACTCGGTGACAATCACATTGGGGTGACCATTGAGGTTATCCAACTCAAGCATATATGCATATATTTATTCATCTAATGTGTGCTTGAGTATTGTGCTAGTAGCTAGGGTTTCTTTTATATGTATATGTGCGTGATGAATAGAAGTGCAAGGAATTTGATGCAACCTACGGTGATCTAAAGACGATAATAAGTGAAACGAGAAAGAACTAGGACTGAATCTATTCTAGAGACATCGATTGCCCAAAGCAGTGCGTTAGCCCCAGTGTGGCCCTATCCCATTCCAGGCATTCATGTCCCTAAGATCATCACATTCCAATTTCGACATAGAGCTTATACGGTCAAAATTTGCCCTTCCAGCTTGTTCATCGCCTGATCAGAATTTTTCCCAAATCTACACTTACAAGTTGAGTCGTCTTTATCTTCTATCTTTAACTCTTACTTTTATTTATGTACCTAGATCTTGCATATTTATTGTTATATTTATGTCACAGCGTCGTCTTACATAAGATTAAAAATTCATTAAATCACACAACATGATCACAAATTATAATTTGACAATGATAAATAATTCGGGAAGCCAAAAGTGTGCAAGAGTTGCAGGAACCAAGAACCAAACACATCCAAGACTATCCGGAAGGGTCAACACCATACAGTATGGCCTTGGAAAAGTTTCTGATCTGCCCCATATTAGTTTCTAGCTACAGCCTCTAGAACGAATCATTCTTAAGATCATATCTTCTTGTTCTAGTAGTGTAACCTCCCATATAACATTTTAAAATCATCTGTAATAAGGTAGGTGCACTCGTACCTTTTTTTCAAGTTCATATCTTATCTAACATATCAATTACAAGTATTAAATTGTTATTTTGATTGTGGTAATCAATGTTGGAAGTTAATTAATCGAGAATAATCACTGTTGCTAGCCCGTACATCCTTTAGTGTACTTAATTTACTAAAATCGATTAAATTTCATGTTAAATCTAATTAAAGTGTAAACACGAACAATGAACTATTTTCTCCAAATGAGGGGGATGTTATTGCACCAACAATTTCTTTGAGACCGCAATGGTGTCTTTACTTGTAGGACTTACATCATTTATGAGACCTAGATCAATGTTAAAACTATATTCAATCCCTATTGGGTAAATATGATCTATTCTAGAAAGATTATTCTATCAAAGTTTGCATTCTATAAATTTTCTCATACTTTTGTCATTTGTATGTTGGTTTCTTTAATCTAGAAAATTGGGTATACTTTTACCATTATGCTTTGTTTTCTTGCATCCACGATAGTTCCCCTCGCCTGTGACAGGGAACTACACTTTACGTGGTTTAGATTCATTTGAAATATTTAGCATATGTTACAAGATTAGTTGGTCAAATGTGTCATGTGCTTCCATATGCTTGAGAATTTTGTATGGTCTTGTGATAAGAAATTTTCGTGAGTACGTAATTAAGCTGACGGGTTTTCTTTTATGTTTAGAAATTATTAAATTCTATGAGAAATTCAACCAAAGAATACTCAAGAGCCCACAATAGATTAAATCTCAGAGCCCACAAGTATTGCCAATGTTTGAGCAATCGGTCTTTTGCATTTCATTTGTTAATCAAAACCTTATTAAAATAGATATATCGTATGAAAAAAATTTATACAAATGAAAAAATATGAGTAAATTTTATACAAAATAAAAGCGTATGAAGCAAAAATTGCAAGCGAAGAAGCATGTGCAAAAGAAACAACATACACTAGTTGAAGTTTTATGTTCGGATATATCTGCAATACAAAAATAACAATAAAGTACACACACTAATGTAGTAATCTACGATACTAATCTGATGGAAAAAACAAAGAATACAAATAAAAATAGTTAATTACGAGATATAATTTTGGTATGGGAGTAGTAATTTGTTATAATTTTACCTTATTTTATTGTTTTTGTGTGTTGATCGATTATTGGTCTAGATTCAACGCTTGTTGACAGAGATTCGTATTTTTGTTTTATTTTGACATATCCCACTCTATTTTTCCTTTGTTTATCTTTGTTTTCTTCAGGTTTGTTCTCTCTTTACTTTATTACTTTCACTCTCCTATTTGTTTTTTTGTTGTTAGCTTATTGTACATTTGAGGTGACTTTTTCTTGAGCGAGTCCATTGACCTATATTTGGGTTTCCTATGTTTTTTGTTTTGGAAGGTGTAATAATAGGTTTTTAATTTGAATCAAACAAATATATAGATACATAGGTGCATTAGTGCGCTTCGATTATATAACAAAAGAACTACAATTGTAGATACATCAATTTAAAGCAATTTCATAATGAACAACATTCGAGCATTTAAAGAAATGTGAAGAGCATTTAGCATTCTTTGTTGCATTTAAGTGATTGAATGCGATAAAAATTGGTACTCACAATACATTAGGTTGCATGCCACAAACACTTGGTATTTGAAGTAACATTCAAACATTAAAACCCTTGGGGTTGGGCTCACTTGGCCCCAGTCATTACTTTAGGTGGCTCAAGTCGTGGGTTCGATTCCTAATTTACTTGGAGTGGGACATTTTCATGTTGCTCCAAAGATTGATTGGTGGTGCTTGCCTTATATTAGAGCCTCGCTCTTGAAGCTCCAAACATTTCCATTGCACATTTTCGGTATAAATGCCTTAATTTCATTGATAGATTATAATATTTTATTAAAACTACAAACCTATCTTATATATGTGTGTGTGTGGGTTGGGGGCGGGGGCGGTGGGGAGATAGTAGGAATGCAATGTTAGATCGTTGAATGAAAGAAAGAGTCTCGCTACAATTGGTACACTGCTGAGCTTTGGAACCATTATTTTTAAATTTACACGTTTCTAATGAAATTCACTATGCTCCGCACCTAGAGATTTTAGAGGAATCAATTAATAATAAGACCTTTTGTCTCATTCGTTGATGGTTTCGATGGTACTAGAGATTCTTTCACCAACCTCAAAGATTGTAGAGAAATTTTATATAAGCACAAAAGTCCACCTTCTTCGTCTTGGCCGACCATCTTCGTCTTATTTGATAAAATAATAATTAAAAGCCATTCGATTTGCGGTTCTCACTTTTATTTTTTATTTTTAATACTGCCAATCCATGCCGCACAACTATCAATGTTTTATCATCTATCCATGTAATGATTTATTGTATTTAGATACTGCTTGTCCATTTAGTACTCATTGCATTTTCATGAGTTTGGTCCACTTGATACTCATTCCATTTAAAAGTGATGCTCATCCATTTAATCCTTATGGCATTTAGATGATATCTTGATGTTGGTCCACTTGATATTCACTACATTTAGGTGTAAATATATGAAAATAGTTATCTAGTTATACTTCACTAGAATTAATTATAGGAATCACATTTATGTTTAATTAAAAATAAATTAGAAAATTATATTTAATTACATGAATATAAATAGTATTTAATGAATAAATATATTATACAATAATATTATCTCACATTAAAAAAATGGCAAAAGGGAAGCGGTTGCATCGTGGATTAGAACGGTCACTTTTCGAATCTCGGTGCTTAGCTTGAATGCCACACGGTCTCACCTCCCCGTGATGCGGCGATGGTGCCCCCTTCGGGCCAGGGCTTGTCGGAAGCCTTGCAGAAGCTTCTGGGTCCCCGATGCCCCGCGTCAGGCAGTGTGCTTGAAGGTATAGACAAAAGCAGTCTTGGTCTAATACGCCCCCCTGCGGACTCCATCCATCTTCATCTTCGTATCCTTGGAGGACGATGTTGTTTGTAAGCGGCCCAAACAAAGCTTCTCTCAACTCGAATAATCTTTGCAAAATTTGTTGGTCGTAGGTTAACTGTGGAAGGCATTCAAAATTGGTGTGAAGTGCAGTGGGGTAGCGGCCTGAGTATTCACTTCCTTGAAAGGGGTTTTTTCTGGTTATATTTCGTAGTGCCGCTCAAAAGGACGACACCATGGTGAGGAAAGAATTTCTTCTAGCTGATTTAGGCTTGGAGATTCGCGATTGGGAGCCTCACTTCGACACGGCTAGAGCAGAAACAGAAGGACTACAAGTATGGGTTAGACTCTATTCACTGCCCAGTGAGTTTTGGTCTGCTCCCATTCTCAACAAAATCTGCTCAAGTCTGGGACGCGTAGTCCACATCGACCCTGTCACCTGGAAGGTACCCTCTCATCCTTTGCTAGGATTTGTATTTCCATCGATTATAATCGAAGCGACCATATTATCTCCATCGGGCTCTGGGAGTAAAAGGTGGAATATGAAGGTGCCACTTGCTTTAAATGTAAAAAAAGGCCACTTTTAAATGTAAAAAATACCGCAAAAATCCCCTACTCTGCACGGAAAAATGGAATGGAGAAAGAAATCCTCTCCCCCTCCTCTCCTTCCACTCCCGCTCATGTAAACACGTCTCAACCCATAGGAGTGGATTCTATCGACCCCTCCCCTGCTCTTGAGCCCATAACTCTGGACCCTGGTACCATCTCTTTGGTAAAAGAAACAGCAAAGCAATGGTTAAGGACTCTACAAGGATTTTATCCCTTTTTCACGATGGTATCTCTCTTGGCCTGGGAGGGAACGTCGTCTCTCTGGAAAAATGGGTGAATGAAAAGGACAAACTAATCTATCTAATGATGGTGACTCCATTGGTTCACAGGAGGTTGTCCATGAGGCTCACTCTTCTGATAACTTGCAGTTGTGTCCGATTCTCCCAACACCAGCACTTCTCAACATGGATCTAGGTCTGAAAAGCATTTTGGGTCACCCTTCTAAGAGTAAAATCTCCCAAAATGAGGTTGCAGCAGGGAAGCAACTTCAACTCCATTCCTTCTTTCCCTCTATGAGTAGGAGAGGCGAGTCCTCTCTCGAAGATCAAATGATCCTCTTTCTTGGAACGTTAGGGGCCTCAACACCCCTAACGGCGCGTTGTTAAGATGTTATGCTACCGATGCTTGATTGATATTTGCCTTCTCTCTGAGAAACTAAGATGTCGGTGGAAGGTCAAAGAATGGATGGTTTCGAAGATGGAAAGGTTGGGAAGGTTGATTTTCTGATTCTTTAGGTGCCTCGGGAGGTCTTGGAATTCTGTGGAAATCTAGTTTTGCACTCTTAAGCCTATTCTCGTTGATTCAAATTTCATGTGGTGTAAAGTTTTATTAAACATTCTGATGAGTCCTTTTTCTTATGCAATGTTTATGGTTCCTCTTATCCGATAGAAAAAGAGATATGTGGTTTAAACTTCATCGGTCCTTGATTCAATTTATCAACTCCAAGATTGTTGTCACTGGTGATTTCAATGCTACTCTTTCATATCTTGATAAGCGCGGAGGTATTCAATGGCAGCCACGTTCACAAGTGGACTTTACCTCATTTGTTTCTTCCACCAATTTGGTTGATGTGGAACCTAGTTAGGGTTGGTTCACATGGAATAATAGGAGGCCTAGGTTTAGTTCCATGGCAGTGCGTCTTGACAGATTTCTTGTTTCTGAATTTTGGCTATAGAACAATTTCCTTCTCAAATGCTTTGTTCTTCCACTCTCAGGCTCCGATCATTTCCTGATTTCCCTTAATATTTCCTTCGACCCCCTCATCACTCACCCTTCAAATTTGAAAACATGTGGTTGCAGGATCCTTCACTCAGGCCTCTGATTAAATTCTAGTGGGAATCCTTCAAAGTTAATGGGACCTAGATGTTCCAACTCTCCAAAAAGTTATCCCTGCTGAAAGATAATCTACGAAGCTAGAATATTTCATGCTTTAAAAATATTTTTCGGAAAAATAGAGAGTTGAGAAGGAGCTCCGTATTCTGAATGATTCTATCCTCTCACATGGGATGCTTTGAGCTGATTTCTTCAAAGAAAAATCACTTCTCAAGGAATTGGGAGATCTTCTTCTAAAAGAGGAAACTTACTGGCGTCAAAAATCCAGGAAGTATGGTGGTGCGACGGTGAAAAAAATACTAAGTTCTTCCATGCTTTCATAAAACCGGAAGAAATTTCAGCTACATTTCATCCCTCCAGTTGGATGATTTATCTGTTGCATCCACTCAATCTCAGATCAAATCCGAAGCAGTGTCTTTCTTCAATAAGCTCTTGAATGATGACTAGGCAACCCCCCTTGGTGAGCAGTCTTCCTTCTTCCATCAGATCCCTACCTCGGTCACAGATGCTGATAATGAAATGCTTCTCTCTCCATTCTCCAAGGAGGAGGTTCGAAAAATTGTTTTCTCAATGAAGAGAGATAAAGCGCCCGGTCCTGATGGTTTCCCGCCTCTTTCTTCCAGGACTTTTGGGATGTCATTGGGATTTTGTTTGGAATGCATTGGAGGAATCACGGGAAAATGGGAAAGATTTTAGGTGCTCTCAACCACACCCTCATCTGTATGTTTCCCAAAAAATCTCCTACCGAGTCTCTGGATGATTTCAGACCTATTTCCCTTTGCAACACGACATACAAAATCATTTCCAAAGCTATTGCAAATAGATTAAGTCCACTTTTGTCAAAATTGGTTGCTCATGAACAAAGCGGCTTCATCCCAGGTAGGTCAATTACTGATGGGATCATTATCTCTCATGAACTGATTCACACACTTCATTCCTCCTCCCGAGTGGCATGATGCTGAAACTAGATTTTAGCAAAGCCTACGATCGTGTCAATTGGAGGTTCCTCATCAAATCTCTTCAAGCCATGGGTTTTAGTTGGCAATTTTGTAATTGGATTTTCAACTGCATTGCCACTCCTCGATTCTCTGTTCTAGTTAAATGGTTCGGCTGAAGGTTTCTTCCAAAGCAGCAGGGGTTTGAGATAAGGCGATCCCTCTCCTCTTTTCTTTTTATTTTGGTCATTGAGGCTCTTAGCCGAAGTATCAAGTCTGCCATTCTGGATGGATCCCTCAAAGGCATTCTAATCACCTCCAATCTTCCAGCCCTTTCACACCAACAATTCGCGGACTGATACTTTCCTTTTTGGTCAAGGTTCTATCCCTGAAGCTAGGCACCTCTCTTCTATTCTTGATTCTTATTCTTTTGTGGCGGGACAGGTTATTAACTTTCATAAATTTGTCATTTTCTTCTTTAATGTTGCCCCTAGATTACAATGCAGGATCAAAGCAATTCTCGGCTTCACTGTGGGAGCTCTCCCACACAAATATCTGGGTATCCCACTTTTTCATGGGAATGGCAAAGCACATCTTTGGGACGGGCTTATAAACTCCATCTCTACCAGACTTCTCTCATGGAAAGGAAAATGGCTTTCCTGGTTGGTCGAGCCCTTTTAATTAATTCAGTTCTCCTAGCCATTCCGATTTATATGTTGTCTATCCTCCAAATCCCAAAATCATGTTCTGCTAAAGATTGAAAAGATTGTTAGAACCTTCTTATGGCAAGGAAATAATGAAGACACAATTTCACCTTGCAAATTGGGAAACGGTCAAACTTCCAAAATGCCTCGGAGGGTTGGGAATTCTGGACCTTGCTCTTCAGAATTTTGCCCTCGGAGAAAAACTTGTTTGGAACTTCATCTCAACGCCAAATGGCTTGCTTTCCAAGTTCTTTCACATAAGTATCTCGGGGGTGTCACCCGAGTTATTGTTATCCAAGATCAGAGCTCCCCAAAGGTTCGCACATTTGGAATTTCTTCTGTAAGTCCAAATCCTTGATTGCTTGAGTGACGGTCTCTTGGAACATCAATAACGGACAACTCACCACCTTCTGGGAAGAAAGTTGGAATGGTTCCCCTCCCCTTAATCTCACGTCTGAACTAAATAGAGTCATGAATTTGACCAAGTTGTCCTGGAGATCTTTGGTAGCTAACTACATGTCGTCTCGAATCTCGATGGCTCTCCATCTTGGCTCTGGAAAGATGTCTCCATTATTGGGGCTAATGCACAGGAGTCCAATCTCCTTAAGGATGCCTTATAGGATAGAAACACGCACTTTCTTAATGATGATGATTATTTGATTTGGCTTGGGGATGCAACAGGTTCTTACTCTGTGAAAGCAGGTTATAATATTCTCATCTCTCATTCTGGCCAAGGGCTTCCATGTTCCTACGGATGTTGGCATCCCAGTATCTCTCCTAAGGTGGAAATTTTGGTTGGTTGGTTTTGAAAAAGAAGGTTCTTACTCAAGTTAGGTAGAGATCATGGGGTTACGCCGGACCTTCCATGTGTTTGTTGTGTGGTGCTATGGAGGAAGATCTTGATCACCTCTTTTTATTTTGCCCTTTTGCTTCTAGCTGTTGGGATTGGCTCCTGAACAAATTAAATCTAGCCTAGGCACCTTGTAATAATATTGGTGTGACTCTTCTCTCTTGGCCGAACTTTAACATTAACAGCACCCTCAGCTCTATTTGGTGCATTGCCCCCTACTTCCTTCTCTGGCACATATGGTGGGAATGCAATCTTCATCTCTTTAGGGAACAATCTGCTGAGCTGCCAGCTTTTCTCAACAAGCTGGAAGTGGCCATCTCTAGAGAGAGTTAGTGTTAATTGTTTATCACATTCTACTTTCTCCTCTAGGGATTTTGTTATTATGCACTCATGGCCACTCATAAAGCAACTCAGACCTAGCTCAATAGTTAAAAAAGGCCTCTCACAAGTTGAAAAATTTATTCGTAGAAAAAGGGCAAGGTGGCAACCCCCTCCGAAGGGCACATGGAAACTTAATTTTGACGGTGCCTCTAGAGGGAATCCTAGGTAAATCAGGTGCAGGTTGTATTCTCAGGGATGAATTTGGTAATCTTATCAGAGCTGGCTCCTACCCACTCAGAGATGGCTCGTGTAATGTTGCCGAAGCCCAAGCACTCCTGGAAGGAGTCAAGATGGCTGCCCAGTTAGGTTGTCCTCATTTATTTATCGAAGGGGATTCCCAAATTATCATATGTGTAGTCTCTAGAGGCACATCCCCTTCGTGGAAAATCAACATCTTTATCCCTCAAATTCTTTATTGGTTAGATAAAATCAGCTCCTGGAACATTACTCATAACTTTAGAGAAACTAATCAAGTGGCTGATTTTCTTGCAAATTATGCTATTGATCACCCTACCGCCATCATCACTTCAGGTACCGATCAAGATTGGATTGGGCTGAAAAACTTTATTTCCCAAGGACGGGCCAGCTCGTCTTCGCAGTTGGGATGTGGCCTCTCACGTGTGTAGCGCTCCTTTTAAGTGTGGCGTTGGCTCCCCTATTCTTTGTGTGTTTGAACTTTGTTCTCACCTGCACACTCCACCGAGTCTTCCAATGGATTTTCTTGGCTTTCCTTTTATCACTCTACACAGCTCGTTCGGATGTCACCTCTGCACTGGAAATCAATCGCGCCTGTTTGTCTGGTGTCTTTCAGTATTTCTCGAACTAGGAAGCCGAAGCTATAGAGACCATTTTGGGTGACCCTTACCTTTTTCGTTCCGTCAGCACGTATGCAATGCAGATATATATCACCGCCGCCTTCATTTCCTTTTTGTGTGCTTCGGAGGAGGATTTAATCATCATGGAATTCCTCGCCAACTCTTTTGTCCATCTCGCCTTCCGTGTCAACCTCCGCAAAGAACTAACCGACTTCTCTTTGCCAAACCCCCTTCTCTGGGTTGAGGAGGTCAACGCCCTCACTTATTGGCTTGGGGGGCGTGACATCAAATGGATACGTAGCCAGTACAGGGAGCTTCTCCATCACGCTCAAAGCATCAACACACTCTTCACATCAAAGCAACTCGATCATCGTCTGCTGACTGAAATTAACATTGATGCCGTTGGCTTTCCAATTTACTCCGCCATAGACCAGTGGAATGCTCTCAGGGATCGGGCTCGGGATTCATACAAGTTTCTCCTTCAAGATTCCAATCGGCGTGCTGACACAGGCTTCAGATGATACAGTGCACCCCGCGCCTTTCCTTTTTGTCTCGCACTATTTTTTTGTTTTTGTTCAAGTTTTTTTCTTTGGCTCTCTCGCCACGTCGTTGGCTTCAGCTCCTCCTCCCTCTTTTCCCTTCCTTTTTTCTTCTCTTGCCCCCTCCCCCTTTCCTTCTTCTTCCCCTCTTTCTTCCTTCCCGCTTGTAATTGGTCCTACTTTTGGGGTCCTCCCCCCGGTTCATAGCTCTAGATAAAAGCGTTTAAATATCAAAAAAAAATTTATCTCACAGATAATCATGGTAATTGAAATCTTTGTATAAGAATATAAAATTAGGGTTTTAGAGTGATACATGGTTATTTCTAAATTTAAAGATAAATGTCAAGAGTAGGTAGTAAAAAATAAATCTAAAAAGCGAGACAAAATAGATCTAGAATAATCAACATAAAATATTCACCTATATCAAAATTGTATCTCTTCTTAATTGGCACAACCAAAAATCATAATAAAATAGTTATCGAAGCGCCATATACCACAAAACTAATCATACAACATTGATCCTCTGCTCCTATGCTCGAGAATAGTTTATGCGATATTTTATATGTTCTAATATTGAGTTAGCTTATATCACTTATCTATAATAAATGTACTTTATCACAATTCTTTAAGCTTTACAATAGGATAAGTGGACATATAATGCTACAATAATTAATAAATGTCCCTTCTATATTGGCTTATCATATTTATTGTTTATAATGGAGTCAAAAAGTAAAGGGAACTTATCCTTGCAAAAGTTAATTATACACTTGATTTCTTAATATAGTATTGGATATATGATGGATGTAATGTATGTAAACATTAAGATATTGAGTAATCTTATTGTATTGTCCTTCATTCCTTTGCATAGTGTTTCATGCCTATTGGAGTGATTCCATTTTAAGGAGTTTCTTAGGTTTCAAAATATTAGATCATTTCCTACATGATCATTACGCCGAAGACGTTTTCTCTAGTAGACACGCGGGGCTTCGACTCTCCGTACTTTACTCGTCCATCCTAACTATCTCGCTTCGCTTTCGTGTCATCGACCAAATTAATCTCGGTAGTCCACATTTATGTTATGCGTTTGGCTTCGATGGAGAGGTCTTAGACACGTGGGAAGACATAAGGGTGGGCCCTTGGGGAGTCGATATTACTTTGCGTGTAAATACGTGCGTTGGCAAATGCCCTCGGTATACGTCGGTAAATGTGTGTAAGGAAGGCGTAACAAGTGTATCATTTCATTGAAGTCACTCACCGTGAATACGTACAATTGCCACCGTATAGCAATTTTTAAAGGTATTCGTCAACATTGATGTACTTACCATAAATTTGTTTGAAACATTTTTGTTAATAAAATTGTGTGAATGGAGAACATCTCCTAATATTATTTAATAGGATAAATTTGATTATTTAAATATGTTTATAATAATTTTTCAAATTCATGCAAAACATTTTTCCTTCATAAACATCACTTGTATTTTTTTACTATTTATATATGTATTTTAGGATAGTTTTTATATTTTAAAATTTTGTTCCTTCAAAATATTATGGTTGCTTATATTTTTACTTTTAAATTATTTTTAGTTGTTTTATTTTCTTATTGAGAAGTGCACACTAGATTACAATTATGAGCAAGCATACAATTAAGTTAAGGACATCCATGTCTCAAAGTCACTCAAGGAACAAACCTAGCCTTAACACACTGTTAAAGTTACTTAGGGCACAATCCTAGCCTCAACCGTTTTGACTCTTTGTGTCGGGTATCTCCAAGGCCTTGCACTAAAAAAACATGATCCCTGGTGGGATTATTCCAAGCCAATCAACTTCATCAATAGACGAAGGGCCCTCCAATATAATTAATATAAAAAGAAAATTACAAAAAAGAATCATAAATAGTATAATAACATTCATTCCATTATTTTCAATCACGAGGAACAATTAATCTAAGTGTCATAAGTAATGGAGTTCATCTCACTTCTATATTATTTGCAATCACATTCATTCTATTATTTTTAAATGTGGAGTATACCTATCTTTTTTTTATTATTGGCAAATAGTTTTTTGAAAGGGACTATACCCTTGTACAAAGATGACTCAGAAGCCAGATGTGCCCAAGTGAGCAAAATATCAAAAGGTCAAAAACAACAAGGGCGCAAGCAGGAATAGAACCTACTAAAGACAGCACTAAAACCCGCAAAGCCCAGCAAGAGAACAGCAAAAGAACAGCGCCGATGGGAACAATAACAACCAGCCTAAGTGCCCCGGCGCGCACCCCCACCACGAAAACCGCGGAAAGATTTTCTACAAACAGTGCTCCAGCCCGCCATGTTTTCGTCATCCACGTCGAGAACCTCCTCTAAATTACCATTTAAAACAGAATTTGAAACCCTCGCCTCACTTTTACTGTCCATCTTCCTTCTGCAACGGTTCAAATCCGCATTTAAAGGTCTTTGTTTATGAGCTTTCATAGATTTACTATGTCGGTTCACTTCCCGCGTGGCAGTCTCCAAATCTGCCGTAATTAAATCTGTTTCTGACCCAGTCTCCCATTCGGAAGATTCACTATCTACCTTGTTTGACTCGTGACCAGTTTTGAATGGAATTTCCCGCGTCTTCCATGCCGTAGCAGCCTGTCCCACGCGTGCAGAGAGGTCGCCGTGTGAAGCCGCGAGTAGAGCCATATCGGACTGGTTAGTTCCGCCATCGTTGCAATTTCCTGTGCGTAATGTGTCAGGGATCTCTCCTTCGAAGATCCGCACCTCCTCTCTGCTGTTTTTCCTGTCTATTTCATCCACTGTCTCCGCGGAGCACTTGCATAGTTTGGCTTGGAAGTTGACCTTCCAACATTTGGGACAGAGACTCAAACCGTGGTCTTCGGGGATGATGTTCTACGCACAACACGGCTGTGGGAGAAGAAAGAATGATATTCTTTGGGAGAATGACCCCCACCTCCATGCTAACACATAGTCGTGCTCTTACAAGCTCGCTTCTAGCTTTTGTTGCGGAGTTCCAAGGATATTAGCTCTCCCATTGAAGCTGTTATGCCAAAAAGGACTTCGTCCTCCCAAAATTCCACTGGAAGAGCCGGCAGAGATATCCAAATGGGCAATTCCTTGATTTGAAGAGAGACCCCTGGCTTCCATCGCCGAGATGCGCAGGCGCTTCTTCCAAACATCCAAGGAGCAGCGTCGAGAACCTTAATCATCTCAGCTTCCTTAGAAAAATTGAACAGGAGGGCGTGGTCGGGAAGAGCGATGATATCAACCCAGCAGCACCACTTCCGGCCGCACCATTTGCGGACAGCATCGATATTTGGACGATAGCTGCAAAAAGCTCCAATTAGTGCAAAGGGAAACCTGGACTTGGCCTTCTCAATCACAGATTCTGGAACAGAAATGCAGTGCACTTTCGTTTCATCATCCCAGATGGAGGAAAGGGCAGTAAACACCCCTGTGGATTGAGGGAATAGCTTGGACCTCCATGAGCAAGTTTCCATGGTCGCGGAGCAGCTGCGGAACAATCGCAGAAGCGCCACGCAGGCAGCGCGGGAACGGCCGAGCGAATCAGCCGCGAGCAATCCCGGAGCAGATCTCGGGAGCGTAACAACCGCGGGCAGTCGTAGAGTAAGCCAGCGGAATGCCAGCGGGAAATGCCAGCGGGAACGGCCGCGGAACAATCGCGGAGCAATCTGAGCAGCTGAAAACCCTAGTCATGAGCGAAAAACATTGATCTTATAATTTCTCAAAATAAAAAAATCGTAAATTTAAATGTTATACATATAAAATATGTACACAAAAATTGTTTAATAAGTTTTTCATGCATTTTTTTACTGTCATCTCAAGTTTCTTCTCATTTATTTCTATGCATTTATAGTTGTCATTTTTTTCTTTTTCCTTTAAATGTTTTGGAGTGTCCTTTTTCTCATAAATGTCATCCCATATTTACGTTGAAGTTGTTCTCATTGTGGGAAAGGCCTGGGCACCGTCTAACAGGAGCCAGACATGCAACGATGGAGATCGTGTCTGCGATGATTAACGTACATGGTCGATGAACAAATTAATCACAATGGTTCATTTTACTACCCGCCCACTCTGCTTACGTCTCCAATTATCAAATTCAACAACTACAACAACTTGACTTGAGATGATGTGTCCACTCCATGTGTCCCTTTCTCAAAAAATACAACAGAACACAAAGAATACAATTTCCCTTACATTGAAATGTGCTCTAACTACCTTTAAATCACAAGGGATGTCATTGTTGACAATAATCTTCTCCACCCCCTTTTCTCCAATTAAAACGATTGTCAAAAATAGTGTGGGGTTTGTACGTTCCTGTTCGTAACAAATCAATCCTCCACATAGGTTTCCCCAAAAAAATTCCATCCTTGAAATTATCCTCCCTCGATGCCCTTCTTTGTTTCCCCTCTTCCTTTGTAGTGTTTTTCTCCCTCAATTTTCACTTTTTTGACCCTACCTCTTTGATATTCACATCGACGCACCATATTTTTTGTATCTAATTTATGGTTTCTATCTTTTGATGACTAACCCTTGTCTAACAACTAGTTTTGGCCAAAAATTACATTCTAATGACCTGCACATTACTATTTAACTGAGAAAGTGTCATCCAATCACAATCACTAACAAATTATATATTGAAATGCTTTCTTACTTTTACAAATATGTATAGCTTCACATATCTTATCCCTTTTTTTTAAATACCAATTCCTAAATTCATATATATACAAAAGTAAACATAATTTTTTTATAAACATGGTCTTTTTAATCCAATAAGGAGCTTATACATATTTCTTTGCATTTGTTACCGAGGACTGAAGAGAAACCGTTCCGTCAAATTCCTCCCAAGTATGATCCCGAGTCATGTTTTGTATCATTGATGCTAGCATATTTTTATGACCGTTGCCACTAGAAATGTTGTTGAGTGCTAGCTATATAAAATAAAATTCATCTTCGTAAGAATGATTTCACCCATGGAATATGTATCAAACATGTACGTATTTAATTCCATTCATGTATTTGCCTTATCTAACCATTTGAAGCCCTCCCATTTGTGATCCTTGACAATGGTGCTTGTTGATGGTTGATACCACTGGGAGTATCGATGGCTAAAGATGATGCCACCGATTCTATAAATTTCAACCGTGTAATTTTGATTTCTAACCACTCCATTACCTATATAGTTGCATTATGGAGGGGGCTAATAACCTCCTAATACCATGTTTTAACATTCACCTGTCAACCAGGGGCAAAAATTGTAAGTTTTGTTTGGAGATGTTTGTTTGCACACTTCTTGCTTTCTACATTTACTCAACCTTATAATTGAAAGGGAGGAACTAAGGAGCAGAGAACATGGTTGGCTTTTGAATGAGTAACATTTTTAATATCCCACATTTACAATTTTGACTCTTTAATCACAACTTGCACTCACATGAATGATACAAACAACATGGAGATAATAATGTCAAGCACAACTAACAATAATCATTTTGGTAAGAACTATTCCAGACATGAAGTAGGTGTGAGAAATGTGGGTATTTAATTACCACCTTATTTATAACTTTTCATTCATTTATGTGTCTTCTCTAAAAAATTAAACACCATCCAATGACAATCCTTGACTCTAATGCTTGTTTATAAATGACATCAATAGGACTATTGATTTTTCCCATTCTCTTCAATCACATTTCAAGTACTTTCCTTTAAACAATCACCCCAAATAGTTACACCTCCCTAACATTACCACATACTACGCCATGAGAGACCGTACTAATTTTTACTTCTATTCCACTCTCTCTTCCTCCATATAATTGTCAAATCTAATACCTTTACTAGCACAACTATGCTTCTTCTTTTCCTTCCCTTTTCCATAAATATTTCTTCCATCACATCCCTTCGGCGTTCACATCGATTGCTCGCGTGCGACTACTAGTCATATATGCTTTTAATATGGTACTAGAGTTAGTCTCCCTCTATTTGTAGTTATGGATTTCTAAAGAGTTTTTGCATTTTTAATTCTCGCCCACTTCTCCACAATCCTTACACATTTATGATTTTCCCATCTTTTAGGTTGTCAAAAATACCATAAGGGTAATTTGCATTTGGGTAAAATACATTTATTAAGACATTTTTTCAAGGTTTTCCAATTTATAGAAAAATCTTAATTTTTTTATAATAGTTATAATATTTTTCTATAAATTTCAGTAAACATTTCCAAAATATTGGGATTTAGTGGGTACATTTAGTTTTTGGCAAAAAATTTAAGTTCAACACATTAAGGAGAAGCACGGACCAACAAGATCTTCAACAAAGTTATTACATTTTTCTAAAAATTTAAAGATTGGAATATTATATTTTCACATTCTAAATTTTGAAAACTTCCATAAAGTTCAAATTTGAAAAAATATGACATTTTGGACACTTGTGACATCCTTTTGAAGCTTAAATTTGTTTGGAAGAAACCTTAACATCGCTAGCCTGGCGCCATTGCCCCCGTGTGAACACCTACACCACTTTCCACCTTAATTTTCGCTTGTTCCTTTCATACAACGAAAAATTTGTTGAGAAATTCAAGCGCCTTTTCTCGGCCCTAAGTCCTCCCACATGCCCACATCATCATGTAAATTTTGAGCCATTAATGTTAACCATTAGTAGTTAATGCTTACTACCTAGTGATTATCAAATAGAATGTCATGATTAATGCTAGCTATAAGTCACCCATATGAGTAGGTGTTAAACTATTTAAGCTCATAAGGATTCACATTTCCCTTAAAGGGACTATTTTTAAAGTTATTTTCCTGGTTCATAACTTTAAATCCAAGAAGCCTAGGAGGGTAATTTATTTTTTACCCTTCATATTTTTCAATATTTATGTAATGATTGAGTCATTTTGAACAATCTTATTTTCCATAATTTACAAGAATTCCAATATTTTAATTTAATTCCTGTTTTTAGGAATTTTGAGGAGCCATGTCTTTTGATACATCAATTCAACTTTTTTAAGTGAATTTTTTGTTACAATGTCAATTTAGATTTTTTCAATTATATATTAAGACATAAATTTTCAAAAATGAATATTTCTCATTGTAAATTGATTTGTAAATACAATATGTAATAAAATGGCACCTACTTCTATAAGGCGGATCACTTTTGCATCATTTAATATGGATTTTAAAATTTGGGTGAGGTCTACTTCATCATCTCATCTTTAATGACAAAAATTTTATTAGGGAAACAAATTGTAAAAATATGTAATTATAAACAATTGTGAGGTTTTTAGCTTTGAGTTTGTTTACGTTTAAGATCACTTCTATGTCGAGTTTTCATCTAGTTTCATTGTAATGGATTTGTTTCAAGAGCTCAACATTCTCATGTAGACCAATAATAACCTAAAATCGAAAAATAACATATTATTTCTGAAGGATGTACACTTCAATAGGATACTATTAAAATTGTTGAAGAGAATAGGAAAATGAAAACAAAAACCTCGGGTTGTTTTTCTCACTCATTTCAGAAGGCACCCTCATTCACTCACTAAAGGATATAATTGCACACTTGCAACATAATATATTGAAATTATGGATGCCCCATTCATTACGACTAGTCCTTCATATGACACTTTACGTGTTCCTAAATTTGGTGCACATCCTATTGATATGTTTTAAGACTGCGATATACCAAATCCGTAGTTGAATTTTATATTTGATGCACATGTTGTTACACCAATTATAGCTCCCACTTCATATAAACCTACACATGTGCTTGGATCATATGAGAATCACAACACTATTTTTGGATCCTTTACATTTTCTCCCATGGGTCATTTTGGTGGATGTATTGATAAAAACTTACAAGGAATTTTTCCCCTAGTGCCCTTAATTTAGTTGTCACACTTGGAAATGTCACCGTAATATTTATAATAAATAATCCATTTATATGTACTTGTATTATTTCAAATATCTTGTCCTTCTATCCCGCACCCTATATCCACTAGATAATGACCATTTTCTAATTTAAATATTCATAAATCACTTTATATCCTATTAAACACCTATGTAAACTTTCACATGTATTAGACCTAATTTATGTCAAACCCTAGATAGGTTCATAGGTTATTGAAAGGTTCATCATTGAGCCTTTCCACCTCATACTGAATCTAGATCCATTTACACTATATGTTTACACCATAATTAATCTATATGTGTTGTTAAAGTATACCAATATGAATGATGTAATGGTTAGAAATAGGTATATTGTTCTAAAATAATTGACTTCTAACATTAATCACACATGACAAGAATAATGCATTCAAACTTGAATTGATCGGGGTGATTGATAAGTGATGAGTAACTAGCTCAAATGCACAAGAGGAGAGATAAATTAGTTCTTGGGATGATTCAAGAATCATCTATGTGTACAAGATAATCTCTGGAATAAAAATGTTTGGAGATTTGGATTTTGCACCTTTGGAGATTCGGAACTCAAAACCGAACATATGCAAGACTCGTATATGTACTATATGGTGTAGGTAAGAGGTACATAGTATAAAATAAGAGATGTATAGTTTTATACCCTAACATAACCTAAAATTTTAACTGCATGCATGTTTCACTTTCTTGGAAATGGTGCTCACAACATGCTATTATTTCTTACAAAATTTTGGGATGACTTATTATGACCTGCAAAAATTAGAAACCCTAGTTACATATAGAACCCTTCATTAGAGCTTTAAAAATAAAAGGAGAAAAAAAAATTTATGCGTTTGAGGTTGGACCACCCTTAGTAGTTAGAATCTTAGTTGTTGAAACCATCTAAGTGTTTCACTACATATCCTTGTTGTGTAAATCAAGCCTCATGTAGTTCTCATATGTGTTTTTGCAAGTGTGTATATCTAATTAACCCATAGGGGTGCCCTTGTGTCTCTTGACACCAAGATAGTAAGCTAACTACATAATATAGAATGTAATTTTCGATTAACTAAAATGGGGATTTAGAAGTTAATCTAAGAAGTACAATAATGCAATAACTGAAATATAAATGTTAAGTAATTTATTTGATATTTTAAATAAAATTAATTAAATGAAATAGGAGGGAAAATATACTAACCTGAAAAGAACTTACCTCGCAATAATTTGGGACTGGACAAAGTGATGTTTTGGTGGAACTGGATGTTGTGACGAACCTTAAAAATTATAGAAGTGGCAGATTTGGCGGATTGGGGTGTTTGGAGAAGGGCACAGCGGTTCTGTGGGCACCTGTCTGCAGATTGACTAAACCGAATTTGATAAGCTCATTAAGCCTTCGTAATATTTCACCTTTGATCGGCTAGTGCGTGTTTACTTTGTTGATGTCATTGTAAATCACCAATGAATAATATCTTGTAAAACCCCACACAAAAGCATCAAACCCTAAAAAAAAGATGCAAATGAATGGGTCGAACTCTCCTTAGTTTCCAAATGGATGGACTTATGATTGAGCATTGCACTACATCTCAGACCTAATGTAGTTCTATGTGCTTGTGTGTGCAATCATGTGCCTAGGGTGCCCTAGTGCCAATGATGCCAAAAGTAGCGAGGAAATAACTAGATAAAAATGTAGAATGGTGGATGGAATAAAATAAACTCCCCTTCCTATGTAGTGTGTGATGTAAAATAGTGCCCAAATGTAGTCCCTTTCCTTATGTAGATAGCTATCCCTTAGTAGAAATAGTCTTCCCTTAAGATAGTGTGTATGTTGTGTTTATATAGGGATATCTTGCTCAAATTTCGACACTAATGACCCGACATGCCAACTAGCACCTAGGGGAATGGGAAGGAAAATTACAAAGACTGGCCTCGAATATCTAAATGAGAACCAAATGTGATGGGGACCAAGGAGCCTAGAAATGAGGACCGGGCGCCCATGGGTGCCTTAATCCCTCCCTAGGTGCCCCTGGTCAAAGAATAAAGACAAAAGCGAGTGAATGACGACAACTAAGACTCCTTGAGAGATGACTGGAACTATGCGAGTAATCGACAAACCTGTGTAAAACACTCAATAAAAATGAGTGATTAAAGCGACAACAGGACTAAGGGATGGGTCATTAGTGAATAATTTTCTTACATAAGATCCATATATAAAACAACATACTTGGTGGTATAATTATAGTAGTAAGTGTATGATTTTGTGACTATATTTGCCCCCACTTTATGTTGGTGAGTGAGAAAGCTCGATAACATAAAGTAGATAGAGATGCGTACCTGAGAGAAATCTGGAGAAGCCCATGTTGTAGTAGAATGTGTAGATGTGGTAGAAGAGTGTGCCGAATGAACCATATAGCGTGTTGAACCATGGATTAGCATGTTGATCCATGCAACGTAGCGAGAAACATAATGTCATGATGAAGTGTTCTAAATGAGAGTGATGATTGTAATATTAGATAATTGATGATTTCAAATGTTGTATGATGACGATGAAATGGGGTAGGGAGTGATCAATTCCCAACCCTATTATGTGTACACAAAAAATTGACGAGGATTTAGGCATTTGGATGCTAGAGGAAGAGTGTAGGGAGAAAGGTGCATTATTATCCAACCTGTAACTACATCCTCAAGATCTAGCCACCGCATATGGAATCGATAAAAAATTGCGGTTTTTAATCCAAATAATTATGATCAAACAGTTGACCCATATAGGAGTGGTATAGGAAAGTCACTATTGCCCCCACTCCACGGGTGTCACCGCATGATGTGATGACTTCCAAATTAGGTCATCCGGAAGTGAACGCAAAATGTGTGTTTATCTGGCCCTTGGAGTTTTAAAGGAATACAAAAACTTTAATAAATTCAAAAGAAAACTCTGGGGGAGAAAAAATGGCTAAGAGAAAGAAAGTCAACTCATTGGTGATGGGCGAGTTATTTTCCAGCTAGTTGAAATAGATCAGATCGTGGTGAGCTAGTTGTGCGGCAGTGAGTTATAGAGGTAGGGAGCTTGTGGTTTCGGGGTTGAAGGAGTTTAGCGGGATGAAGAACATCATGATGGGGTGGCATTCAAACGACTTGGAAATAAGGAACTCGTAGAATGGCCACATGGTGCAAAGGAATTCAGCTCATCGAGCTAACTTGGTGAGCCCAAGTGTTAGTTCCAAGTAGGGTGAATGTGCCCACATCAGGGATGCGGGACCGAGCAGGCTTGGAAGAACATGGGCCTCGAGTTCCTTGGAACCTGGAAATCCCTATAGAATAAAGTGATGCGGCTTGGAAAGGATATGCACGCTGACGAGCTAGGTGGGAACAAAGCAATGTGGCTGCAAAGTGCACTTGGGGTACGTGACTCGGCCACTGAGGAAGGGGGAAACATAAGCCAATGTGGGTGTGGGGGACTTTGTGTGCCCGGCGAGATGGGAGAACATGGGTTGTTTGGGCACGCTAGGCCCGATGCGGGCACGAGGAGGATGTGGGGAACCATGTTCTCCGTGGAACATAGTTCCCCATGGATGATTAGAGCCTACACAATAAACGACCCCAATATTTCATCGATAGTGATTGATGAAATATCACATGGAGATATTTTGTGTTTGTTGCCCCTAAGTTAGGTCATTAAGGGGAATCAATGGTGAAATGTTGCATAATGCATTAGTACGTGTTTGGAATTGTTAAATTGGTATATAGTGTTGGTTGAATGCATGATGTCGTAACAGGAAGTATAGGATGACCCCAATTGTATTCCCCCCTTTTGGAGAAAGGGAAGTGATCATAAGAACAAAGGCTAAGTCAAAAGTAAGCATGAGATAGATAAATTGTGATAAAGATAGTCAAAATGTGTGTATATTTAGTTGAGGACAATGTTGAGGAGAGATCACGCACACATAATGTGTATAGTATGATTGCAGGTGGAATTTTTAAAATAACACCGCAAACGGAGCGTAAATCGGAGTAAAAACACTCAAGATATGGCAAAAATCATGTGGTGTGTATTAGTAAGACATGATCACTAAATAATAACCATAGTAAAGTAGGCCATGGAAAGTAACTATAAATAGTAAGGTGAAAAAGTGATTATTCACTTCATTTGTCTTTTGTGCGAGTGTGAGAGTGAGCTCTGAGTGTGTAAGGATGTCGTAAGTGAGAGTAACATGACCTAGCCAATTTGAGATGGTGGTGACTGTTGTAGCATCACGTACGATGATGGAGTTGGTAAGTTCAATGTTTGTTCGAAAATTGGGTGTGCAGTAGTCATTTGTAGTGAAATTTTGTAAAATTGTGATTATGATTTTTCTCAGTGTTTTAGACCTGGACAAGAGTAGTGAAGGCGTTAGTGACCTTCGGGATAGGAGCACCTCGATCTGGGTGTTGGTGTCCTATTCTTGGGTGCCCCATTCGTACTTAAGGGTGCCCTAGTCTAGAGAGTGTGTATTCATTCCTAAGTGGTGTAAATGTGATTTTTATTGTATAGAAATGTAATCAAAGCAAGTGTGTATGGGTTTGTATAGTGTTCTAATGTTGCGTTTGTTGTTGTTTTTGTGTTGTGTAGAGGGATATTCACTCAAGGGAGTTCTACGAGGGTCGTCATTTGAGTACTTTTCTTGGATTGGGGTTATCTAATGATGATTGGGAGGTTATGGACCGTGCCGGTCTATGGTACATAACGCAAATGGGGGATGTGCCCCATAATATGCCTATGTTGATAGCCTTATGTGAGAGGTGGTGTGTGGATACTTTAACATTTTAGTTTCCTACGGGAGAGATGACAGTCACATTGGAGAATGTATATTGCATACTACGATTACCAGTTGTTGGGGAGAGAGTATAGGTCATGCCTTTAGAGGATACAATGCGAGCTGTTAGATGGTATTTTGTGGGGATTCGAGTACCTGCCGAGGCCCATATTAGCTTGGACACTATTTTGAGGTTAGGGGTTCCACGCTTGCAGAAGTTCATAACCATGGTTATTGCTTCATCTATCGTAGTAGAGGGAGGAGGTGTGGGCATCTTGTATAAGATGCACAAGATATTTCATCGGATAGAGGAGGAGAGCACCAGATATGCATGGGCACGATGTGTGTTGGCCCACCTATATAGGGATTTATACAAATTTACACATGAGGAGCATGGAGGTGGGATATGAGCTACTACATTATTGCATGTATGGGCATATGAGCATATATCAGTCACTAAGGCTAGTTGGTGGTCCAAAAGCAGTGGGCTAGGTCGGATATATTTGTGAGGAGGTGGATTAATGTGCGCATGTGTAAGATGGATAGTGATATTTACAAGGCATTAATAGATAGGATGTGACCCAAGGAAGTTGTATAGAGGTCCTACTATGATTATGGAGGATGACCAGAGGATTTTGTAAAGTTGTGGTGTATACGTCGAACCCTATGTTTGGAGGATTATTTCCCATGGGTGGCTGAGTTATTCTAGGTGGATAGGGTATCGCGAAAGTTTGGTATGGCTCAAGATGTGCCCCCAAATCCATATATATGGTTTAGATCCATTAGAGCAATGAAGAGGGACGGGGCTAAACTAGGGCCCATAAGAGAGCAACTAGTACCTCCTGGGCTAGATGAGGCAGATGCAGTGATAGAGCCAATAGAATCAGATGATACAAGGTGTACAAAGGCCTACTATGCATGGTGGGCAACACATCGATGGGTATTCTTGTTTCCATTGTTCCCAGAACTAGCGGGATTGCCACATGGAGGAGTGGGAGAGGGGGAAACACATGCCCTTGAAAATGTAGCAATAGTTGTAGCAGACCATGATTATTCATAATTATGTTGTGTGTTTGGTTATTTTCCTACATGATAGTGATGGTTATCTAATGGGTTATTCTATGTGTTGCGAGGTGATGTAAATTGTTTGTTGATAATAGACACTTCGATCTACACATTGACGCGTAATGTTTCGACCAACATACTTGCCGGTGGAGGGATACTAGAGCATGTGGAAAAATTATGGGCAAGCATGCCCATTTGTTTGAGCCAGTGGCCATAGTAGCAATGATGTGTACTGTGCTACTAGGTGAGAGGGATGAGGCCCACGAGGAGACACGAGGTGAGAGATGTTGTGGGTGATGTTCCATTAGCATAAGATGTGTTCGCACAATTTATGGCACTACTGAGTTGTTTTTCCGAGAAGTCTACGGAGAATACCTTATTATGTAGGCAAGTGGAGAGGTATAGGAGTCACGATCAGCGGTGTTGAGTGAGTGGTGAGGCTTCTAGTTAGAGAGCTCTCACAGTACTAGAGAGCGATAGCATATATATATGATGTTAGTGGCATTTGATGATTATATTCGTTGTGTATTGATGTTATAATGTGACTAATGAGATATGATTTGTGAATGATTATATTGAATTTTGCTCATGATGTGTAGTTGTTAGTATAATGTGATTGATGATGTACGATCCTGTTATTGTTGTTGTAATTTATGTAATGTGGTGGATATTGTTTATGGTGTTGATTGATATTTGTAGTATGATGATGATAGACAAAAATGTGTAATGTGATGATGATATAGTGTTGATGATGATGGGCGATGTATGTAGTGTGATTGCACAACTAAAATTGTGATAAATGATCAATTAATATGTACTAAAACAAATGACCCACATGTTAGTATGATGAAGATAGGGGGATTAGTGATGCCCCCCAGCAGTATAGATGATGAGGTTCATTTAGTTAAGACCCCTCAGTAGTCAAGAATGAACCATGTAAAGTAAGAGTGCGTCATCGGGAAATGATTGAGTGTGCTAGATGAATCGACAAAGTGCATGATGAGAGGTTCTTATAGAAAATCCCTCAACAATCGTGTAAGAATAGTAAGAACAAAAGTGCGTCATTATGGGTAAGGTGATAATAATCACCTACCAAAGACTAAGGCATTACGAGTGATGGAAGCATGTGACATCGAGCAACGTGAGCATATGAAATAAACCGAATATCATGTGGAGATGCGGTGGTATGGATGAATGTAGAGGGTTGTGGCAACCAATGTGAAGTAATAACATGATGTGGTGGATGATATAGATGAAGCGGATGTGGTGGATTCAATGGTGCAACTATGTGTTAGTGCAGAATCACAACACCCCTGAATGGCCTTAGATCTAAGTGGGGCATTCGGTGTGATTGCACAACATGGGACCATATCTCAAGTTGTGGGCCTTGCAAACCTGACATGGCCCTCCAGAGAAAGCCAGTTCTTGCTTCCTAATCTACCAACCACAAGCTACTCGAGTGCAGGAAAATTCTAACCCATTCTATCCTAATATAACCATTCCAAGGGGACAGAGAGAAGAAAGAGGGTGAAAGAGCCTACACTAAGTGGTGATACACCAAAAAGGAAGTGCGAGATATTCTGTTGAGGGAGAATGAAATAGGGGAAAGGAGACCGAGGGAGGTCGGGAAGAAGTGACACTGAGACCTGATCCAGATCTGCCATAGAAACTCCATGAAGCATGACGTCCTGCACCTGCAAACATGAAATACATGCACAAGGAGAAAACACGAGATAAAGAGGCATAGAGAAACAACAAAACAATGCCAAGGGTTGAAAGATGCCATAAAGCAAGATTTTATTGCTCTGTAAGGTGCACAGACTATTACATGCGGTGCTTAGAGGCACAAATATGCTCTCTAGGCATCAGAGAAGGCCTACAACTCAAATGGAGTTGGGAAATGACTTTGACAGAGTTTCCCTACACCCAAAATGTCTCCCCTTCTCAAAATGAGAAGTATTACAATATATAGAAAGAATAAGAGAGAGAAGAGGGAAAATTGAATCCTACTTCAACCACCATAGGATATGCATTGAATCCTACCTTGAAAGCTTCAACCACCATCAATCAATGCCCCCGCAAATCCACCTACAATCTGTCGATTCTGGTTCCCTAGCGGATCAAATTAAATCTAGCCTAGTAGTGAAGAAATTAGATTCTGCATTAAGGTCATGGAAGACTTTTTCTGATTTTTCATTCACTAAATCATACTAAGAATGATATTTTATGTTTGTATGGCATAGAGGGGGTTGAGATGTTTCCAAAAAGTCTTCTCTTGCCCAAATCTGAGTTTCCAATCAAAAGATATGGCCATTTGAAATTTTGGGTCATGGGTGCCCAATATTTGAAAGAGTCTGTCTGTCTATACCGGGTCCACGTGGCAGCCCTGTGCTCATTTGAATTTTTCCCCCATGAGACACGTGGCGGCTTCCGCATGCTCCTCAAGTTTGACTATTCAACCCCCAATTCTATCCCCCTTTTGGGACCTGGGACGCATGGAAGTTCTACGCTCATTTGAAAACCCACTCAGGATTTTACCCTTGAGGGAGCGTCGTTAAGACACGTGGCGCCTTCTACCTACATTCTATACTTATTCATTTTGGGCCCACTCTCCTTTTTGACCTTTGTTGACCATTGGCTACGTGGAGGGTTGGCGCAAGTTTGAGTCTCTGCCTAGGGTCCCACTTTTGAATGTGTGTTGTTTGGACACTTGGCACCTTCCGCTGAGTCAAAGAATTTTCAACGGCCGGTGCAAATTTTGGGGCCCTAGACGCATGGAGGCTTGGTGCTTGTTTGGGTTTTCCTTTTGGATTTAACCTTTGGAGGTGCGCCACTTGGACACTTGGTAGCCTCCGCTGACTCTCTATACTTAGCCAATTTTGGGCTCGTTCTGAGTCATTTGCAGAGCCCAAAGACTTCAAGCCTTCTGTTTCTTTTCCTTTGAGCCTCTAGTTTTTTTGACACTTTCTTCTCCTCCCGACCCTACTATTCCATTTTAGAGCCCACCTGTAACTTGTTTGTTGGATTTGAAGCACGACTCGTTCTACGGGGCGTTTCTTGAATTTCTTCTTGCACGAGGTCATTTTTTGACTCTTTTGGGCCTTTGATTTCATTTATGTCATTCAGCCTCATTTTGGCCCTACATTCCTTGGATAAATATTTCTCGCAACCTTGTTTTCATTCTGGAAAGTGAGCTCGTGGGTCTGAATCGTTTCCCTTCATATTTTTCTTTGTTCGGGGCTTGTTTTGCCCAAATTTTTCGTGCATGAATTTGGGATAACAATTTGGCAACTCACGAGGACATCTACCTGTTAGATGAAGAGACCAGTAGCCTTGAAGCATCCATTGGGCATGGAGTCGTGAATGATAGCTTGGTACTGACCCTTTATTGAAATGGACTCCCCGACTGCTTGCACTTTCTATGTTCTGCCTAACCTTGAGCCTACCGTGCATGCCTCTGCACTCTCAATTTTCATAAGAAAATATTAGAAATGGAGTTTCTGAGAGTAGAAAATTGTATTGACTTGGGGATTTCATTTGTCCTTGAGATGGACTGTAGGCATGTTGAATTGCATGGTGATACAACCTCGGAGCAACAAAACACAACAACACGCACTATGTACAAAGATCAAATCATACATGCCTCAAATGAGACATGCAGAGTGTGCAAGAGCACTTCTTCTACTGAAAGAAAATCTACTCCTACTCCTAAACTAATCAGAGAGAAAATAAAAGCTTAAACAAATCCTACCACAAGAAAGGAGAAATAACTTCCTTTTCTAAAAAGGGGCAGCCATGTAAATGGTTTTTCACTGAATATGGCTACCTAGATGAGTGAAAACGACAATAAGTTGATCCTCCACCCAAATCAACAAGGTATCAACATCAATGGAAAATACCTCCTCAAGTTGATTTGCATTGGACTCCTAGAGGCGTTGATGGTGACCCTTGGCACTTTGAGGCTCTTACTCATGCTTAGAAGCAAGCATGGTGGTTTTGGCTTCTCCTCGGCTTTAATGAATCCAAGTACATGATTGGGCATGATCCGATCCTTTGGATTTGCCCATTGTTCTAATTCTTAACTCCAAAAATGAATTCCTCTTGCAGATCTTCCTGGATGGATGGTGAGAGAGAAATGGTGACATTCTCCTGCCTTTTCTCTTCCTTCTCTTGTGAAGAACATGGAAGACTCATATCTTCCAACCTTGGTTCCAGAGGGCCATTATGGGACATAGGCTACTTGCCTTGAATGCTCTCCTCCATGGCAGCAGGCTCATGTGCTTGAAAGGTGAATGATGGAGGAGCAAATGATGTTATCTCCTCGGGCTCCTCTCCATTGAAGCAATCTTCCAAGTCTGAAAGGCAATCTACCTCCTTGTTGTCCTGTTGCATGTGCTCTACCTCCTCCATGGTGTCCTCTTGATCTGCAACTTGCTCACCATGGTTCCCTTCATCTTCAAACATGAAGTTTGAAAGATAAAAATCCTCCTCAACATTAGAGGTTAAAGGAGATGAAGTGAGGGGAAGAACTGAAGGTTCCTCTGTGGCTTGCTCCTCCTCCATCATGGGTTCATTAATTAAATCATGCCCTTGAAATGAAAGCAAAAAATCTTTAATGATGCTTTCTTCATTGAGTGGTGTTAAGTCTAATTCGATCTCTCCCATCTTCTCCTCTTTAATGGGACTTAGGGCTAATTGTTCCTCCTCCTCAACTAGTTGTGCAACTTGGATTAGATCAAGCATCTTCTTCAGATAAAGTGCCATTAGGGACACTACATTCTAGAGCAAATAGATTGTTGATCTTCTTTTTCTTGTTTTTGTTCCTTCTCTGCTACTAACTCATCCTTAGCCACCACTGGCTCTTCAACCTTGACCTCCTCTATTGGCTTGACCATCAAGGGGATCTTTATAAACCCAAATTTGGCAGCCCAACTCTTCAGATTGTCTATCATTTCTTCTTTGTTGGGCTCCCCTTCTTGTTGTTTTCCTTGACTGGATTCTTGAGTCTCTTCCCAACATGGACTTGGGAAAGCAAGAGGAGTGACAGGTTGGGGTTCAACCAGTTTTTAATTGTTTTTGGTGTGGAGGGAGGTGGAACTTCTTGTTTCTTTAGAGGGAATGATTTCTTGGGAAAGAAAAGGGGAGAAGAATTGAAGTGGGGTGGAAGATCAGGAGATGAAGAAAAGAAATCAACACGCGTGGCAGCAAGTGAGAGGCTTGACTCTTGATCTTGCTGAAATGATAAAGTTTGAGAAAGAGAAAATAAAGATCTAGGAGGTGGTGGACTTACCCATTGACAAGGTTGTCTTGTGTCCAACTCATAGGCCTCAATCTCCTCAATCCACTATGCAAGTAGAGGCAACATTCCAACCATGAAGTCCAGCTTCTCCTGAGGGTTGTAATGTCTTGGAAAAAGGCCTTCCCATGGACAAGGTGCCCTGAAACCAATCCTAAATGCCTTCATTTGTGCTATGGCCCTTGAATAAACCATGCCGGCCTCCATTTTTTGAATCTTCTCCAACAGATTGACCTCTTTCATTTGATTTGTTGTCATCGCATGTATACCCTTGTTCTTGATAAGCTCCATAGCAAAACTGGTTTTGACTCTGCTCATATGGGTAAGCATAATGGTTCTAGATTTGATCATACTTCTGATCTGGAGGAGTTTAAAAATACATTGGAAGCTGGATGCATTACTGCAAGTGTGAGTTCCATGAGGGGAATGAAGTCATGATTGCACAACTTCATGGAATGGGAGAAAATGAAATATGTGGAAAGAAAGATGAATGGAAATGGATGGGGAAAAGATCTACAACTTCATAGATGGGTTTTGACTAGATGGAGTCACCATATGTGCTTTACATGTGCCTCCAAAGGCTGAATCTCACCAAGAACACATCAACTTAATGAAATGAAGTTGTAAGGTGCTTCAAACCTCTCCCATCGGGTGTGCCAAAACTGTTAGTGCAGAATCAAAACACCCCCAAATGGACTCATATCTGAGTGGGGAATTTGGTGTGATTGCACAACATGGGACCATATCTCAAGTTGTGGGGCTTGCAAACTTGAGATGGCCATCCGGAGAAAGCCAGTTCTTACTTCCTAATCTACCGACCCACAAGCTACTCGAGTGTGGCGAGTCTAACCTATTCTATCCTAATATAACCATTCCAAGGGGAGAGAGAGAAAGAGAGAGGGTGAAAGAGCCTACACTAAGTGGTGATACACCAGAAAAGGAAGTGTGAGATATTACATTTGAGGGACGATGAAACAGGGAAAGGGGGAGAGGGAGGTCGGGTAGAAGTGACACAAACCCAGATCCAGATCCACCATAGAAACTCCATGAAGCATGACGTCCTACACCTGTAAACATGAAATACATGCACATGGAGCAAACATGAGATAGAGAGGCACAAAGAAACAACAGAACAATGCCAAGGGTTGAAAGACGCCATGAAGCAAGATTTTATTGCTCTGTAAGGTGCACAAACTATTACATGTGGTGCTTACAGGAAAAATATGCTCTCTCAGGCGTCAAAGAAGACCTACTGACTCAAATGGAGTCATGAAATGACTTTGTGATTTTCCTACACCCAGAATGTCTCCCCTTCTCAAAATGAGAAGTATTACAATATATAGAAATAATAAGAGAGAAGAGGGAAAATTTGAATCCTACTTCAACCACCATGGGATATGCATTGAATCCTACCTTGAAAGCTTCAACCACCATCAATCAATGCCCCTTACGAATCCACCTACAATCATTGATTTATGGTTCCCTAGCGGATCAAATTAAATCTAGCCTGGTAATGAAGAAATTAGATTCTTCATTAATGGCACGGAAGATGTTTTCCCATTTTCACCCACCAAATCCTGTTAAGAATGACATTTTATGTTTCCATGGTGTAGAGGGGGTTGAGACCTTTCTAAAAATTCTTCTCTCGCCCAAATATGAGTTTCCAGTCAAAAGATATGGCCATTTGAAATTTCGGGTCGTGGGCGTGCAATATTTGAAAGAGTCTGTCCGTGCCAGGTCCACGTGGCAGCCCTACACTCATTTGAGTTTTGCCCCCATGAGACACATGGCGTCTTCCGCAAGCTCCTCGGGTTTGACTATTCATTTGACTTTGTCCCTTTTTGGGACTGAGACATGTGGAAGGCTGCACTCATTCAAAACCTGCTCAAGATTTTACCCTTGAGGGGGCATCATTAAGACAAGTGGTGCCTTCCTCCATCATTCTATACTTATTCGTTTTGGGCCCGCTCTCCTTTTTGACCTGTGTTGACCATTGGCTACATGGAGGGTGGCACAAGTTTGAGTCCCCGCCGAGGTCCCTGCTTTTGAATGTGCGCTATTTGGACACTTGGCACCTTCCGCCGAGTCGAAGTAATATAGCCAAATTATGAATAAACTTGATATTATGCAAATAATATGAACTCCAAAAGAAAATATATCTCCTTCCTTGTTATTAAATAATGAATTACAATGTTTCCTAAATAGGAAAACAACTCCCAACTCGAGTTTCAAGAAAACTCTAACTTGACTAAATCTACTCTAGGTGGTGGAAATTACTATTTTTAGCAGTTTACTAGAACCTGCTATTCTTAGTAAGTTCGCATGCTTATTCGTATAGGCACAAAAATTGCCACACATATTCTACATTCCTAAATTAGAGGAATTTCTAACTTTCTAACTCATAATGCAACTAATAGACTAAAATTAACTAATGCCCAAAAATAGGAAAAAACTAAACTACAACTTAAATCCTAATTTTTAGCCTCAAGATGGTGGATTTAGGGCCCAAAAATGTGTTGAAACTTGCCCTAAGCGGTAGGGATGGTTGCTTTCACTGCGTTCGTCTCATCAAAACATGTGGTTTAAAAAAAACAGACTCAAACGGACACCGAAGCTCAAGTTATGACCTTGTCAAGTTCTTGCTAATTTTGGCGCATCACGAAGAATTTTCAATGGCCAAAGTGCAACTTTTGGGGCCCTAAATGCATGGAGGCTTGGTGCTTGTTTGGGTTTTCCTTTTGGATTTAACCTTTGGAGGTGTGTCGCTTGGACACTTGGCAGCCTCCGTGACTCTCTATACTTAGCCAATTTCGAGGCTCGTTCTGAGTCATTTGCAGAGCCCGAAGACTTGAGCCTTCACCGTTTCTTTTCCTTTGAGCCTCTAGTTCCTTTGACACTATCTTCTCCTCCCCGACCCTGTTATTCCATTTTAGAGCCCTCATGTAACTTGTCTATTGGATTTGAAGCACGACGTGTTCTACGGGGTCATTTCTTGAATTTCTTCTTACAGGGTCGTTTTTGACTCCTTTGGGCCTCTGATTTCATTGATGTCATTCAGCCTCATTTTGGCCCTACATTCCTTGGATCAAGATTTCATGTAACCTTGTTTGTCATTCTAGAAAGTGAGCTCACGGGTCTGAATCGTTCCCTTCATATTTTCTTTATGTATAGGTCTTGTTTTGCCCAAATTTGTCGGGGTGAATTTGGGATAACACTATGGATGGATGTGGTGGAGAGCGTGCAAGCGTGACAACATGTGGCAATGGACACATAATTCTTGTCCTCGGATGTGGATTGCAAAGGAGGGTTTTGTCCTCAAATGCGAAATTGTAATAACTCAAACCTGTAATGTCCAAATAGATGAGAGTAAAAAAAGTGTCCAAATGAACCCTCAACACTCTTTTATAAATTTAATTTCACTTTTCCCAAGTAAAAGCCTCCAAATGCAACTTTCCATTTCTATTCCTTAGTTATGACTTGATTTTTGAAAGTAAATATTTATAATAATAAAACTTTATCAAAAAGTTACTTTTTATAGTAGTAAAACATAAGTGTATTCTAAAAAGTTACATTTTCGACACTTAAGTTATATTATAAATTTATCATACTTTATTTGAAAAGGGGACATGACAATGATAGATTGGGTTCTTCACCATCTCAAGAGCACTATAATTGTTATGGAAAAGTATGGATGATGATGTTTTGTCAAGTTGAAGCTTGACCAACATCCTTCATGATCATATTTCCTCACAACCTGTAGTGATGAGTGACATATATTTTGTCTCATTGGAAGATAAGGTAATCATATGGTGCAACTTGCTTACCTAGGAATTTACTCCTTTATCAAGAGTGAAAGCATATCTTATTATAAAATTCCTAGTATCATCTAATCCCATGTAATAAAAATTTGTATATCCAAATAGCAGGAATATAATGCCAAAGTCGAGAGTTCCTTTGACATTTCAACAAACTCATTTTTAGCTTTCAATGTCCTTATCATAGACATGAATAAGAAAAAGACAAGTACAAAACATAAAGCCTAATCAATTGGTATTCAAGTATATCAGATTATCTACCATTTGACAATACACTAATTTATTAACAAGTGGTGAATAAATGATATTCGAGAGTTTTATCCCAACTTGCATAGGTGTATATGTTAGATTATTGCATGTATGGGCTCTCATAGCTTCCACGGTCATCATTCTTCTCGAAATTAGTGATGCATCATCGCCCTCTGTCGTGCTTTATTATACTTGATTTGTCTCTCTTCTCGTTTCCTTTCTTTTGCGGGATTCCGCCATCCTCTTCAATATTTCTCCTTTTTGTACATAGTGGGGATTTAGCTAGCTATAGGTAAGTTCTAGATTCCTAGTTACGCCATCAAGATCTCTATAATTAAGGGTATCACACACAAATAAGATCCTCTTGGATCACACAAGAACGTGAGCTTGACTTCCTCAAGGAAAGAATAGGTTGAAATTAGGTATTCCAAAGTCTAGTTGCGTAGTACACCTTCCTACCAATGATCTACAACTTTAGTCCACATCTCGGTTGAATCAAAGAGAGTCTGATAATATTCCTATGTACAAGCTCTCCTTCACATTTGGAGATATCATTTGTCATGTAATATGTCATTTCTTTGGTACAAATCTAATGGGAAAAAGATGAAGAATGTCTCATATAAGCAATCATATAGATTATCTTCCACCCACTTTTGTGCATTAAAATTGGGTTAAGTGTTATATCTTTGTGCAAAAATATATTGGTTGTCTTCTATCTAACTCTCAATACTCTCCAAAGACAATCGATATGCGATCTGCGCACTGCAACATCTGGTATGCAATTAAAAAGAGGTCCTAGAACGGAACCAAAATGTATTTTTATTTAATCAAACCAAAGCTAGGTGCAATGGCATTTCATTTAGACAGATCGGAAGCTCACTCAAAGCACGCACAACCACCATGTCCCTTATTTTCTTTGCTTATAAGAACATTAACATGCATGTTCATTATATTCATAGTCAAAACATCCATTCATGCACGGGAAGTAACATAACCATGACAATCCAGAAACACATATAATAAGGAAACTAATCAACATAAAGAATGATTATTAACACTTGAATTCCCAAGATCCCATACTCATACATAGTCAATTTAGCAACCCAAATACAATTATCCATTGCAAACCTTTACACAACAAAGTAAGCCAGATCACATCATAGTTTCATACATCCATGCTATTTGGACCATGCACACTCTCATAGAATCAAAAATTCTATATTGCTAAAATCTCCATTCACACTATTTCAAAAAAATCTCATCATCTATATATATATATATAAAATAACCCCCTATATATAAGACACTATATATATATATATATATATAAGGGTGGGACTTGCCCTTCACTCTGCATGCACTTTCCTAATAATAGATGTGAGTACAAAATAGCTTTGCATGCTTTTTATACTATTCTAATAATAGACTAAGCTAAATATACATCATGTTTTAATTTCTAAATTTAGTGATTCATGCATGTGCTTTATCCTTCTCTACATGTGCTCTCTCTTTCCATTTTTGGCCTCTAAGTTTTCATGCTTTTCTCTATTTCGGATCTCTACTTAAGTGGCACTCCAACTCTGCTTTTCTATTTTTAGCCTCGTTTCTGGAAAATTGGCTAAGTCCTTGATCTTATGTCTAGATGCGCGCATGACCCCGCGCTAACCTATTTCAGCACTGCTACACACACACACACACCTTGCACACTATTCTTATCTCTTGCGCACGTGTTTCCTTGGGTATAACCCTCATTCTTCATAAATACTTAATTAATTCTTCCGACCAACAAAAACTCAAGCAAACGAAAGACAAACAATAATAAATGGTGTAAACCTTTCTCCAAGATCTTCTTGCAACCTCATATGAGATTAGCTGAAGTGTTACACTTGTAGAATCTTGAAATGGTTTATTTTGGATGCTCTTATTTATGTCTCCAAATGAAGAAGATAATGTTACGAGCAATTTGGTGAATCACATGGACAACCTTTCGGTATGAGAGTTCAGATGACAAAGGCAGAGGTTTTTCTTTGCAATTTTTCAAAGCTTATGAGGATTGTTTATGAAGGATATAACATTTTCTTTATAGTTGAAAAATAGGCCATGAATTTTGGATCAAGGTTTGAAGGGTTGCGGGTTCATGATTGCAATTTCCTAAAATATCCATTTGATTTGGTCTATGCGGTTGCAACTTTGCAGGGGCAATGAAATCTTTCTTGATTTTATTCAAAGGTGGTTGACGTGCATTATTGTTGTTTCCACCTTTGTAGGATTACGGAAGTGGAGTGGAGCGAGGTAGTTTGACTTGAGTGACTAAGATATATGAGGTGGAGTGTGAGTAGATAAATAGATTTATTTTTATTTTAAAAATTGATTAAATTAGTTAAGGGATGTGAGTGGGTGAATAACTCTTTAATTAAATTAGCCAAAGGACATATGAGTATAGTTTAAGGATGATTATAATTAATTTAATTAATTCTAAAAACATGTGAGCATGATAGAATTAATTTAATTAATTCTAAAGGAATGTAGACTAACATATCATGCGTTGGATATGGATAACTAGGAATAGCTAGAAATAGGTATGTATTTTTAGGGTGTCAGAGTGCACCACAAATAAGCGACACTTGATGACTTCTTGTGGCTAGGTTTGAAAACAACTAGTGACTCTTCCAATATAATTGAAGGTACGCGGAAGATCAACTTTGTACACAACACTATCTAATGACTTTGTGTATTAGGGTATAACCACTCACTCTATAGAAATAGGTAAAACTTATTATTATTTGGAGTAGAACAAAAACTTTATGCGAGTTTTGAAATTGCTAGAACACACTTTATACCCTCATAATAAGAAAACACAATGTAAAAATGGCGGGTTTGGGGCAAAGGCTTAGTGTTGCCACTTTTTATTCCACTTCATGATCACCAAAGTCTAGATTAAGGGCGAGGTAAAAGCATACAATTGACATTTGTATAAACCATAAACAAATACTATTGTTGTTGAATGAACTCTAGAAAGAGTTATGATACTAGATGTGATGAACCTTCCTCAACAAATTAAGCCAACAAAATATATAAAAAAATGTTGTGAAAATGAAATATAAATAACTTAATTGCATTAAAAGATCATATTTGCATTATAAGATCACAAGACACTTTAAGGGGGAACCTCCCTTAAGAAACCTTAATACAAGAACATTCGTGGATGCTTTTACACTAGCCTATGCATCGAGTTATACTAATTCTACTTAAACGAGAGTCAAACAAACTTCAAATTTAAAGTTAAAATTACCCTTTAACAATTAAAAAAACATCAATTATAAGATTATCATTAATTATGTGTCTAATTATATCACCATCACCATCATCATCACCATCACTATCCCAACCTACCATTGTAAAAAAATTATCAACATAATAAAACCACCACATTATACATTATATTTAAAATAGGAAAGAATTTAGATCGCAAGAGCTTACAAATTTTATAGCAATAACTCACAATTATCAAACTCCTTTGTTCCTTGATTTTCCGAAAAAAACGCCTTTGAAAATCCCGAAGAGTTTTGATCCAAAAGCTTTTCTTAAAAGCCTTAATCTCTTTCTTAAAAGTACATTATATTAACTCCAATCCCTCGGTAACGTATTATTATTATGATTTGTTTTTTGGTAATGCGTTTTTATGATTTTTTTGGTAACATGTTAGTAATATTATAGTTTGTTATGTAACGTGTTATTATTATACATATATTTTTAAGATGCATGTAAAATCATACACAAATGCAAATATCTTAAATATTTTGAGGAGATTAATTTTAAGATTTTATTTTAAATTATTTTCATATTATATTGATTAATAATTCTAATAATATATTATGATTTTATTGATTTGTAAAAATGTCATTAATTTAGATATATTATTATGTTTTTTAAAATAAAAAAATTGTAGAAAAAAAAAAGAGCTCCTAACTCTACTATATGATCAATATATTACTATTTTCTAATTGACTTTACCAAGTAAAAAGAAAAGGATTTTTTAGCGGCAACAATATGAAAGTTAAAATTGGCATGTGATGATAAATGAATGCCAAATTTAATTTCGAAAGTAACTATTTACACGGTCACCCCACAACATCCCACCCCTTGTTGTCATTGTAGAATACCTCGTGACATAGAAAAGACTTTTAAGGGAAAAATGGTCCCCAAACTCTATCATATAGCCAATATAGTACTAATTTCCTATCAACTTCTCCAAGCATAAAGAAAAAACTTTTAAGTGTTTAACAAAATGAACGTCAAATTTAAGGTTGAACTTGTCTTGTAGTCAAATAAATATTAGAAACATCAAATTTAAAGTTGAAATTACCTTGTAGTAGTCAAATTAACGTCGAAAACAAACATTCATATAGTCATACCATCACAACCCGCATGTTATTATTGTAAAAGGCCTCTGGCATAATCACACCATCACATCTCACTAGTAACTATTGTAGAACATCTATGAACATAATAAAAAAACAATGTTTCACAAAATCTTCAAAATAAAGAGTTTCATATGCCCCTCAAAATACAGTTACTATACGTGTCATTCGCAGTTTTAAATATTAGTTTAGGTAAAAGATATATAACATATTCAAAGACTTGGCTTTACACTCTTGCAAACTATTGTTTTTCGCATTAAAAATAGAGAGCTTTTACAATATAAAACAGGAAAAGTGTATCGTGACAAAAATTTTAGTCTAAGGAGAAATATTTTATAAAAATATAAATTGACCATCACAATTTTCAAACCAGAAAATCATAACCGCTTATTACATACAGAGTTGTCTCACATACATTTTATGCTTCCGTAATACCCCTGTTAAGTGGGTGTAAGAATTCCCCTCCACCCACTTGACGTGAAACACCTAATTTGTCGCCATGCAATCGCCACCTCAGGCCCAGTCAAAATATTCCATAAAAACGTGGGGGCCCACACCAGAAAATCTAAAAAACGCGGGCCCCACCCTCATTAGTAACCTACGTGTAGGTAGGTGTTAGGGATAGCGACTAGGTGTCCAAATAATCCCTAAACACTTGAGATTAAATGTGACGGCCATTTGTGGCTGTCAAACAATTTTAATTGATGGTAATTATTATTTTGAGTAGTGTACTCATTTGGTACTAGATTACATAGAATGTCAGCATCTCTACGCACACTTCGGAGGAAGTATATAATAGATTTACAATTACGAGTAAGCGTATAATTAAACAACTATGAGTAAGGGGCATACATGCTATCAAAGTCACCCGGGGCACAATCTTGGCCTTAACCATTTCGACTCTCTGGATCGGGTATCTCCAACGATTGCACTCAACAAGACTTGATCCTTGGCGGTCTTTATCAAAGCCAAACAACTTCACCATTGAACCAAGGGCCCTTTGATGACGGTAATTTTTTTAAGTTACCTATCAAATATACAATATAATGTTATATACTATATTTTAAATATGTAAATCGCGCGTGACGGTTTTATAGTTTTTTTTTTTTTAACGAGTAGTGCACTCATTGGGGCACTAGATTACATAGATTGTCACCATTTCAACGCATGCTTAGGAGGAAACATATCGCAGATCTCATGCTTTGGAGGAAGCATATAACAAATTTATAACTACGAGTAAGCATACAACTAACCTAGTGATCATGGACATGATCGTGGCCTCAACCATTTTGACTCTTCGTGTTGAGTATTTCCAAGCCTTGCACTCAACAAGACTTTATTTGATGAACTCTTTGAAAGCCTAACAACATCACCAATAAACCAAAGCTCCTTTGATGTTCTATAAAATATTTGAAAATATTTTATATATAAAATCACAAGAAACGTTTAAACGGCCGTCAAAGTTAAACACCAAACCCCAAACCAATAAATCGGCGCACACTTAAATACTCGGCTCTAAGGTCAGGTATAACAATGAGTGTACAGCTGCGCCAAAAAAAAATTCATTGCAGCTGCCCGCAAAATCCGTTCATGAATTTTCGGAAGCAGACAGTCTCGGCTTCCTGGAATCCTAAGCTGGTGTAAGGGAAACAAACCAAAAAAAAAAATTGTTGCGGAGAAGGTTTGGATCATATAATGGGTCTGTATGGGTCTGTGAAGGGGTATATACAGAGGAGGAAATACCAGAGGATTGATGAATCCATCAAGCGGCGGCGACAGCGGCGGCTGAGAATCGCCAAGATGGGTCGGCGGCGGAGCAGGATTTGGAGGCTCAAGTTGTCGCCGAGGCTGAAGCTCAGGTGGTTTAATCCCAAGATTTTGCTGATGAAATTGAGAGATGCGTATGTGAAGATGATGCTGAGTGCTGCTAACAGCAGGGTTTTTCTACCGAGATGATGGGTTTTCATGGGAATCCGTTTGGGCAGAGGGTGTGAAGGAATATGATCCCAAAATGTTGATAGAGATTTATAAGTCGTATATTGTTCAGGAGCAGGGTCACATGAGGGAAATGCAGGCCCAGCTCGCTTGAAATTTTAATGGTTACTGCTTCTGGTATTTGGGTTTCTGAGATCTGTCAGATCCGTGGGCATTGCTGTTTGCCTGACGAGGTGGAGAATATGTTATTTGTCTTTCCGTCCTTAGTTATATGTTGTTTATCGCTGTCTTCTTCTATTTCTGTGAGAAGACGGAAGGTTTAGCATTTGTACAGATCGTTTCTA